>VZSR01001479.1:667871-758533 GCA_013398615.1 Brachypodius melanocephalos | reverse complement strand
ACAACAGTGTGTTATAGGGTATTTTGGTACAAGGAGTGTAATATGATATAAAGTACATCATTAGGAAATATTTGCACCCATTTAAAAACAGCTCAGGTGACAGCAAGCCAAAAACAAAGGAGAAAACCAGAATGTACTTCAATTTTATCACAGTCTTCCAATGAAACTTTTGATAAAGAGACAGATTCCTCAGGCTGCTAGTGTGTTTTCATAACAGCCATCACTCCTGTAGCTTCCATCAGTCCTTGTTTGTCTATGGAAAATTAAGGAGAATTATAGCTTTCATCATAGATTAGAGTATAAAGCAGAAAAGAATAACAGGTCCTCAAAAAAACCCAAACAGCAAAACCCAAAAAAAAAAAAAAAACCAAAAAAACCCACAACAAAACAAACAAAAAACCCCACAAAACAAACAAGCAAAACCAAAAAACCACCAAAACAAAACAAAAAAACCCCTAAAACCTCTTCCAAACAACCAAACCAAAACACAGCCATCTAAAATTCCAAAGAAAAAGAGGATTCTGATTACGGTGGGTCAGCCAAATAACTGAGCTTGAGAGTAAGAGTCACAGATAAATATTTCCTAGGGTCTCAGTTAAAGTCATTTAGCAAGGAGGTGATTTTAATTCCCATCTCTTCAGGTGCCCTCAGTAGCACCAGACAACCCCATAAATGAGAAAATGAGTTTATGCTTTTTCTCCAGCTTCCTTTCCACCAAATCATTATGACGACAGCCAAGTTAAGTTCTAATATCTGTGGATGACACCATTTTTCTTCCTAGGAACTATCTGCAATCTACTTCTCATTCCAAGTCCCAGGAAATAAGGAGAAGCAGCAGCTCCAGGAACATCCCTGTGGGCCTACAATTACTGTGGGATTCTCAAGATGTTCCGCTGCAACATTGAGATTCCTGCTGCCTATCCCTACCTAAACCATGTCTTGACCTGAATCTCATCCCCCAAACACAGATCTAAATATTTAAAGAGACAAAAAGCAAGAGTTATCTAAGGGAATGACCTAAAAGCATGGATCTGAAAGCAGGTTAAGGAGAATCTCTAAGCTGGCAGGTAAAGATGAGACACTTGAATCATTATATATTGTCATGTAGGTTTTATGGCACTGTCTTGATATTAAAACATTTCATCGATAACATTTAAATGAATATGATGTTATTATAAATACACATAGGCTATACTTGTGAAATATTAGAATTTCTAATTTGAACTACTTTGTTTATTGAAAAATTGGGAGGAGGAGAAGATGTGTGACTATTTCTAATTCTCTGCATCCCTTTATTGTTCCACGTGAAAGATTCGTTTGTACTGGAAATTTGTCAGTTTGTTGTTGAATCCAAAGGTCTCCTTTGCAGCTTTGAGCTGATAAATCCACATGACAGCATGCTGCTGTACACACATTTGAAAATAACATAGCCATCCATGTGTGGGGGCACATTTATGTGAAGGTTATAAACCTTCTGATCAACCCAAAGGCAATTAAATCAAGTGTACTGCTGGGAAACGTGGCCATGCTACTTCTTGAGCTGCTCTGGCTTGTACAGACACACTGCAGACACTTCTGGTTCTTTCTGTGTCCTATACTGTGGTGTCCAAAAGCCTATTTCTCCCTGTTTCTGAACTCTGAACAGAGAAGTAGTGTCATTTATGGTGAGCCAGAAGCACAGCTAGGGGCTGAGGAAGAGGGCACTGGAGGCAGTAAGTTAGGGAGGCAAAGAGCACGTTGTGGTTCTCTTGCCTGAGGCTGTGCTGTTGTCACTAATTTCTGCCAAGCAGAAGGTTTAACTCCAGAGAAGATCCCCCCAATCATCACCACATTTCTGCCATTGCTGCCACAGCTCTGTGACACTGCACTGTGAAGTACGACAAAACACAAAAATCTCTTCTGCCCAAGGAGCACCATCTCTTGCTGTGGTTCAGTCAAATCCATTACTCCTAAAGAAAAAATTATCTCCAAGAGAGGATCCCCTAGTGATGTGACAGCACTGGCAAAAATGGCTGGCAGAGGACAAGAGCACATTGCTGTTTACACAAGAGTTTGTACCACCACTCAATGAAAATTTAACGAAAACATTAATTTTCGAAAATGTTTTGTTTTCATCTGACCTATAGAAAGAAAGCAGTTTTAACTACAAACCAAAACAGATATTTTCTTCATTATTTTCTACACTAGGCCTTTTATTGCAATCAAGTCACTTTCTGGGTGAAAACACGTCTGGGAGAGGACAAGTTTTGGAATATTCACCAGAAAGGAAATAGTCCTTTTCATTCAGCACAAAGTCATTGTAAGTTTAACATACAGCAAGCAAATAATTTTGGATCTGTGGTAAGTAGTCTCTACAATTAGAGAATTCAGAAATTTTCCCTGATGAACTTAGACAAAAGCTATAACTTATTTAGTTTAGCTTTTAGAAAGAACTGTTTTCCTGAATTGCCATTTCCTGGCAGGAATTTGCAAATGCTATTTTCTAACACCCACTGTACCATTATGTATTAAAAGATTCCATCCTGAATGCACTCCAGCAATATAAGAGTATCAGCTTTTGCCTGTATTCATCCAGCTGTCATTTTTACATATGACATTGTGAGTCCCAGGCCTTCCTTGGTACAGAAAAACAGTGCCTGATTTATTTTTTTTAATTTTTTTCTTTCTAGCTTACTCCTGACAAACAAGAAAGTCAAGGAATAATTAAAGCACAGACTGGAACAAAAATAACCTCCTAGTAAACAAGTGTGCTCAAGCAAAATAAATGATAATTTATTTTACACGCAGAGATTAAAAGAGCTTGGCTTGTTCAGCTTCTCAAAACATCAGCTAAGAAGGGATATGACTGTTCCCTATAAATATATCTGGGTATGTAAACATGAAGGGAGAGAAAAATTACTTAAGCAACCAGTAGAATATTGGCACAAGCACAAATGAGTATAAACGAGCCATGAATTAATTACGGTGAGAAATTAGGATAGGTACCTGGAAGGAGAAGAGCTGCTTTCAGGCTATTTTATGGAAAAATGAGCTGCCCAGTTGCTCTGTATTCAGCATGAAAAGGAGTATATTGGTCTTACTCCTCTCTCAAATCTCGGGCATGGGAATGTGTGGCTGTGCATATGTTCTGACATGTGCCCCACAACACTAGAGAGTTATAAAGTTTTACTACATTTGGCATACAAAAAGGAAAAAAATAAGTAAAAATCCTTATGCCATCTCATTTTTAGAGAACTACTTTTAGATTCTGTGGGGTCAGACACTTACCAGCTTTTCCACAGTGGAAGAGAATGATTAAGGAGCCTGCCCCTGGCATCCCACACCATGAAAATCCCACTCTGTCCGCACATTTCCCCCATGCTGAGAGCACTTCTTTCCCCAAGAGAGAAAACATACTCTAATCCAAAACATAAAACAATAAAAATTTTATCCTGGCACACCCAAGAGATTATGCTCCTCCAGGAAGTGCAAGTCCTTGGTTTTCCCTACCATGAAGCATGTTTGAGCTTTTTTTTTTTAACAGCTAGGAAAATTAGGGGATTTTTTTAAACAAATATTTCTTACGCTTGATTTTTTTTAATTCCCTACCCGCTTGTAAACTGTCTGTAAATGAATTTTTAAAATGACAGCATTCATCCTAGACTTCAAATTATTCGCAAACATGTCCAATAAATAATTCTTGTTCTGCAGACTATTTGTAAAATGCATATTTATCTAGAATTGAAAACTCATACTATGCAGCTAATTAGCCTTCACAGAGGGCTTAAGCAGCCCTGTAGGGTGCCTAGGGCTTCTCCCAGCTCTCAGCACAGGGCTGCATTCCCCCTAACTGAATTTACATTTCCAAGTTTTTGGACCATTTTATCTGAAATCATACCCCTCCTCCACCCCCAGCTTTCTACTTGTATCTCAGTACAGTATTTGTTTGTTTTGATCAATCTTTCCTAGAGTAATGAGATGCACTCCTGCTCCCTCACTAAATTAAAGCACACTTAAATCAATATCTGATTAAAGACAGTTCAGAGAAAAAAAGTTAGCCATAAAAATGTGGTATAAAGAAAGTGGGTGTCTTCCATTCAGATTTCTTGTTAGATTCTCATCTTTGAACGTGATTTTCTCTGTACTAACCTCTTTTAGCTTATTTCTCTTTATTTCTGCATATAGTGGGCATGTTTAGCTGTACAAAATTTAGACCTCTTGAAATGCAAAGAGACTTAGTCACTGTTTAGTATGACTATTATTCTTTCAATACCTATTCTACTTATTGATAATATTTCATTAGGTTACAATAAAAAAATAAGATAGATAATTTGTAAAATATGAAGGAAAATTTGTTCAGTTCCATAATCTTAGAAAGCACTCATAATCTTCAGGTAAAAATTCTCAGTTTTGCCTGCTAGGAGATATTAAACATCATATAAGAATGACTTTTGACTCCTTTCTCCCTCATAATTTAAATCAATATTTTAAAAATTCATTAGTCACCATCTTTTATTTTTCAAGAAAATGCAAATTCTTTCAATTGTCAAAGTTTACTAGAGCAATTTTGACTTGAGTATTTTTGAAGAATGTTTTGAAGAGTGACTTTGAGTGGAAAGCTCTGGGAGCTGTCAGAATTCCCGAATATGTTACACTTTCGTTGTGTCAGTACTGTGAATATTTGGATGACAACCCCTTGAACAGACCTCCAGTGCACTGGACTTTGGTCAGGATTTAAAGTTACTGACTGATATTTAGAAGTATCACTGTCAGCCATGCTCAGCTGTGCATACAAAGATGAACTCTCACTGTTCAGAGAAATCAGAGGTTCTGTCAAACAAGTAGCCATGTATGCATCTAACTATTGCAAAAAAAAAAAGCTATTGAATTTTTATTTCAGAGAAAATAAACCACCTTTCAGATCACCTGGGTCTATATTGCTGTCAAATCTGAATCCTGCCTGGTAAGGAAAGTAGGACCAGAGAAACTGAGAAAGCTCTAGGTTTAGGAAGACCTTCTCAGCAGGGTGTGTTTATTGACATTTCTAGAAATACTGGGCTGCTTTTAAAGACAGATCTGCTGACCAGCAAATCTCATGTAATTTCACCTAGCATTGAATACTTGCTTTTAAAGGTGCTACCTTAAGGAATGAGTCACAAGGCAGAAGCTTAGATCACCTGAACAATGTAATTACTGAGACAGAGCAGATTGAGAGCGCACAGAGTACACCTCGGTTTATTTCTGGAGCTGACAAAAGCTGCAATTTGTTATTTAGTTAAATCTGGCAGATTAATGACCTATCAAATTAGGGGTGCTGTACACTGCATCAAAGTCACAACCAACTTATTCAGATCCCTTACTTATTAAATCAAATCCACAACCAAGCAAACCACACACACCACTAGTGAACACGTTTCCTGATCCACCACACTGGGATGCTGATCAATATCTTCATCCCAGCTGTGGACTTTATTGTGCTGAACTCATACAGGACAGCTGGGATAAGTTCCTTCAATGTAAATATGTTCTCCCTAGAAACAATTTCTGCAGTTATGCATCATTCTTAAACTAATCTCTGGAAATATACTGCAACTCTCATTGATGGCTACCTAGATCATGAGAATACAGAATATAAGACCCAGGATATCCTCACTTTGAAACCAAATCCAACATCACAAAATCTCTGAGGAAACTGTAAAATATATTTTGACAGGTTAAGCTCTCTGATCTGTATAGCACAAGTATGCAGAGTTTGATGCCAAAAGATTTTAGGTGAGGTGGAGAGGAATCAATATCCCCATACACAGCCAGCACAGAACCTCATAGCAGTTGTCCTTGAAAGCTGAGCTCTGGAAGAACAATTTCCAGGATTAAAAAGTTAGGAGCAATATGAATACTGGAGGTCTTGTCTGATTCTTAATTTTTGATTTGGAGTCACAGACAGGCAATTAATTTAAATTAGGTGGTATCAGAAGGGATGCTGCTGTAGCAGATTTCTCATCTGTTAATTTAGAACTAGCAGTAATGGTATCCAGTCAAGTTTATTTTAATTTATGGGCACCCTTAGCCTTCTGCTCAGAAGGAAGATCAGATGTGGAATTGATCAGGCTTTTTCTTCCCCTTTTAATTTTGCAGCTCTTACGTCCAAATGCCTGACACATAAACACAGGTGAAATGTATGTCATAAGCAGTAAAATTCCAAGATTGCTAAAACTGATTAAGATCTGAGTATGCTGGGTAACGGTAGAATTTCTTTCCTATTATTAATAATCTTTCTATAGCCTATAGTTAGGGATCCCTTTAGTTGGAGAATTTCTTACTATAAATATATTTTCACAGCTACAAGAATATGTCCCATTATTTGAAGCATACTTGAATTTCTTTTTTTCAAAATTACATATCAGTTCAACAATGGGTATCATTAGAGGTAAAAAGTGGATAGTTATATCCTGTTAATTTGCATTTGGTTTAGCAGATGGTAATTTGGATTCTGTATATGAGGTACATGTCATCATTTTTATAGGAAGCCACATCTGTGTCCAAGGGTTTGGTCTACTGCTGAACAAGTAACTCACCTCAGCATCCTGCTCAAAAGATTGCTTTTCTTAATTTACTCCAGCACGCTCAACAGACTATAGAAGCCTCACACGAGCAGTCTGGCACATTAAGAAACTATTCTTCTGACTTGCTGTTCATCTTTCAAATGTTATCTGATTTAATCCTGCCTGCAGAGCAGGTTTAAACATGCAATATTGCCAGCAGCTCCCCTTTACTGACCTGGGACCCTGAGTTGCTCTGCATCCATCTTTCATTTCCTCATATGAAGGAGATGGACTTTGCTAGGACAAAGCCTGGACCCTTCCAGAATTTCAGTGCATGTCTTGTAGAGAAAGAGAGAAATGAGGCTGAAGGAAAGAGGGTCAAACTCTCATCACCAGTCCTGATTGCATTTTAGGAGAGCTCCAAGGCCACACATCTTGCTTTCGAGCAAAAAGAGTGACAAACAAATATCCAGAGTAACCTTTTGTCCAGATGAACCCCTTTAACAGGAAGACTGACTCAGAAGAAATAGAATTAAACTCTCTCTACCACTGTTATCTGCCCCAGGAAACAGATTACCAAAACCCAATCTGGGAATTTCTAACACTTCCTGTAAAGACAGGTTTTGGTTTTATAGGAAGGCAACAAGGGGACCACAGCAAACATACTGTTTTGAGGCACTGATTTTCACAAATTCTTCTGGAGAAGAATTTCCCTTTACTGTGCCACTTAAATTGACTAAGATTTATTACATTCTCCCAGCAATATTATTAATGTGCCTTTGGAGCATTATGTAAAAACTGAGCAGGCAGAGGAGTCTGCTCCAGAGCTGCACACAAACAGATGTCTGACACTATCCTGCCAAGCCCCAAGCCCCTGTTGGAAATATCAAAGCTGCAATGTTCACTGGACAAGACTGTCAAAGTCACCTCTCCTCAGCAAGGACAGCAGGACACAACTTTCATGGAGCAGGTCCAGCAGTAATAACATCAACCCCAAATTAGGCTCTTGGGTAGCAGGGCAAACAGCCAAGTGGATACAAACATTAGGGAGACTAAGTTCCACAATTATGACCCGCTGCTGGTTTCAGAGGCAGAGAGATCATCATCCAAGATTTCTATGAGAAGTTTTTTTTATATCCAAAGAGTATGTTTTACTGAATTCCTTAGAGATCAGGGAAATGTTCTAAAAAAGCACTCAACTGCCTAGAGGACCTAATACTATAAAAAAAATCTTTACTGCTTAATGATGCAACCTGTTTTAAAAAATACATATTATACTGCAATATTACATACATACAGTCAAAATAACTCAGCTATCCTCAATGTCAATGCTGGGAAAGATATCTTCTATACAAAAGCATGCATGCAAACAGAACTATTAGATAGGCTAGTGGGATCAGAGGAAAGAAAATGTGCTTCCCTTAAATGACAGCTTAGATAAGGAAACCACATGCTTAAAAGTGATCCTGGTGAAAGACTGAAATTACAAACCAAATAAGCAGGAAAGGATTCATTACACTGTTTATCACAGAGAAAGTCTCTATCAAAGTATCAGGTAGATGATGGGTGTACTTCAGTCACCAAATATTTGGAAAGATGTCTTCTGTGACTTTTAAAGTGGCTTTGGGAATTAAATCTTCATGTATGTTACTTAGAAGTTCTTTTATACAGCATTCAATTGTTCTGCCGTGGTCATATTTTACTATGTGTATTTTTACATGTGTGTTTACTTTTATTAATTTTACAATTTCAAAAGAATCGTATGACAAAAAGACCATGCTTGTTGAACTCCCAACTCTTTAGCATGAATGAGGACAGTAGAACACAGCTCAGAATAAAAAGATAGATAAATAGGTGATATACTGAATTTCACATGAGTTTATAGAGTGCAGTAGGAACAATCCCTTCTTTTCAAATTTAACCACTTAGGTGGGGTTTGTTTGTTAAAGAAAAGCTTCTTGCAGAATGCAACCTTAAATAGTGATGCTACACACACTTTAAAACTGTACTGTAGAGCTAAGGGAAATTTTGATCTGAAAGGCAAACCTCTTCATTATACTCTCTGAATTCAATTAAAAAGTAATAAAGAATCCTCCTAGTGCATTCTATACAAATTCAGACTAAAGGAAAAATGAAATTGCAGTGTTGTGGTGTTTTAAGACTGCAGTACTAGATTGGCTAAAATTGAACAAGCGAATACCTAGGTATGGTTATTCAAAATAACCTTTCCAAGTTATTAAATGTTAAAAAAGATGTATCAGACGGTCTTAGAACCACACTGAGCTGCTTTAGGTTATCTCTAGAGACAAATAAAAGATAAATATTAATATTTTAGCATATGTACACATGTAAATAAATAATATAGTCACCCTTCTATATGAAAGAGCTCTTTATTTGAACAAAAATCATTTAAAAGCAGTCAACCTTTGGGTTCTGAATGTATTTTATTTAATATAGATTTCATTTGATTTGATTTTCTGGGGAATGTATTTGATCCACTGCTTTTTGCATTTGATTTAGCAGATGGTAATTTTGATTCTGTATGTGAGGTGCATGGCATGGTAGGTAAAATGGCTGATAAATAGGAAATCCAGCTGAACAAGAAGTATATTTCATTTCACAATTCAATGTCTATTTAAAATATTCTTGTTCAAGGGAGAGAAAAAAGTGTTTTAATGTGGCCTGTTGATTTCATCACCAGCTGTCTTTTGAGATACAGTCATACACAGTACATATTTAATCACAATGTTAGCTCAGTTTTTCTCTATATATTTTAATGTCTCATGAATTCAATTTTACATTGGGAGACAAGTCACTCGGGCTCCAGGACTGACTCAGGAGAAACCTGCAGTCAAATTCACTGCAGAGTATGGGATTCTTGTTACAGAGGTGGGAAACTCACAAAGGCATCCTCTCTGCCGAGATCCCACCTTCAGAGGAGGTGGCAGATGGCAGCAGCTTCCCCCTTTGCTTTGCACCACCACACCAAAGTGCAATCACACAGCTGATGACAGAACCAAAAGCAAGAACTTTCTCTCTTTTTGAGTGATTGTGGAGTGTCCATCCATGGGCATACCCAAAAGCCAAAGGAACGTCGTCCTGGATGACTTGCTCTAGATGTGCTTGCTCAAGCAGGGGACTTGGACCAGGGAATCCACACAGATCCCTCCCAGATCCCTCCCAATTCAGCCATTTTGTGAGATTCCGTGCTTTGGTCTGACTCCTAAAACATCTGAACTCAGCCCCTGATGCCTGCTGGCAAGGATTCTTGGGCAAGGGATGATGCCAAACCCTTCCCATAGGATTTGTCACCAAACAACTTGTTCCCAGTCCAGAACATTGTATGTCAGACACAGTCAGAAGGAAAAAAGGATCATCTCAGTACAAAGATCAGCTGCAGGGCTGGGGAGGGCTGGCCCTCCCCAGGGGTCACAGGGGTTCAGCTGCTGATGGGAAATCAGGAGATGCAACAGAGCAAGAAAGCACTGGTGAACCCACAAAGGCAGGAATTGGTGTGGCTTGGTTCCCTGTCTTTGGGGAAAACAGCTGAAGAAGAGCTGTTTATGGCCCAGCAGAGAGAGCTCTTGCTAGCTAGAGCTTCAGAGAAAGAGGGATTCTTAGAGAAGAGAAAAAATGGTCAAGAATAAGAGGAAAACAAAACCATCAGGGCAGAAAATAGCATTTAAGAGAGATATCTCTGAAGAGACATTGGGTCAAAGGCTACAGACATTCCAGGTCCAACAAAAGGATGTGAACTGGAAGGGCATCTCTCCACAGGAAGGTCAAGAGGACACAAGTTGATTTATAAACCCAGAAGCAGTGAAAACCATAACAAAATTCTTGTAAGTAAACAGAGAGAGATTAAATATTTCCTTTAACCTCCTCAAATTACATTAACATGGTTTCTGAGTGAAATTACACCACTCAAAGCAAACCAGGTTACTCCAAGATGTTTCATGAGCCAAATCCAAGGTTTCCCAAGTTGTTTTCATAATATAAAAGTGTTTATAGTCCGATGAAACCAGTTTTATCTCTGTACCATAAAAATCCCCATACAATGTTTGAAAGAGCAAAGGCACTGTTTGATGCATATTGCTCTGGGAAACCTGAGAGGAGCCCAGGGGAGAGTGGAAAAGCAGCAGTGATGAGAAGTGCACACAGTTATTATGGTACAGCACACCAAAGCTATTTAAGAACCAAGTGAAAGCTGTAGCAGACAAGCCTGGAGGTCATGACAGCAGTCTTGGACCTAGAAAATATGTTATCCATGAAGCTCCAAGAGCACATACCATGATTTGGAGGCAAAACAAAACCCATGAAAAGGAAAAGAAGAAAATGAGCTTAAAAAAAAATTTAAAAATCAAGATTTGGTCCTTTCAGGTCAAATGCTATGCTTGTCATGCCTGAGTTCCTTTCTACACTATCATTTCAAGGAGAGATAAAGATAAAACACTTCAGTAGGAAATATGAGTACAAATCTGAAAAATGCCTCAGATCCAGGTTTTCAAAGATATCTGTGGACAGAATAGCTACATTTTAAAAAAAATCAGGTATAAAGTACTTTCATATCTTCTTTTTAAATTTGTCAGTGCCATGTAGGTGATTTTTAAAGTCTTGCTAAAAGCCCAGCTATATCTCTAAGTATTGAAGTACCTTGGAGAACATGGGCCAACATCCCTTAGAATCTTTCCAAAATGAAATGCAATTTCTTGTGTTACTGAGTTAGCAATTTTAGTCCTTCTTGTGCCAAAATAGAGGGCCAAAAGCAGAGTTTAAAATAGCAGTATATACCAGCTGTGGGAATTCCACGTAAAGAAACAGAATCCTGAAGAAATACTAGTTGTTTTGAAATTTCAACCAGGAAATCAATTAAAGTGGACTTAAATGATAGAAGAAATAAAAAATGTGCATTTTACCCAGTTGTGCTTCGTTATGTTAAATTATGCAAATTGATAGTGGAATTATAAAAATGCATCCCTCCCAAAGGTTCCTCCACTAAACATCCCCAAATAAGTCAGTCTGATACAATCCAAAACTGCTTTTCTCCTGCATCCCACAATATGCCCCACATCCCAGTGACGGGCCTGGAAGCAGCTGTCTGGGTATTATTTGGTCTCCTCCTCCTGCCATTGTCTCTCTGAGCTCCAGTGTGGGTGTACAGAAGAGTTTTTACCACACAACCCAGCAGACACCTTGAATAAATGCGATGTGAAATGCAGTTATGCCTGACAACGCAGACACAAAGGTCCAGTAAAGAACATTACAAAGTCACATCAACTTTGGCTGCAAAGTTATTTAGTTGCATTTCTTTACTAATATTCTAAAAACGTCTCCATGGGTAAGTATTCAAATTGTCACAAATATGAATAGGTGTTATGTATGTTCACATGCGCTCTTGTATTGCTCCTGTGTCCCTGGGAGGTTTTATTACTGCCCTAGCCTGATAGCCACAGCACAGGCACCCACAAGTTTTGAGAAGTTCCCAGGTGGAACTACTCTCTCAGCACACTCAGAACCACAGCAGTCAAGTCACCACATTTTCAGCATGAGTACTGCTCTTCCATATTTCTGATTAATGAATTTTGCATTATTGCTCACTCTCTCAACTACCTACAATTTAAACTCATTATCAAAACAATACAAGATTTTCCAGTGTTCATTATTCAACTCTCAATTGTTTTTCATTCTTTACCTTTTTTCTCTGCCTTCCTTAGGTATATTAAGCACTTTGGAGATGCACCCTAAGGGCCCTTGCATATAATATAATTATTTTCCAAAGTTTGTGTTTAAGCTACCTTTCTTTACAGTATTAAGTAAAAATGCCTGGAGCTGTAAATGCCAGAATAACTTTGAACAACTTCTGTGTCCCAGTTAGATCACCCAGATCCCCTATAGATTGTGTGATCATGGATACACCTTCATAAGTATCTTACACGACATACTCCTGTTGTGGGCCACCCCTTTGGTTTGTGTGTTGGTCACTAAGGTGAAGTTAAGTAAAGTGAATACACTTCAGCCATATTCCACAACCAGCTTAAAGAAGATATGTATTGAGGCACATAGAAAACATTTATTCTGGAATATTTTGCACTACAGTGACACTAAAATTGTGTATATAAAAGTATATTATTATATAATATACTTTTGTGTGTGTGTGTATATATATAGTTGTATATATAAAAGTATATTACCCAACATTATACATATATAATTATATATATATATATATATATATAATGTGTATATAATGTAATATGAAATATTTATACATATGTAAACCCCTAAATCCATCAGCAAGATGTTACACCACATCTCTGAGATGATTAATGGCTTTGGCAAATTTGACATTGGGTTTTGTCGCAAGAAAATTGTATGAATATCTTCACTTAGGGGGCATACCACATTTAGCCTCATTTATCATAATTAGCTTAAGCTATTTCAACATTATAATGAAGGCTAGGGAATCAATTTAATTGTTTATTTATTTTAGAAAAATATTTTCCATGTGTCATCATGTCTGCTTTGCACTTGACCTTTTAATCAAAACGCTCTCAGTCATTTCTTTTCATCCCGTATTTACTTACAGATTACTTTTGCTCAGGATTTGTGTGTTGCCTGAGTGCTGAACAACCAACAGCCAGAAGGGTGACTCATTATTAGCACAAAACACAGCTATTATGCTGTTTTAGGAGATAAACTGAAACAAAGCCCTGATGCAGGGCTGACCCCTTTGCATCTTCCTGAAGCCTGTGGAGCTGCAAGTCGTAATCAGAGTCATGGGACAGCTCCCAAGGAACTGAGAGGAAGTGCCTGAGACCATGTCAGAGATAAATAACAGCATAATTGTGCTTTAAAACCTCTCTTCTTTTTGTGATGGTTGCAGCAATTAGCTACATGAAAATTCAAAATCTGACCAGAAAGATTTCTTTGGAAAAAGAAAATCAATCAAATATAGAGCAAGGTATCTGTTCTTAAGCTATCTTTGATAAGAATTAATCAGAACAAACATTTTTTAAAAACAACCAACCTAGAAGACAGAATAAATTTTACATAAGCTGTACTTCAATACAGAATGTAAAGTCACAAGAAAAAAAAAACTTCCAATATGCATTTTGCAAAAAGAAGTAACTTGCTCCCCTGATATTGCTGATCAGTGTTGCCCTGCAGTGCCTCCTTACCAGGTCAAACCTGAAAATCAGATTTCTCATTAAGTAAAGATTTTTTTCCAGCCGAAGTTAAAGAAAAAAAAGCAAAAAGTATCTCTGTAAAGTTTTTTAACAGTTCACCCAAAGGAGTATTTCAAAGTCTGTATTGGAAAGAAACATGCAGTTTCATGCATTCAGTATAAGCACAAGTAGTTACAGAAGCACCGTAGGCAATGGAGTCTTGCTCTTACTCAATATACATGAAGAATATTGATAGTGGAACTCAATTATGAATGACAGAGAAAAATACTGAAAATTAATCTGAGTTAAATGAAGGCTATTGATCACTGTCAACACCCATGAAAAGCCCTTCCGCAAAATAAAAAAAAAACAACCAAAACCCAGCTCAGCATATTTGGGGAGATAATTGAAAGGCAGAACAATAAATCTGCTTTAATAACCACTTGGGTCAAATAGAAATCAGACAACAGAAGTCAGGTAGAAAAGAATCAGTCTAACAAATCCATATTTTATAAATAATGGGACTATACAGGACATCCATCATGTAACATATGGTTCAGAAAAAAAGTGCAGAGTTTGAAGAAGCCATTTCTACACTGTGTAATAAAACAGTTTGAAAATGAACAGACTAGTAACAAAGCAAGCAAATTCAAAAATTTTAAAAAATGAAACAGCATAACTTTCTTCTAAAAGGAAACACAGATGTATGGTTTCCAGCTTCTGAATAGTACAGTTCAGTAGTATTGCTGGAAGCTTGTTACTGGAAAATTAATCTATCATCCACTGACAGAGATACTGAACAGAGGAGTTCAGATACAACTTGTACTGGTATTCAGTTGAAGAATGGAGAACAGAGATTTTTGCCTGAAATCTCTTCTAAAGTAATTTTGTCTTATTTTCACCAAGGTACTGTCATTAATTTTTTTTTATTATTATTATTATCCTGAATTACTTAGAAACGAAAATGCTGGATCAGAGAATGTGGTAACAAATGTTTAAATTAATAGGAAGCATATTCACAATATACCATCTTAAAAGTATCACTTTCTAAATCTTTTAAAAGGTATTACTGTCAAAAGGTGGGATTTCATTACATTTTAAAATTATTAAAGCACTTGTAATAAGTTTACAAAAATTATGTCTTAAAATGTTGCATAAGGTCTTTAGGCAGTACTCAACTTTCTTTTTCCTTGTTTTGAAAAAATATTACAAATTTCAACAGTACTAATGTTAGGGGCAAGATTAGTCTTAAATGGATCTGATTATAGTGATTGGAATGTATCACATAGTTAACCACTCCTCTACAGGCACAGGTCTGACTTTGCAAATTAAGAGATGCCTTTGCTAAAATGCACCAGAAACCTGGCCTTTAACTAATTCCCCTGCAAAACATGTAGAACAGGTCTCTTAATAATCACCTCAGAAGAATATCATTAGCTCTCTGTGTCTTTTCCATTATTTTTCAGTAGTTCCACACCTTAGCACAACCTTCTTCACTCTTTTCTCATACTATTGCCTTTAGAGTTCAGAAGGAAAGGATCATTAAGCTGTGAGCATTTTCCACTTTCAGAAAAAAAAAAAAAGTCAAATTCCCCACTAACCATAAAGACAAACAAAAGGAGAACTTCTCTGAAATTCCCTTTAATCTATGGGAGAGGGCTGTCTAAATGTAAATGAAAATAAATATCTTTACAGATCTCTGGGAAATTTAGTGCTTCCAAAACACGATCTAACAACCCAATTTTTGTGAAGGGAACACTATCCTGTGAGAACTATTTTTCAAGGGCCAATATCATGGAAAGCTTGAGAAAAAAAACATTATAAAATATATTGATATTTATAGCACAGCAGTATGTCAGTGATAAAAGCATATCAGATCTCCATACCACACCAAATTCCCAAGCATTCCACTGAAGACGTGGATCTCCTTCTCCACTCTCCAACCTCCCTTCCACAGGCAGCTCTCAGCATTTTGGTACTTCAAAGGAGGGAAAAGGGAAATGAGAGTGAGCTGCCAAAGTGAATTCAAACAATCAACAGCAGGGAAAAAGGAGAACTACCTAGATTTGACACACTTCATTTCACTCTGTGACACATTTCAAACTGTTACAAGAATAATTTTTGCGAAAGCCCGTATATAAGCACTAATATTCTCATGCTTAAAAAATGACAGGAACCAAAGAAGACAATTTCTTAATTTTTTTTTGTCGCTTATGAAAATAACTTTAAATCAATTTTTGCATAAATAATATGCAAATCCTGCACATCAAATTGAAGATGGAGAAAAGGAGTGTGGAGTGCAACCAACTGGTCCCAGTTTCCCCTTTCACCTGGCGTGAAGAGTGCACATTAGCCATGAGATTTAATCAAATTCTGATTGAAGATGTTCAGATACTGGATATTCTCCTTTCTCTATTCCAGATTAAGGAAAAATACTGAAATATTAAATTCACTTTTAAAATGAAACTCATCTGAACTGTTGTTTGTGTCTTTGGAAACGGCAGCTTTCAGAGGAACAAAACATTCAAAGGAGCTGTTTCCATAAATTTAGCATCTCAGAGAGACAATGAATGTATGGAGAATTGCACTTGTCAAACTATTTTTTTATGGCTGCTCTGTTAGATTGCAGCCAGAAGAGTTGATAAACAGCCAGTCCACAAATCTCCACACTTTTACCACTCCATTTGAGAGGCTATTTGTGCCCAAGATGCAGTCAGTCAGTCCCCAAAAAAATGGACTTCTCAGCTCTCCTGAATCAGCTCACCTGCTGAGGCACAGAGGCTACATCATTCTTCAGGATTATCCTGGTCCTTTTATCCTTGCTGAAGTAACAGAATGTGCCCAAGCCACTATGACAAACAATCACTCTCTGTCATAGCTATTCTCCTACCACACTCAAACCTTCTGAGAACATTGCAGAATAAGATTGCAAAATGAATGTGCATTTTGGCATTGGAAAAAGTTTTTGACTTTTCCATTGTCCTCCACGTCTTCCCGTCTTATTTTTCATGCTGGTAATTGCCTTGATTATGCTTCATGGAAGGGAGGTTCTCATACATTTAACTCTCTTACCTTTGAGCAATGTCCAATCTACAAGACTGACCTGGGTTATTTTCTCATTTTGTATAAACATCAGCCAAAATGCCAGGGCTTGATTTCAGCTTCAGTTCTTGTTTTACAGCACAGCAAAGAAACAGCCTTCATCACTTCTACGGTGTGCCAATAAGATTAAAAAGTTCAAAGCATATCATCTTATGCATGAGTCTAATTTATTCTTCTAGATTACTGGGAAATTGATTTTGTCACTCATACCTATATACACAGTCTATATGAGATTTTTATTTTTTCCAGCACTAGAACTCTTCCTGGCTCTACTAGATGTCTTTCCCTCACACTTGCAGACTCAAGCCTTACCTAGTTGGAGTTTATGGCAGATAAAACAACCCCTTTTTTCCAAATGTCCAATCTCATTATTAGTTCAGGCAGAGATTAGAGTCACACACTTCATATTGGGGTGGCTCACATCTCATCAACACCTTCAGTATAAACTCCGTCCTAGAAGTTGATTCCAAGATGAAGAATGATTGGCATATAAGTTCCATACTTTAAAATCTTTAATAAAAAAAGAAAACTTCAAAATGGTTTGATTATTTTTAAACTGTAGGAAGAAGTAGAAAAACAAAATAGAACCAAAACTCAATTCTCAAAGTTGAGTACAAAGTTTTTTTTCTCTTTGAGGTTGAAAGTCACTTCACTTAGACTCTGCTTATTAGATTCACTCCAAGTCTTATGTAGGTGGAATGAGAGTTGCTGGGGAAAGAAAACCTAAAAATTAGGAAGAAGACACAAAGAGCATGACAGAGTAAAGGGAAAGCTGAACTCATTTTCCTCCACTATAAAGCTTGATGTACTAATGGTGCGAGATAAAAGTGTTGGACTGATACCTCAGTCTCTACTTTTGAGTCTTACTTTTCCTGGGTGGTGAATCTCTTCTGTGACAAGAATAAGGTGTTTGCATTTCAGACAGCCATCCTGACTGACACAGGATGGTGATTAACACCATCAGCATTTCGGGTTGAGTTGATTAGCATGCAACCCAGACAGGTGACCTGGTAGACTGCGACCATCACAGCAGGACTCCTAATTCCAGCACTGCTTCCAGAAGGCAGGCAACCTAAAACTGTTCAGCAGAAAACTTGGCAGACTCTCAGTTTCATTCAGACAGGCTTACTGAGGAACTTTCTAGATCAATATAATCAAAGAGAACATACATAGGAGGCTGTCTTCTAATTCCAACCTGCAAGAAAACTACGCTTGGAGATACTGGCATTTGCTTTAGAGCCTGGTTTGAGACACGTTTCCCTGTTGTTTGCAAAAGATCAAACTGCTAAAGAAAGCAGCCTATTTACACTTTTGATAGCAACCTTTGCCCAAGCTGCTAGGCAGAACTGTTTTTTTCTGGCAGGTAAAGCCCTGTTGAGGAAACCAATTGACAGAGACTGTATTCCCAGAGTAAGGTAAACTCTTGACATGGCTGGCTGGATCATGTTCTTCCTTGGCACTTGACATACCAAAAATACAATAAAATGAAAAAAAATCAGCATGCTTTTTATCACTGATGCCTAGAAAACCTTTCAAGTCAGAGGATGAGCTTCCAGCTTTAGCAAAAAACACGTTCTCTGCAATCAAGGCATCCAAGCTGTTGATAGAGAACAAAATTCTTGTAAAAAGTTTTCAGAGGGCTTATTAGTTTAGAGGATGCAGATGTAATTCAGATTAAAACACCTGCAAAATCACAGGGCTTTGCAATTGCCTGAAGTAGAGCCTTTCTGGATGAAAAATGTCTTGTTGGTGGGTGAGAGAGAATTCACGATCCTGAGCCCACTGGCCCCCATTCCTTGGATACTCCTGCCTGGCGCTAGGAGCATTTTCTGCTACAGCAAGTGTTGTAACACCTCAGATCTCAGCTTTCCTCTTCCTGCTACCAGAAACCAGTCTGGATTCTTTCTTTTTTCATTAGCTGTCGCATATTCTCTCTGCATTTCTGCCAACAGCAGGGATATGCAGTGGCCGTAATAAATTTTGCATGTTCTCTTGAAAAAGAGCCAACTCTTTTAGCTACTTCATCTCGATACAAGTTGCATCGATTCCCTCACAGGCCAGTGAGCATAGCACTAAAAATCTGACCTAGCAATGTCTTGCAGTATGGATTAGTAGTGAGATAAATTGTGATAAAACCTTACTTTGCTGGGTTTTAAAAGAAAAATAATTAGACTATCCATAAAACAATCTTCTTTAGCTATAGGAAAATGGGAAACTCAGTGAAACAAACAGACCTCCAGAAAGAACTGGAAATTTGTCCCCAAAACCTTAAGCAGGGCAGGGGAGTGTTATTGACACTGCTCCATATGCACACAAGAGTGCCTCCACCTCCAGAAAGTGGGCTGGTATTAATTGCAGGATAGCAAGGAGTTTTAGAAGGAAATAAAAGATTAACTTGAAGTTAAAAAGTACTTCTTGTTGGTACGTTTTGTTTTCTTATCTCGTTGCTGTTTCCAGTAAATTGTTCTTATCTCTAGCCATGACCTTTACCTTGTTGTGTCCCCAGCTCTCCCCTCCACACCACCACAGGAGGAACGGGCTTGTGTGAGTGGGCAGCACAGGGTCTGGGGGGTTTCAGTGGGAACACTCAGTTGGGGAACACCATTCCCAAACCACAATGATTTATTTTACAAGAGTTGAGACTTGTGACAAGATGCTGTTGATGTTCTCAGAGATTCTGCCTGCCCTGAGCCCAGCTTGACCTCTGTGGAGTGACTCCACGTGCACAGACTCAGAAGAGGAGTTTGCAGAAGGTTAGGAGAACAACTTCTTCAAAATGGCTCTTATGAGCAATAGGAGCAAAATTATCCCTCATACTGGTTTCTCAGCTAGCACAGAGGAGAATGAGTGAGAAATTTAGCATGAGAGGGAGTCATTTGCCTAAGTTTAGGCAATAGAAATAGTGGAGAGGCTGCTACAGTCCAAGACTTTGCTGAAACCTCTGGCAAGCACTTCCCAATCAGCACATACAGAATAGACATCTACAGAGAAGAACCACTGTGAGTCAAGTTATTGAAAAAAAAAACAAACCAACAAAGCTTAAGTAATTTTGTGGCTGTTTTTGCCAAAATGCCAACATGAAAACAGCTTAATCTTCTGAGATAGCACACAGAGCCTTGCACTGACAACACATATTTCACACTTAGGTTTTACATTTTGTATGTAACAGCGTGTAATCCACTGCAGTTTTATTCCACAACCTTAAAGAATTTCACACACATTAACTAATTACTCCTGACAAGACTCCTCTGAGATAGGTGTGAATGTATAATTTGCATTTTATAGGTGAGGGATTTTAGACAGAAGAAAATATTCCTGTCTCACACGTCTGCAAGCCCATTGAAAAATAAATCTCTATTAACTAGGGGAGTTCCAGCTTCTACTAAATTAATCAATGCCAAGGTTCAGTGCTGGACATTTTCTGCTTTTCATTGACATCTGTGGTCACTTTAAAACATCACAGTATCTTCCTCTGGTTCCTATATGAAAACTTTCAGTGAGAATCCCTTCCTTTCCTGAGTAGCTGCTTGAAACCTGACACAATATAAGCCCTTGAGGAAACCAGGGCTTTGGGTCAAATATCCTTGAAAGCTGGCAAACCCTTTCCAACTAGGCATGGTTAGAAGTTTTTTGATGGATGTGCCTTCTCTGGGAAAGACACTGCTGAGGGGTGAAACATCTCTAGCAGAACTGCTGGCAGGGAGCAGGAGAGGAAACCTGGTGATCCCTCTGGGGTGGCACCAAGCAGCTGGGTTGTCTCAATTCCCAGCTGGGGAGTCATGGATTCTAACCCTATTCCTGACCGCTCCTCACTTAGTGAGCTGCTGGGCTCCACAGGCTGCTGAAGGAGACACATCTTTGTCCTGCTTTCCTTTCCAGGCAGCCACCACACACTTGTAGCTCCAGGGGAGATTGTATAATTTATTAAGTATTTGGGAACAAATATAGAGCCATTGCTTAAAGACCTACAAAAGGCATTTCACTTTGCTTATCACATAAAACCCCTTCCGCCCAAAATTTTATTGTATAAAAATTTTTTTAAAGTAAAATATAAATTGTTTCACTCCAATTCAATACTTCATATATATATAATACTAAAGGAAAAATATTGTTTTATCAACAATCCTTTCAGAAAAATACCATATTTCTTAATTTAGGACATCTAGAACTGTATTTAAGATGACTAAAACTTCAAAGAAATTGCTTACTATGTTTATTGCTAACGAAACTTTGGATCAAGCTTAATTCTAATGCTGAAAGATTAAGAAGTTGGAAAACTTAGGGAAGCAAGAGGGGAAAAGATCTCTTATTTCACAAGGGAAAGCCTCAATTTTGCTTTTCTACTGTCAGCAGTCTGTATCCACCTATGAGGATAATTTCTCATGCACACCTACATCAACATAGTTGAACTTAATGAGGCTTTTGAGGGAAGAATTTTTCCTATTTGGTCTTATAACTCAAGAGATTTGTAATCTATCACACCAAAACCAGGGCAGCTTCTGAGCTTCCAAATTCATGTTAAAATTAAAAAATTATTGTAAAAATTGTTTAAAATATACTTGCCTGGAAAGCAGCAGTAAGCATGAACTCGAGGAGAAGCTGGGAGAAACAGGCAGGAAGGATGGGTCAAACAAATGGGATTCCCCCCACTATGTAACAAGAGCTGAAAAATAGGAGTGGATTTTTTTACTTGGTTTGCGTTCATTAAGAGAACATAAAGTAGATGTGTTTCCTTGCAACCCACAAGTCTCTGCAACAGGGATTCTTCATATTCCAGGCAGGCTGCTAAATGCCACCCTGTGATAGTACCTAAGGGCCTGTAAATAGTTTATTTCTTTTCACTGTCATGGAAGGCGGCAGGTTTTAGGTAAGCAAAATCTCCCTGATAAATACTTTCTGCAAAATCAAGGCATGTGTAAATTGTTCACTGTGTGCATTCTCTTCTCTTGCTTGTATTTTGCAAAATATGTGATTAAAGGTTTATTTACTGTGATTTTCATCTTTCTGAAGTCAAAATGCAAGTCAACTGCTGTCTGATTTCTGTTCAGAAATGCAAAGATACAAAAAAGCTAAGGAAATCCTTAAATATTAAAGGTTACAAACCCACCTGACAAAGGCAGGGCACTTCCATAATTTAAAAGAATGTATCAGGAAACAAGAGACAATAGAGCATGTGGCATAAACATTCAATTTTAGCAGATGTTCTGTTTGCTACATTGAAGCCTTTTACTGTGCCCTGAGATATTTATGGAAGACTCACTTCCACTGCAATCCTGGGTGAGAAGTGACACTAGGATATGCAGCACCGTAAAAACAGCTCTGCAAGCTGACAAAATCCTGTGGTAAAGACCCACTGGAATAAACATCGTGTGCAGGGAAAAGAAATGTGATAGATGTCAGTGAAAACTGCGGGAAATGTACTGTCTGCACGCAGCATTCCCTGTGGCTAAACCTATCACTCCCAGTGGCACATGAGATGCGTATTCTCTGGGGGAAAGCAGAGCATGAGACAGGTAGATCAGAAGAATGAAAGAGAGCTTCAAAGTTCCTGAGCAAGATGAGAGCAAAGCAAGCTTTACATGGTTGGTTGAGAATGGATGCAGTAGCAGATGTGTTGTGAGCGCAGCCTTTATAGAAAAGCGGTGCATGGCTCCGAGACCCTGCTATGATCAGATTGTAGGAGATGGCTCTGCCCAAACTCAGGGGCAAACGAGACCATCTGCCAAAGTCAATAGTAGGGATTTTATTTAACAGTAAATGAATGTGAGGGAGAGAGATTGAAAGAAATAGAAAAGAGGGGTGTGGAGGAGACAGAAAGAGAAAGATTAAGCTGAAGATAGGTGAGGATCCAGTGGAGTCCTGTTGGTCTTCACCCTGGGCTTCTTGGTGGGGGTCCTGAGGTCATACAAAACTCTTCATTATTTGTTTATTTATTATTATGTATTTGCTACACAGTTCTTCTATTCCATTGGTTAATGAGTGATTCCCTCATTTCTAATGCTAATTATTGCCATGTGCAGTCTTTCTCTTCTTTTGTGTTGGTGGTCAGGATCTGCCCTTATGGAATTATCTTTTATCCGGTCAGAGTTGATTTCAGCACCATTGCTGAACTGGCTTTCCTGTGGCCCATAAATTCTACATTCCTCATGCCCATTATCAGTGCTACATTCTTCTCCCCCAGATTTATTTACCTCCCTGTAGGCCTGAGACAGTCAGACAGCAGCACCACCTTTATCTTGTCTCAAGTGCCTCTTTGGCTGAAGCCCTTATCCTCTTTGGTTCTCTTAATCTGATCCAGTTTAAAACTGTTCTGGACAGAACCAAGGCTTGTGGAGGAGCCTCAAGAACACTCCTGTCTCTGTTTCCATGTGAAGCAAGGGCAGGGCCCATGGGAGTTCCAGGGCATGTTCCAAAGGCTGCCCCATTCTCAAAAAGGTGGGGCACGTGAACGACAACGTTCATCTTCTGGAAAACTGAAAGGACATGATCAGCACATTTTAAAAACTGTATTAATGTCGCCACTATTAATGTCTATTGCTCTGTTATCTGGAATAGGGCAGTTAATACAAAATCTTCACTGGAAATAAATACGATATTGTCTTGCTACCTTTTTGCACTCATAATGATCTTGCATCCCAAAAAAGTAGAAGGGGAAAATAATAGAAAATTACTTGCACCAGGAACCATTTGGCTCTCTTGACTGTCATTATAGTTATTGTATGCAAATAGATGTAAACAGCTTAAAGCCTTGCTCTGATCTGCTTTTCTATTTCCCAAAGACACACTCAACACTAATGACTACCTGCGTGACACAATGGAACTCATAATTACTTTTCATTTAACAAAAAAACTGCAAATGTTAATGAAGAGGTTTGAGTATCTGTTATATCTCAAGATACTACTTACAGGTGTCTTAATCAGCCTGCTTAGAGCAATAAGGATAAATCCAAAGACTGTTAGGAATTAGATACTTTTGGTGACCCCTAATTGTAAAACTTAAAGTAAAACAGCAATGAAATTAAAATAAAAAAACAAAGAAATAAAGCACCATGGAACGATATACTAAATGAAAGATTATTATAATGGAGCACACGAGTGACAAATCTAAGGATTATTTATTCAATAGCTCAGAGACAAAAGTATGTCAGTGAAGAGGCTTGAAATTTCATTGAGTAAATGGAGACAGAGAGGAGGAAATTATCTCAGACGAGGAAAAGCCAAGACTGACAAAAAGAGATGAAGGAGTAAATTAATTTCACTTTAAGATAAAGAATGGTGCTATGAAAAAGGCAAAAGAAATGACAGCTAGCAAAGGACACACAGGAAACTATACGCATAAATTGCAAATTATAAGTTTCAATAAGTTTTCCTAATTTCCTGACTTCAAGGAGGAAAGGGGGTGAAAAATGTAGGTGGGTTAGAAACTAGAATAAGAATAAAGACACAGTGGTTTAGATGAGCTCAAAGCCACTAAAGATTTCTGAGAATTCAGTTGAAAATTACTGTAAATTATTACCTTGTAAAATCTCTTATCTTTGGAAAATTAGTGGTGGTTGTATACAAGCTCTTAGCAATAGTCAAAATATCTTCATCTTGGCAGCCTCATAAGAAAAAACAAACAGCTGTGAAAGAGTCTTAACTTACTTCTTCTGGAGGATTTGTTCTCAAGGTCAGTTAAACAAATAAGTTGCGATGACTTACCCATCAAGTCTTACAATTTTTTTTTATCCTTTTGAAATTTGTACAAACAAGTTATTTTTCAAAATGTATTTAAGAGTATTTGTTTAGTAACTCTTCTAATGCCAGAGCTGCAGTGTATTATGCTATAAATCTTCATCATTCAGTGCCTGAAAAGTGAGCATCATTGGCCAATTATGTTTGTACACCTAGGATTATTCCTGCTGAAAATTCCATAGTTTTAGAAGAGACTTGGAACAACTGTTGTATTCAATTAAAATAGCTTTTAGCAGCTTTATGCCCCAATTTCCAATTAGCAAAACAGAAATATCTCCCTTCCTGTTTGTAAAAATTTATTTTTTTGTGTTCCTCAGTGACACATTCCACAGTGACATTTGGCAGGTTAACTTATAGACAAATGTGTAATTTCTGCCAGCAATTACGCTAGACAATTATCTTTGGTTTTTAAAATTAAAATAATATAATATCATGCTCCTTGTAGAGGCCATAAGATAAAGAAAGAGAAAGGAGAATCTGGTTTGATGGAAAAAAAATATAAAACATAACCAATCCTAACTATGCAGTTGTGCTCTGACCTGGTCCTGTTCTGTGTAAAACCAATATTTAATTAGATATTTTCTAGGAAATATAAATCCCTATGTTCAATGTATTTAGACTTCACAAAACCACTGAGCATAGTGTGGCAAACTGTTTTTCCTTGAAAGAAAGAACTGCAAAATGGCTAAAGAACCTAAAAACCCCTTTACCATTTGTATTCATAAGAGCTGTAGCAGATAACCAGTGGAGCCACTCAAAGAGGCTCTCAATATCAGTTCAATCTACTATTTTCATTAACAGCTTTGCTACAAAACATTGGTGTAGAGTCCTTAAGACCTGCTAAGGGCATGAAGCTGAATGGTACAATCAATAGAGAAGAAAGATACCATTCAAAAACCTAAATGACCTTGAAAGCAGAAACAATAAAATGGGTTAAGGCTAACCAGCTGCAGGGGTCAATGCTGGCAAAGAACAACCTGGTTTGAGCTGGCTGCTCATACATTTAGGCTGAAAATCAGAAGGATGCTTCAAGCTGTCAGAAGAGCAAGGTTCAGTAACAGCTTTCTGAAAATCTGCCAGAGTGACAGAGGAACAGATTTCCAAGTCTGCTGGTCTTGTGGACTCCTTTTCTCTTGGATTCAGCCTCAAAGCCTGGGAATATTCAAATACCAAAGCAAAGCTGTATGCTGCTTTCCAAATTGTAGTTTATTGATGGCATCTCGATAAAAGCAGGGAGGCGATGATTAAAAAATTGCCAAAATGAGGACTCATAGTTCATAACTCTGCTTTTAGTCTTGATGCAAATGTATCGTTCATCCAAGCAAGACATGAGTCTTCTCAGGGGTATCTTCAAAACTGCAATGAACTCACACTTGAATTTAAAATCACCCCCAGCCTTAACTAATTTCTGCTTCCGTGCCCCAAATACAAAGCAGAATTTTAGACAAAGAGTAGAATTTATTCATTCCTTCAGTATTAAAAAAGTAACTAAAAATTTACTATGTACATAAATCTTCCATGAAAGAATGAATCAAGAAAGGAAAAGAAATATCATTAAAGACGTTGCAAGACTGAAAGAGGCTTAGAATAACTGTGAAACGATGGGTAAGGAAACCATGATAAAATAGTTGCATCTGACTTAATCTTTGCACTCAAAATAAAAATGAAAAACATCAGAGGGGGTAGTTTTATTGGATGATCAAAAAGGAGAAGTTCAGGATATAATCGAATAATGTATCAGTAAACCTCCACACAAAAACTCAGGCAGGCTCTTTCTATATCTGGTATAGTCAGTGAGGGAATATTTCTTTTTTGTTTTCCCTTTGCATGGTTCCCTTACATCAAAACAAAGAAGTAATTCAGAGATGACAATGAGCACTGTGAGTTATGTATTGTCAAATATACTCTGTTGCAGAGCATCTTTCTCAATGAATGAAGAAATAAATAAAGCCTTAGCAAGGAGGAAAGGAATACAGATTAAATCTGGCTACTTCATTTTAATTGAATTTACAATATTTTAGTGACTGTGTATGAAACAAGCATAGAAAAATGGCATAGAAGGGAAAAAAGAAAGACACTTCTGGACAGTGCAGACAATGAAAGGAGCAGGGATAATACCCTGCTCACAGTGACAGAAGACTAAAAAATCTTTTAACTGAGCTTCAGCCACGTTTTCTGCAAACAATGACTAATGTTTTCTGTGACATGAAGACTTTCCTGCAAGACTGAGATGAAGCACATTCAATAAGCAGTGTGCTTCACTTCATTATCTCGTGACTCAAGCACACTCAGAGGGTGAAGGAGTTTAATCCTTTAAATGTCCTTTGAAAAGTGCGTGAACACACAAACATCCATCCACACCTACACACCAGTACACCCCTACACACACAGCCCCTACCTGGACACTGGGAAAACTGCACAGCTTTGGGTTTTATACAGTAGAATTTTGATACAAAACCTGTGGATTTCATGTGCCTCAGCTAGGTGTTAGTTATGTTCTTCTAAAGGATACAGCAAAATAAAAATGGTTTTAGTGCAAACAAAGTTTAAAAAGAAAATATGCAAAATGTATTTTATTAATACCTTAAGGTTACTTGAAGAGGGGTTTAATTCACTTAAAAGAAAAATATAACAATAGAGATCATTGTAAACATAATAAAGCTGGAAGAGAATGGAAAATCCTTGAGGGAAATAACAGACTACATTAAACCTTGAAGGAAGACTGACTCTGAATTTCACATAAAGTGCGGTGTACAAATATGTCTGTCTAAAAATTTTCTGGTCTTGCAGTTTACTCTAGATGATATATGCTGCAAGCTCTAACTTTTGTGAACATTATATTAAATCAGAGGGCTGTGACACACGCTTCAAATGGGATGAGCTTCGTATTTTGTAGACAGAAATGCTACCCAAGCTTAATCATCAGCAGACCATGGAGAACTCTCGGTTCCATAAATTTTCACAGGTATGTAATTTTGTCATCTCTATAGGCATTTGAAGCCATGCTTTCATTTCAAACAATGTAAATCCCCAAAACATTGTTATAACCTTATTATCTACCCTGACTTTTCCATCAGTTTCATCACTGCAAGCTACCCATTATTTCAAACACAGAAGTGAGAGCTTTTGAATGGTGACAAATATCTTATGATACTCTTCATGGAAATGGCAAAGCCAGTTGTACTTTGTCTGCACATAATGAGCTCCTTGATGATAATCATCTACTACTAACACAAAACTCTCCACTTGAATGAAACTTTATTAATATTAAGTGGGACAAATTCCCTACTAGGAAGAGTTGACTATTTAAAATAAGAAATACAATATCTGTTTCTTACAACCCAAAGAAGAAAAGAAGAATTACCTGAAAGAATTTCAGTTCAGCCATTTAAGATTTTTTACTGTTGCTTCCAGTGTCTGTTGTTCTGGACACCAATAGGGAAAAATATTGTCAAATCCTGCAGTGAAACTTCTAATTAAACAGTAGTCAAGATTTCACAGAATTTTTATTTTTAGCCGGTTCCAGTACTTTTTGTTGTTTGCTGCAGGAATAGTTTCATTAATTTCAATGAAAATTCTCAGTGGAGCAACCTAGAGTAATTGTATTATTCACAGTAAGGCTATCAGGATCTCCTTTGCAATTATTTTGGCTGAGAAGCATTTGCACACAGAACTTCAGCTGAATATAGCAAGGATTTTAAGCACTCTCTTAATAGATCACAGAAATAATTTTTTCGCTTGCAACTGTCAAAATTATTTTTCCTTTTGACTACTTGCTGTTCCAGATTTGTAGACGACCAGCCAACAATATGTCATCAGGATATCATATAATCACACGAGGCAGGAGAAGAGAGAAAGCAGAGGAGGTGAGAGTGATTATCTTTGTCAAGGGCAGCAGTCAAATCAAGAAGAATAAGCTAGAGGCACACACCTTAAATTGATCAAGGGATGGCTCATTAGGAGCCTTGCTTCTTGCTGTTTCTGAGGTAGGGAAAGGGCAGAAGGCAGACAATAAAGGCTTGAGAAGACAGATGCAGGAGAAGCCGCTGCCGCAGAGGGGTTTGGGAGATAAACAAAAGGAAGGAGGAAAAAAGTGACCTGAGACTGTGGTTGGAGAGAGAAGAGTTTTGTTAACGTAAGATAGCACAAGAGCATGATTTTAAGCAGTGCTGAGAGAAAGGCAAGAGCCCCCAAAATGCTTGACAGAGGAGGAAACTGAAGTAACAGGTAAGACCCCCTCAAAGTGAGATTCGAGGGGATCATCTGATTCCAACACTGCGGTGAACAATGGCAGATGGGAAGAGGTAGGAAGGAAAAAAGAAGAAATGTTCAAAGATGATTCTGGGCACTTCAAAACAGAGACATCAGAAATGTTAATATAAATTTCTTATGGAGACACCAGTTTTATGACATGGGTGGGAGGAAAGGAGAACCCTTTCTCATTATCTGTTTGTTTTTGTGTTTTTCTTACTTTCATTAACCTAGTATGTAATTGTGCTGCCTTGGAAATGTGACGATGAACCAGAAAAGGATTTGGAAATGTTTCTCTGAATGCATTACCTGTTCGATGACTGGAAGATCCCAACACCAGTTAGGAAATAATAATAAAAAAAAAGGTACTCAACATGTACTGACAGACTTTGTGGCCTTGAGATTCTGTAGCAGTGCAAACAAAAACTACAATTCCAGTGAAATACAGATGTATGTTAACATTAAAAAAAAAAAAAATTCAAGCATGACATTAAGAAGTAACTGGCTTTATCTGCAATAGTGATGCTTTCAAAAGCTTTTGTGAGTACAAAGACAATCTTCATCTATAGCTTTATATTAAAAAAATTAGATTTTGGTCTTTTAATCAATATCTTCATTGATTTTAATTAAAATGGAATGAAGAGATGTGGGAACTCATTCAAATAACATCTCAATTAGGCATTAAGGATTCACATGCAGTTTATACAGTAGTACTTGCATTGCAGGACAAGTTTTGCAGAAATAGTTGAAATAATGGTGTCCAGAGCTTTCAGCTGCTGCTGAGCAAAGCAGAGGCACCGTGTGACGTGGACAGTTCCAGGACAGCATGTGGTCACTTCTGCCAAAGATCTGTTGGACCTAGAAAAGCTCAGGCTGCTGCTGGGAAGAAGGCAAAGAACTTCTGCCAATGTAAATCTGTGCTCAAGGCCATCAAGGCTACCACAGCCAGAAGAGCCTGTGGTCCCAGGAGCTCTCTGCAGTTTGGGGAGCACCAGTTTCCCCTTCCTGAGCCTCACAGGAAATCCCTGAGGACATCCATATTTTATATCCAGAGCTCCATCAGCACCACTGCCCCGAACTCTTCTCATCAGGCAACCACCAGCACTCAGGAAACCTTCAGTGAAATGGAAAACAAACAACTTAATAAAACTAGATTAACATTTATTTATAGACTGTCATTACCACCTCATGCCAGATGGGAAATACAAGGAGTGTGCAGGTGAGATGCTGCCACCTGTCAAAACCAAGCCACATGAAAACCTTCCTTTTATCATTGCTCCTTTGGAAGAATTAACAAAGCACAAGACATTGGACTTTAATTTTGGGTTGTTTTTTCTTTCTGTTTATCACACACCCACAGAGGCCAGCTGAAAATAAGTGATAGGAAATACTGAAATGTTTCAAGGGTCAGAGAAACAACACACTCTACAAAACTTTAACATGTTATCAGACAGACATACTCAGTGCGTTTTATTTGACATAAGTGGTGACAACAGTGAAATGCAGAAGTTGAGACAATTTCCAGGAAATTTGAAGATAAAATAGCACATATAAAATGTCATTTCACAAAAGTCTAGGCCACATGGTGCCACAAACTGAGCGCTTCCTTCCAGTTTAGCTGGAATGCAGGCAGAATGCAAAAGATGAAAAGCAATACTGATGTGAAGGTTAACACCATGTCACAACAGAGGTACCTCAGGGCAGTGAGTCAAAATGAGAAAACAGAGTGCTCTAATTTTCTATAAATATATTTATATAATTTGAAATATCTTTACGTGTATTTCTACACACAAGCATGCACACAAATTGACTCCAAATGGATGCACAGTGCTGAATGAACACAGCACATCTGTGGGCACACCATATGACCCCAATCAACCCCTTCAAACCATCCTGAGGGATGTGAACATCATTGGCAAGCCCAGGAGGTCTCGTGCTCTTCCTTCAGAGTTCATTAGAAAACGCAGACATTGGGAAATTCAGATCAAAGCACATCTAAAAAAATCTGCTTTTTGGACAGCACCGCAGCTTTCCAGCAGGAGCCATCAGGGAGGCCCTTGGTGGTGCATGTGGCTCTTTCCAGGGGCTGGCAGAGGGATGCTCCCCTCTCCAGGGCTTAGCCAGCCCGGGTGCCAGTGGGCTCCTCGCTTCCCACACCAGGGCACTGTCACAGTTATTTTGTTTCTGTGTCCCCTCCAGCCCTGAACACTCTTGTCTCTGAATTTCTGACCCCACAAGTGCCAAGATTAGATTTAAAGGGCAGTTAACAGGCTTTTTGCTTAAAGTCTTCCTATCGCTTGTATTTATAGCTTAATCCATCAAAAGATTCTTGTTTCGGCCCTCTCATTTCAAAGCAAACTTCTTTCTGGGGAAAAGAGATCACAGCTAAAGCAATGAGTTTTGTAAGGATGTTCCAAAACAGCATTAGAGGGAAAAAATCAAACCATCTCTGTGTTTCCTTATGCAAGTTTCATTAGCACTAGCTCACTGAGGCTCACAAAGCTTTCCAACATGAAATAAAAGATTTTCTGAGCAAAAAAATCACTGTCACAGGTTCTTTTTAAGGCTGGGAAAGGGGAACACACATGATGATGAAGCAAATCAATGTCCTGAAGATCTTTAATCGTGTGCTATGGGGCTACCCACAATAGGGTGTTTCTCTGAGCTGCAGTCTGGAAGCCAAATTTGCAAGGACTATTTAAGCTTTTAAGATGATTACAGGTGACTGTGCAGATTTATGAAAGGGTCTAATGGAGTTAAGCACCTTATTTCCCCTGATGTTCAATGGTTTTTAGGCACCTCTCTCCTCATTAAATGCCACAATTTAATTTATCCTTTAACTATATTTTTTTCAGAATACCAAAGTAAAACCCTCCCTTACAGTAATGCTTCTAATTAAATGCTGTTGGCTTGAATAGGCTAAAAAAATCTAACATCATGAACATTTTTATTTTTAAGATATTGCACCTGCCTTTGCCATTTTCAGGTTCCACATCTTAAAGCAGGAATAAACAGAAAAGATTTTTATATTCCTGGGGTAAAAATCCTAAACAGCTTGTTACCCTCTAAAATGGCAACCCCTGTGAAAACCAGAAGGAACACATATACTTGTATATTTTCCAAAGTGATAAAATTCTCTGAGCTCTGTTCCTCAGTGAGCTGTCTGCTATGCACTGTCACTTAAATATAAATCCATCATCTTCTTATGCATCCATGCTACAGACCTCCCCACAACCTCTGGGAAATGCGCCTCCTTCCCCAACCCCTTAACAAATAAAACCAATTTCTACCAGTCAGCTGTGGAATGCTTAAAATTTTGTTGTCCTCAAGAACACAGGAAACACAGGGATTGCCATGTCTGATCAGCTCAATGATCCATCTCAGCCACTCTGTCACCCCCAGCCCTTGCCAATATCCGAAGGGAGCAGAATGGAGCTGTTTTTGAAAGGGTGCTTGTTATCACCGTGCAGCATGATCAAGATGCCTTTTCCAAGGATCAAACCGGCTCTTCATCCTGTTCGAATTACAGACAGGAGAAGATCCAGCCATCATTTAGAACCTGCAGAATTCCGTGAGTTAGGAAAGATGGTGGCACAAAACGTGATGAATGAAAGAATTATGTTTGCTCCACTGAGATCAATTGACTTACAGTGATCTGTAGATCTGTTTCAAATCCCCCGACTTGGAAGTTTCAAATGGGATTCTTCTTTTTCTTTGTTAGTTTTTAAACACAGGCAGCCATCTAATAAACTAATAATATTTTAGAGTAAGTTCTTAAATGGCTTGTCAACTGTGATTTATTATTATTCTCAGGAAGATCATAAAAATGTTTTGAAAACAGAAAGAAACTTGCAGAGAAGTGTTCACATCAGGTGGCTGCAACAACAGACTAAAACCTCTTTTTTAATAGAAAAATATCCCTGGTATATTTCCACTCTTTTTACTGAACATCCATTTTGCAATACAAATAAAGTATTGATTAGACACACATTCTGATTTTAGGCATGGCTTGACTATGAAAATTCTTTACTCTGTGAAAATATTAAAAAAACAAACCAACAAAACTCCCCAAAGGTATGCACATGTTCAAAAGTTTTCTATATTCTGACATGCGGCATGAATTTAAGCTTTCAGAGTGGCAGAATTCACCCAGAACATGCATGCCTTGATCCAGAGAAAAAAAAAAAATTCAGATTGTTCAAATAATTCCAAGAGCCCCAAAATCTTGCTGACTTTCCCTTAAGTCTCCCTGGAGGCTGAAACTTGGATAAACAAGGATAAAATTAAACAGCACTGGAAGTAGAAATTTTTTCCTTTTCATTCCTCCTCTCCTGTCTCAATCCTGCCTTGAGATCCTGAACTATCTGAGTAAGATATTTAGGGTCTTTTTTTCTTGTTATCTATTGGTTCTCAGAGGAGAAGAAAACCACAGTGCTGGTGGGCTAAATCACACAACCATGAATGATTCCATGAAGAAATAAATTATGGCCTCAGCAAAATTAGCATGAAACTGAAATGAGAACTGAGCCCACAAACTTGGTTTTGGGCTGTAGCTAGAGCTAGCAAATAAACCTAGTAGCAAATTTTAGGCAGAAATATTTAATCAGTTAATTTCTTACCTGCTCTAACCTATGGTCCCAAGATGAACTATTTCATGAAGTGAGCTGGGTTTGTAGCTTTTATTTTTTTCTCCAAATTATATTCTGTACTGCCATTTACCTATGAGAGCACTTTGAAGCCTTGTGCCCATGATTTAAGGTGATTTTCTGCAAAGTCAGGAGAGGCTGTTGTGATTCCTTGGGAGTTGTGTCTTTGGGGAATGAGCACAGTATGTGGATTTTTTTTTGTTTGTGTATATATGTATATAAACAAATATATGCAAATCCTCATTCCAGAATGGAGGAAGCAGATTCAAGGATAACCTCTCATTTTTCTTAATTGTTGCCTGATTGGAGTTATAGAGGAAAAAGCTGCATTTCTGTGTCAGATCAAGTGATAAAAGTATTACAAATAAATGAATATTTTCAATATAGATCTTTAAAATTCACGCAATTTCAGACACTTACAGTGGCAGAACCTTTTCTTTTCATTGTAAATTAGATATTCTTTAAATGACTGAGACCAAGCATCCCCTAAAAGGAAGGATTTAAGACCTGTAGCTATTTTCTAGAATGGTCAAAATAAATTACATGAGCATTTTATTTCTGCCTGGGTACCACATCTCCTTCCAGAAGATGTAGTTTTGTTGCCAGTTTATTACTTTGAGGAAATGCTAAAGGTAACCTAGCCAGCAGAAGAAATGCTGCCCACTCTGCAAATGTACCTCTTAAAGACAGAAATGGAACCACAGTGGGTCAGTTCTGACAAGAAAAGCTAAATTTTCTTCCTCAAAATAGTTCCATTGTCCATAGCACCCCTTTCCATGCACTGTGGACAATTGTTGTATCAGAATGGACACCTCCATCTGGGAGAGATGGCAGGAGGAGAATCCTGTCTTTAGGAGACACTCTGCAGGAGTTGTGTGTCCCCAAACCAACTCAGACCTAACAACTCAGAGATTAAAAATGCACAGCATCTTGAACAGAAGAAAGCAGCAGATGGGAAACCATTATGAATCATAAGGGCAGCAAACCATTGCAACTGCCAGAAGGAGGTAAGCAACCACAACAGCCCAAGTTCTTTTCTGTATATAAAGTCTTAAAACTAACCTGAGTCAAGAAAACCAGACGACATGAAATCCTGCAGGATTATACTTCAAAGAGAGCCCACCTCTTGCAGGGAGCCTCTCAGATTTTCAAGGGTGACATTAATTTTGTCTTCATTTCTTAGCCTGCTCTTTTCAAATTGGTTGTCACAATCCACAGGAAAAGTCAAATAAATAACACAAATAATAGAAACCCTTAAATTATAAAAAGATGTTATAAACAAATGAATTGACAACAGAAAATACCCAAATCCATAGACAAATATGTTGTAAAACTCAATTAAAAAAAAAAAAAAAAACTCAACAGGGAGCTGATCAAAGTGAACTTTCCTGGTATGGAATTAAAACTTACCCAAACAAAGAAATGGAAACTTGTTTCTTGTATCTGGCCTAACATCATTAAAAACAAACACACAAAAAATACCAACAAACAAGCCCAAACAAAAAAAATAAACCATCAAACTAACAAAAAAAAAAATCAAACCCACAAACAAAAATACTATGTATTTATCGTATGCTGGATGTTTTACTTGCAAGTTCTTGAAGGCTTCTTTGTCAGTTTTCCTACCAAATATTTGACAGAAGCACTATTTTTTTTTCAGTTTATTTCATATCCTTTATGCTAGGAAGGCTCTTCTTTAAATGAATTTCCAGTTTCCTGGTCATGAATGATCATGGCCAACGTTTCGTAGACATCTCCACTTCAAACGCTCAGAAGGGGCTTGAACTATTTCAAGATTACTGAATAAATATAATTTATTTCATTAAAACCTATTAAAAGGAATTTTGCTCTGACTTACCTTGCATTATAGAATATTGAGTCAATGGAAATGTCTAAATTGGGAAAGAGACTTAAATTTTATTACATTTCTCATTCTAAATTTAGTGTAAAGGAGAAGAAATAGAGTGTCACGCATTTGTTCTCAGAGACAACTGAAATCTGTCCTTTACAGTGGCTTTTCCACACACAGAGACAATATTGTACAAGAGACACACTTATTTCCTGGGAATTTAACCCAGCTTCCAGTCCCCAAGCCTGGATTATTTGTTGTGATTTAATAAGATGTATTCTGTAGCTAATAAACCATTTAATTCAAATAATAATTTCATTGTTCAACTAAAATTGGAGTGATAATAGTATGCAGATTTCTCCACTGATCTACTTCTCTCTGTAACAGTGTCACAAAGCAATGTCATTTGAAGTAATCACTTTAGTTTAATAGCTCAGTAACCATAAATTATTTAAAACTACACTAAATGAATTAAAGTGACATAAAACAATCTGCACTGAAAAGGGAGGGTTTAATTTTCAAGGTGGAAATGGCAAGAACACTGTCTCATCCAGCAAGGTTGTGGGATGCAATGTGAAGCAATTCTCTTTGCAAAACCTAAAGTGCTACACAATGCACAAAGAATTCCTCCAAGATTTAGGAATTTTCCTTAGAAGCTAAATGGATGTGCCTGTAATTTGAGCAAATAAGACTGAAGCATGACCTGAGCTGACAAATTTCCCTTCCCATACATTTATTTTAAAAACACCTAAAAATCTGTAGGATAGAAATCACACAACCCAAAACCTACTACCAAACACAGAAAATATGAGCATGCTTTTGTTTCATTGTCCATTATGGGGTCCTAAAAAGTGCTTTGTTCTCTAAAATGTTAAAACCAAAAGCATCAACAATTTTTATTTCTTAAGCACCATTCAGATAGACTTTTGTCAAGGACAGAGAAAATGTCGAGTGCTAAATGGGTTCTACCAAAATAGACGGAACCTGTCAAAGTTTCCTTCCAGAACCGCTTCTTACAATTTTTCCCTCTATTTCAAAGTACCCAGAGTTTCATTACAGTTGGTGCTGCTTCCTCAACAGTCCAGCCTTGCCTTCTGTTGGCCTCTTAGCTTTCTCTTGGAATTTAATTCCATTTGGCTGCCAAAATCCATTTGTGATCTCAATGAGGAGGGAGTTGTAGCAAGGGCAGTGTAGAACCACAGCACTTCATCTTCATCATGGAGATGTTGGCAACAACCACAACCAGAAATTCTGAGGAATCTCAGTACTCTAAAGCACCAGCAGCACTGCAGAACCAGAGTGAATCTAAGCTGAAAATAATTGCTTTAAAGTCACGAGTCCGCAGTGATCAAAAAGCCAAACCCAAGACAGCATTTCCTCATTGAAGCAGACTGTGACAAGCAGAAGAGTGGGAGACTTGAGGTCATGTCTTCGTGGCAGCCAGGCAAGAGAATACAATATTTCAAAGCAGATTAGTGACTGATCTTCCAGAAACTATGTTTTGGTGAAATATATCCAGCAGTGTGACCCACATCCAACATCCACTTCCCCTGAGAAGCGAATCTAGGGACAGAACGTCCTCAGGCAAACAGGCTATGCCCTGGACTAGGAGAGATCTCTGGACTCAAAACAGGCTTTTGAAACCTGTATGGTTAAGGCACAGATCAAAGTCATAAATATTTAAACCAGAAGAGGCCATCAGTCTGGTCTGACACTCCACAAAACAGAGGCATAATGCTTTCCTGACTGCTGAAAGGTTTGCCTTTGCTTGGCACTGAAACACAAGAAAGTATTTTCAGTATGGCAGTGGATGTTTGGCTAATAAAGACAAAAGTTGGCTTTCCTAGCACATAGTACCTCCTGCTATTTATACCTGTTACAAGAACAGACACTGTTCCAACATTAGTGTATTCATTTGACACACCAAAATCTGAAACATTATTACAGGCCTTAGTAAGAGACTGTGAATATTTTTGAGATATTCTTCATAGGTTGGTCCCCATAAAAAAACACAGTCCAAAACTAACCAAGGACATAAAAAATACCCTTTAAACCCTTCCCTCTATGAATCTATCCATCATAACATCAGGCTTGCTCTTCAGCTTGGCATTAGAATTATTTATTAAACCTCAAGCTGCCAGTTAAAGTGTCACACTGAAAGAGAAGATAGACAAACACTCTTAACAAAACACAATTAACAGCATGATGTTAAAAGAGGAGGGAAATATCTTCATTTTTAATGTTGACCAATCCTGTTATATCAGAGACTAATCTGGTTTATTACAGCCTTGGGAAAGCATTTTGCTACAGTTTATGTTCACAGGAAGACTAAATAAAAAAGAGTGTGTAGCAAAAGCTTTTATACTTTCTCCCTCTCCATTATCACACATGCTCAATTTAACTTTTCAAGTGCCTGCTAACAGTAGCTTTTAAAAAGTTCAGTTCGATTCAGGCAACCAAAAAAGGAGATATCAGAGGTTCTGCATTGTTACAATGCACTGATCTTTTGTTGTTCCTGACTCCCACAGGCAGGAAAATCTTACAGCTTTTGAATGGTATGGCATGTGGGTCACCTAATTTGTAGGTAGGTACTTGCAGCCTTCTTGGATCAAAGCACCTTTGAAGTGATTAAAACCAATAAAAATATCTGACAATATGTAAGATGAGTATAAATGGTGTGTTGGAATGCCAGAGTAGTTCTAGAAAGTGACTGAATGCCTTTATGGGTAATGACTGGGTTGAAATGCTTTACATAAAAACTAGACAGCATCAATTTGCAAAAAGAGGTCCTTGCCTAAGAATTTGCACAATGAAAACAGCACATGGCAATTCAGACTGCTTCAAATCACATCAAACAAAAGAAATGCCTAGTCCCAGAGGAAGTGATGAGGGGATAGGGAAGCATCAGACCAGGACATCTGCTCTGGTTAGACATATCCTTCTCATGCTGACTTGCTATCACTTTCTGTCAAACAGTTTACTATGTGTGCTGTAACTCCCTCACAAAATGGTCATCATTTCATTTGTCTTTGAAAAGTTATTTTGGAGATATCAAAACGACTTTTCTAAAAGATTGGAAGGATGTTTTGCCAGCTCAGTTACATAATCATCTGTAAGTTAGATCATTGCTATGCTGCTTGTTTCCTGGTTAATCCTGAGAAAGTCACTCCAGTAGCTTTATGCCTCATTTCACCAGAAAAAAATGACAGTAGGAATACTGGAAAGATAGAGGCACCCAGTGTTTCCTATCAGGAAAACTATCTCTGTCCACTCCTGTCTGTAATCTGACAGTGCTGCAAGTGCTGTTCTCTGCTTGTGAGATGATGACATGAGCATGATGTACTGAGAAGTCATAGAACTAATTAATTGAGCCTTTTATTCTGGTGATATGGCTTATGTTGAGGAGGGAGGAGGGACCATCTGGATTAATTTAATTGTTTCTTTATTCTTCCAGCCAAAGAGAAATATTCTGCAGTCACCTGGCTACCTGATATCAGTCTCAGCATGAATACACAGGAGGCACAGCCATTAATGTGAAGGTGATCACATTAATTCATGATCACTTGGGATAGGCAGGCTGCCTATGTTTCTCTTCAGCATTTGAATTAACAGCCCTGTCTGTAGTGCGTATCTTTGCAGATGTAGATTTTCCATGTTCCTGCCTATGGTATTCATTTAATTTATGGAAAGTTTCCTGTTATGTTGCAGTACAAACTCATACAGCATCAATATTCATATAAATTTATAACAGCAGGTTCAAAATAACAGTACACAGAATACATTAGCATCCCTCTTCTATCTTGCAGGCAAGAGAAATACGTTATGAAGCAGACCCAAAAGATTCACATAAAAGCACATCATTTTTGCCCACAAAACATTTCCTATTTTGTTATTCTTAAAGAGACACAAATTTAAAATTACATTTACCGTAATTAGAAGAAGGTATGACTGGGGCTTTGAGAGCTCTTTCTCGATTATGGGAAGACATCCTTGCAGATCAAATCTGCTGTTGACAAAGACAGAGGCTGACCTAAGAAGAGCTGATGCCTGCTGAGAAAACTGCATGTACCCATGGGTGAGACCTGTCAACAGAGTTCACATTGATAAGGTCAGACAGATTACAGAGCTGGTTTTGTCCATGGTTTTCTGATTTTTGTATGGGTTTGGGTTGGCTTTTTAGCTATCCTTGCATTTGGCAAGCGATTCTCATTAGAACAAAAGCAATTTTAGGCAACAGTAGCTTCTAAAGAAGCAATTTTTTCCAAGACAAATCAGCTTAGCACATTCCCAGTAATGTGGGCAAGAGTCCCTGTACCATCTTGTAACAGTTTTAGTATAACCCTAAGGCGGGGAACCACACCAATCAAAGGTCAGAGCAACAACAGGTATTTCTAGAAGCTTTTATACCTACCCAAATCACAAATGGTTTTTGAATTCACCTTGGAATTCCAATTCTGGAAAAACATTCCTCAGGCTGCTACCAGCACTGGTCTGCCTTACTAGACTCAACCCAAAAATATCTGGAAGGACCTACCCTGGTGGACATCATGCAGATGATCTTTCCTCTCTTCTCTTTTTTCCCTACAAAAATCTTCCTTTTTCATTCTGATGAGAATGCATAGTAATGCCCCCTGAAAATATTTAATGACCAGCTCCTGTTAATCAAGAGAAATCCCTCAAAAAGACAGATGTTTAACTGGTATGTTTTCCAGTTGAAAATGCAGTCCTAAAAACTCAGAAAGTTACTGGGAAGCCTGGCTGTATTAGACTGCTATCCTTGAGAAAGAAGGTGAATTAAATGGCATAGATCTGTTTAGGCAAGAAAGCGTGGCATTGTGCCAGTAACCACCCCCTTTCTGTCATCACTCAAAAGTGAGAGCTATTATATTGTTATCATAGAATAAATTTAACACCCCAACATTTTTTTGCTTTACACTGTGAAATTTAATAAAGCCAGGTATACTCTTTCACATAACAATGCATAAAACTCTTGCTAGATAAAGCACCACCCCTACTGGTAAAATGCACACAGCTCTAGAACCATCCCCAAGTACTGTAAAAAAGAGCACTGGCATCACTAAGTAACCACCAGGAAAAGAGTGAGCTAAAAATGTAGAAATGAAAAGTATGTGCTCTGGAAACCATCTGAAAGGAATGAACACAGTCACCAGCAGAGAGCCAAAAGTGCTCTAATTTACATGCTGTGGTAGTCTCTGATCTGTAAATAAGAGCAATTAAATTAGAATACTGCTACTGGCTGAATATTGTTTTACAGTGGCCCATAAGAACATGGGTTTCAGATTGTTTGTGCAGCTGCTGAGGCCTCTGCTTACCCTGCAGAATACCTCTTTATCTAGGGGATTTCTGCTCAGGCATGAGGGATACACACAGTTGACTCTGAGGCCACCAAAATATCAGAAATTCTGACATTCTGTATTTCAGCAGAAATGTCTCTTAAATATGCAGGCCAAGGACACATCACCTTTACTGGGGCCCAGTGGTTCTCTGGAGAAAACCTCACTAATCTCAAGACTAGTACACAGGTACAAAAGCAAAAGATTTGTTATTTTGACGGCAGAGAAAGAAAATAAAACCAGGATTCAGAGACCTTGTCTTAAATAAAAAGACAAATCACAACACCTCCACAAAAAAAAAAAAAACCTCCAAGAATATTGTGACCAGATGATTCAAATTTTTTGCATACACAAAAACAGTGGCTATATGTGATGCTAACAGAAATTACCTTTAAAAGTGCTGCTCAGCATGACCAACAACTTTTTTTCCCTGAAGTCAAAATTGCCTCTAACCATTCCTTAAAATTTGATGGAAAATGGAACCTTTCTTCTTTTCATATGCACATGGCTCCCCAGTCATTTCTCCACTCTCCTGCCTCTTAACCCAAGAAAAGTGCTGCAAAACCTGTCTCATAATCCTCCTTAGGGGCTGGTCATATCCAAGTAAACATCTCTTTATCTCTTTATAGGTCTTCTCTTATTTTCCTGGAGGGACAGGACTCCTTTGGCTCTTTCTTTAGCCATTTGTTCCAACTCTGCTATTCTGCACAAATTCAGATGTTGATTTTCTGCTATGCTTTTGGCTATTGCAGCATCTCCCTTGTCCGTGTTCATTACTTTCCTTAGAACACTACATTCAAATTATATTTCAATCAAGCACAGTGACAGGAGAAATATATCAATTTCAACTGAAATGTTTCCGTGCACTTTCAAAATGTAGATTATCATAGATCTTGGAAAGTCTATATTTGTTTTATGCTTCATCTGGAGTAATTACACATTGCATCTCTGTGCTCCGCTTTCATGCATATATATGAATGAAATAAATATAGACAGACAGATACAAAAATAGTAAACTCCTTATGTTTTATTTCCTCCACTCTCCTTTTAATGTGGGAAATACTTCTAATACATCAGTACTAGAAGAAGCTGTCTTTTGAGTGCACTCTTCCACTGCACCAGAATTTGTATCATTCCCTCCACTGCAAGACACAGAGGTTCACCAAAAAAACATCCTCTAAAAGCAACATTTGGGATCTTGTTTCATACCGTTTTTTCCTTAGCAAATTTCCACTCCTCCATTTCATTAATCACAAGCAATCTTTATGTTTATTCCTTCTCAGTGTCTTCTCCAAAGGCCTCGCGTTGTTCCCAAGATCTTTTCCTGTGATTGCATTTCTGTATACCATACCACCGTTAGGACTAATGAATTTAATGAATCTCACTTTGTTCTTTTTCCTGGTTTCTACTTTCAGATCACTCAGCTTCAGTGGGATACAGACAGGCCAGCTTTTCTTTTTCTTTTTTCATTTTACCATTACCAGCAACACTTTTCTCTATTTCCCTCTGTCTGCAGCACACATCTTTTGATGAGTTCTGTTACTGAATCACCATGAAACAAATTGACATGTTCCACTATAATTTTCAAGGAAAGATGGCTTACACAGAAAATAACTGGTTTTAAAAATCATAATTCAGTTTACATAGTAGTTATTAACAGCAGCCTCCTTTCACCCTTCCTTTTATTTTCAGGTTGCCACTTTCTACCACATGTGGTTATACCTCTGCTGAAAACACCCACAGCCAACAGCAGTAAAGACCAGTTCTCAGTCTCTGGGCAGCTGAGGACTATTGATAGCCATATGATTGAAGAGATTAAGTTTGCTGGAGCTCATTTATAACACCAGGAATTTTTCTTTGAAAGTATGAACCTTTAAAAATCCATCACAACTGGCATGAGCTCATTCCTTCACATCTGAGTGGAGTAGGGCAGGGTGCGTTTATGCATTTATATATAAAACACAGGATTTTTTTTTTTTAATGAAAGAGTAAAATAACTTAAAAGAGTGTCTCAGCAAGTCCTCAAAATGACATAATTTTATATCCAAGATATTCCATGCTTTGATATGCATTTTTAAACTGATGGTAGGTCTTGGAAGATGAAGAATTAGGATTCAGCCACAGCAAAATGTTTTGGAAAATTAATTAAGGTTGTAATGTTAAAAAATTATTAAATAAATGGAAAGACTGATGTATCAATCCTCTCCATTTTAAAATGAACTCAAGTGAGAGCTGCACAAACATAAGCCTACAACTCCATGGTCACAGAGAAAGTGTCATTTCAAAAAGCTGTAGAGGCTCTTCTCATTCTTCAATGGATGGGAATCACCCCTTGCTTAAATATTATGCTGCTGCTAATATTTACCAAGAACTGCAATTTCTGGTGTGCAAGTTCCAAAGCAGTCTCTTCAAGTCTAAAATGTGCTGGAGACTGAATTCCTAGAAGCTTGCTTAGATGTCAGAATGCAGAAAGCAGAGCCTATTGTTACTCTGAAACTGCGTAAGAAAAGTTCAGATTTCTCCACCCAAAGCAGTTTCCAACATCTCATTACAAATTTCCTCTAGTAACCTATAGAAAGCCTTGAGAATTCTAATTAAATTCCTGGTGATCCATAATTGAAAAGCACCATCAATATAGAGATTCTGAGTATCTCAAAAAAAAAGAAACAAGCTTGACCCTCCATCCTAGAAATGGAATGAATGATATTCAACCAGAAAATTAGTTATATTCAGACAGTTTCTGCACAATAAAACAACAAAGAGTATTACCACTGCACCTTGGGAGATCATTTAATGGCAGCTACAGAGAGGAAAACGTGGTGGTGCTATAAGCTGACAACAATGAGGGTGCAGGCGCCCTGCAGGCGTGATGGCCTCCCATTCTAATAAAAAATTCTTAAGTCCTACAAAATCTGCAGTAGTTCTCAGCAGATGAGAAAGCAACACTCCAAACCCAAAAGATAATAATATCTTTGAGAAGTGTATCATAAAAATAAGGCAGCCAATATCTCAGAAAGAGGAATTTTTATACTGCTCATGATAACTACTGCAGTGACCTAAAAGATTATATTTTCTAGAAGGCACAGAGAAGTTCATTCAGCTTTGCTCATTGTCTCATGAGAATAATATCTGCAATAAGAATATCTGCACAGGTTTCAAGGTAAAGACTGTCATAAACTTAAAAAATAAAAAGCTGGCATTTTATCTGATTGGAAAAATCTTCAAAGACATTTTGACCTGTTTGAAAAATGCTTTTCTCCAAAACAAATGTGTTTCTTGGTTTATGGTCACAGACTCTCTAATAAATATCCTTATTTTGTTACCTGGTTTAGGTAATTCCAGAACAATAACATACACTTAACATCCAGCATTTACATTACAACTAACTCTCAAACATTTACTTTAACCTCTCTAACCACATTTTTAAAACTGGGGTATAAAAGTGTGGCACATCTGTAGTCGGAAAAGTCAACTTGCTTTCAGGTCAAAACTGAGAACAAAATTAAATGGACACATATTTTATAACACAATACCTTGGTTGAGGTTTCACTACTTGTCTTACTGTATAAAATTTTTGGTACATTGTTTTAATCATTTTGTATTATACAGGACAACATAATAGAATTACCTTGAACAAATTCCTAATGGTAACATCAGGCAAAAAAAAAGGGGGCTTTTGTTCCCAGATAAAAGAAGGCACATTTTTTCTTTCTTGCAATGGAAAAGAATGTGTACTGAATCATATTGATACATTCTTGGCCCGAAATGAAGCTGATGTGATACTATACCAAACTAACCTCAAATAGTAATTAAATATGATTTCGTTTTGTATAAGAAGCTGATTTTGTTTTTAAAGACTTAGCTTGGTAGGTAAACACAAATAAGGCACTTTATTAAGTCAAAGGGTATAAGAGCAAAAATCAAGTGCTCTTATTGGTCTTGAACATACATAATTTGAGCCAATGTCAGATCATCTATGTTATAGAGAAAATTTAAGTAGTGATTTTCTGGTTTGTGCTACACCAGTTAGCAACCAAGAGGGATTTATGTACTATTTTTGAGAGGTGAGTCTTCAGTCTTTCACTATTTCTACTTGGAACATTTTAATGACTCAGCTAGCCCTCCAAAACCCCTGCCTGAACCTGCTAAAAATGACTGCTGTTTCTCAACACATTTCTTTAAAGTGAATGTTCATTCAAAATGAAATTAATTTGTTCACTTTTTCCACGAAGATGCTCCTCAGCTTCCTGCTTCTGTGTTCACCTTTCTTGAACTCTCTGTTGGGTTTCAACCCTGTTGGTTTCTATCTCCTCAAAGATACACCCTTCAAAGTTTTTGTCATTTCCAAGCTTCCGATTCCTGTCCTCATTGTCTCTCTGATTCCTTTCTTGGTCTCTCTTTTCAGGGATCAGTTTTGTGTTCCCAATATGATCACTTCTGCAGTGCAGCACAGACCTTGCCAATCTTGATTTAAACAGGGTAATTCTCATAACCCAGTCTTGCCACATCAGCACAGAGTTTCACTTAAATTATTTTCTTCCTCTTCTCCCCACTTCTTGTTTATATATTTGCCATACACTGGAATTCTGATTTTTAAAATTTCTTGTTAAAACATAAACTAGTTAACACCACCAATGCTCTTATTTAGTTTTTATTAAAAACTCTCAGGGCTCCCTTCTGCAAGCTGTCCACAAATCAGGTGGTTAAAAGAAAACAAATGGTATATAAATCATAAAGATACTGCTGGCTTGTTTTTTTTCTCTCAACTTCTTTTTGTCTCAATTCTAATTACTACCTGTGGGAAATGATAAGCTTGTGCAAGGCACTGTTTGCATTACAGGGGGGAACCATTTAGTTCAGTGTAGGATAATTCAGGCACCAAAAAACTCCTGCTATATTGTATGCAGAGTTGTTTTCTGCAACATGACTGCTTCCTCCCTCCTTGCCAAAGAAAGTTAGACACATTTTTTGCTGTCAGCTTAAACCCCTTAAATTTAAGGTTATTTGAAACAAAGCCTCAGGCTTCAGTCTTGCAGCTTGAGACCAATTCCATCTGTATTAATGAGCTCTATAATTGTCCTATATAACATAGCATTGAAATCTGTAAACCTTTTAAAATTATTTAAATCTTGTTTTAAACTTACAGAAATACTTCATGGATTCTGCTTCTGCTTGTCAGAGAAGACTTCAAGCTAAAAGTGCTTAAGCTGTATTTCTTACACATCAAAATAGTTTTAAAAATCAAACATTTGCACTCAAGAATTAACTTGTTTTTCATGCAATTTTACCCATCACTTTCTTAAACTCACAACTAGGCTCACACCAGGTCAGTTCAGCTCAGGCATTTCAGATGTGTTAATCAGAATGCACATGTAAAACAGGAGCAATTACACACAATGATTGCTTTAGCTGGCCCCAAAATCAAAGTTCCATATGGCTCATTCTATGCTTAAAATGCAGAAGCAAAATGGTTGATCAAGATGCTTCTGTCTGAGAGATCATTTTATTTTATGAAAAGATATCCTCGAGTTAAAGCATTTTTACCAAATTTACAACACTCATTATCTTCAGTAAATGTTGTGATCTCAACATCCAAATTAGAGTGATTTTCAAGAAGCTTGATCCCATACTAAAGAAGGCAGTAGCTCAGATCCGTATTTCCTTCTCTATTTCTGCAGACCACTTTAACAATTCTGGCTAAAATCTTATCAAAATTCACTGAAAAGAAAAAAAAGGTTGTCAGCAAAAAACCAAAGTTCCTACAGACTTAGACATTTTTGCATCACTACTTGACATTTTAGATTTCCTAGCGAAACCATGAAAGTGCCAAGTTCTGTTCCCAGCTATATCATTGAAAAATGGGAGAAATTCAACTGATTTCAGAAGAATTTACATGGATTTACATTGTCTATGGAGTTCTTCTTTTGCAATATCACTACAATGTTTATCCCCAGTGGATTCTAGTAATCTGCAGGACGTGAGATAGTGAAAAATCGGTGTACAACCACCTGAGTGGTCAGCGCCTCTCTGAGATTGCTCTCACACATGTGCAAATATGGCAGTGTTCACCAGACACCCCACTTTGAGAATTTAAGTAGAATCTCAGCTTATTCTGTTGTGCTGAATTCTGACACAGCAGCCATGACTTCTTGTTTTATCTACACATGCTCATCACTTTGGTTTTGTCTGTTCTGATGTGTTCACACTGTACACAAGGTTAGATTTTTATTTTTTGTCTTTTAGCTTTTTATTAATCAAAAGATATAGTAGTGGTTAATCTGTAAAAATTCGATAGTTAAAAAAAATAAAATGAAATAAAACAACACAAGCACAAGTGCACCTTAGAATCATCACCAAGAATGTGGTATCCTCCTCAAACACTTCATGGCCAAATTCAGTTTTGCTTGCTGTGTACAGCTGAAACTGTCTGGTAATGATAAAAAGAAAGGATTACTGTAAGACTTTACGAACCTTTACACCTAAATGAGTTCATATGCTTCAAATTCCCTCGTCAAAACTATTTACTAAAATTCAGAGTTCAAGAATACTGAATTGAAAGTTGGGAAATATACGAGTAAGTTTTAACTAAACCAACAGATCCAATGATACAGGCCTGAGATCAAAAATCTGCCTTTAAGTGAAGCCAGGTTTCCTCCCATTTCTCTAAGCCTGAGGCCTTGATTCTCCATCTTTTTGCACTAACATTTTTGTGAGAAAATGTTAGCAGTACATTTTGCAGATGCAAAAGGCTTTCAGAAATGTCCAGCACCGAGGGATCACATTGAGAGCAGAGATCTCAAGGAAATATTTTCTATAGACTGTACTGGAAGAGCATCATATCTTTGACCATAGCATTAGAGTTGTATATATATATATATATATATATATATATATATATATATATATATATATATGCACTCCACTTGCATGCTGCAATGCTATTTTATAGCAAATGGCAGAGTCACCAGAGTAAAACATGGGAGTTTTTTTGTATTCAAAACTTCTTGGAATCTTTGTTGGGTGGTGTATCAAAGTAGGAAAGTGAAACAAAAGTCCTACTAAAAGATTTTTTTTTTTTTTTAGATTATCTTTGCAGTGGCCAAAGGATTTTTCATATCATTCATTTATCTCTATATTTTTTCTTTTTTCGTCAAAGCCTCAGACAGTGAGTCACAGCCCCTAGGTTTATGTCTGTGCTTGAATTGAGGGAATACATAAGAAGGGCCCTGCTGTGCTGCCATCACAGTTCACTCCAGTTTTCTTCCCCAAGAACAGCAGCTCTGCCCCTCCAAGAGGGGTGGGGAGATAGTGTGCTGGCTGGGGCCTGGACATTGATAGTGCTCTGCGAAACGTAACACAACTCATTCTTCATCTACCCAGAGGTAACCAACATTCCATAATTTTTCCTTTTGCGGTGTCCTCCAGACAGGAAAGACTGAGATTTTAGTATCCCTTTTTCTGTTCAGTGCCATTGCCCAGCTTTGAGATGCTGGCTTTTCTCTTGACATTCAAGATTTCCAAATAATGCAAACATCAACGTCCTGTTCACAAAGCAAAGAAAGCATTTTCAATTCCCCCTGCTGCCTTGCCTTTCCCACGACACAACCTTCCCAAACAGCCAATAAAATCCCAATCCTCTGCTGGTATCCATGGGGGTGTGAAGACATTATTTTATCTATTCCTTGCTGTTAAGGCTTTGACTACACTCACAAGGCAATTGTGCTGGGAGCTCTTTACACTTGTTCAGCATCCAAAAATCCCACCTCTGGTGGAGACTTAATGGCTCAGGTCAAGGCAGGGCTGGCTTGTGTGGGCCAGGGAGAAATTTTTCCCTGCTTGTATAAACACAGGCTAAGAAATGCCTAAATATATGATAGAAGTAGGAGGCAGGAGTGAAAAAGAGAGAGAGAGAAATAGAGAAAGGCTTACTGAGGACAGATCTTCCCAGAGAAGCAAACTTGGTATTTCAGAATAGGAAAAATGTCTGATGGCTCTTTCTGTTGTATTCTGAAAAAAAAACAGGGCTTATTTAAAAAACAAACATGCTGGAATCGTACCAGAAGTGTTACCAGTTCCTCCGCCTACACAAAGTGTTCTTGCAGGGTCTTTAAATTTGACTAGTTGGTCAGGTTATTGGAGTCATGGTAGCAAATTCAGCTCCTGTTGGTATTACAGCTTACTTTCAACAGTATGAGATAGCAGTCTACATATAAATTAATCAGTGTTTTTTTTCAATAACACAAAACATAAGCTTATAAAAACAAGACTACCAATGTATAGGCATTGCTTGCTAAAGTCTTTGTCAAGCCTGTGTCATTGCATTTACAAATCAGCACAAGTCTGCCCAGATCCTCAATGCTTTCCTGTGCAGAAAGCTCAGCAGTTTGGCAGATCGTAGGCACAGATTCAATATGATGCTTTAGGGAGTGAAATCTGCTATTCTTCAAAGTAGAGGTGCTATATTAAATGTAAACAAATCAGATATGACCTGTAGAGGGTGCCATGGCAAGCTGTGAAAAGAGAAAATAATGATCAGCTGAGTTCTTAAACACTGAGTGAGAACACACATTCCACCTGAAAGGTATGATTAAACTCACAGAGAGGTTTGGGGTGGGGCTTTTTTTTATTCAACTGCTTTGGTCTCGTTCTTTACTAAGTCTAGATATACAGGCTGGAAAGGAAAAAAAAAAAAAAAAAGAGCAAGTTATAAATAAAGAACTGACGTTAGGAGAGCTGATAAAATATGAATACCATTCCAAGGAGCTTAATGTGTCATAGCTGCATAATAGAAAAGGGAGTGAAGTGCGTATGTGCCCCTGCTGCTTAACAGTAGGTTTGAAAGAGGCTGCAAAGGCAGCACAAGTGGAAAATTCCCTCGTTGGCTGCTTTCCAAGGCATCTATTCAGCTTATGAAAAATACAATGTTTTATTTGATATCAAGTGTATGAATTGGGTTTTTTTGTGGTTTTTCTACACAGAAACAATTGCAGAAGAGAGTGGGACACCAGAACCCTGTATCTTCTGCCTCTCCCCCTGCCTCCTCCTACCCTGTCCTTCATTATTTTTAAACCTCTGATCAAATCTGCAAAAAGCTTTCTTCCTACAACACGGCCAGTTGTATATTTGATGGGCAGCTTTAAGATGCATTTCTGTGATGATCTTCCCTGGTCTCAGAGGTGAGCAGTAGCCTGGTAACCAGGGGCTGCTAAATACTGATACTTTGATTCAGTGCAGCTCTGCTAAACCCGCCATCTTCCATCTCCCGGGGAATCACTGCATTAAATTTACATTAAAGACGGCTGTGTGACTGACCCAAGGGTCATATTAGCATTTTTACCCCGGTAAGTTGGTCAGCAGAACATTTCTGTACCATGGAAATTATTCCAGTACTCTATTGTTAGGAATTAAACATTTATGAGAAATTTTGTACGAGCATATTAGCAAGAATGAGCTGGTAAAAAGTACAGTAAGGGCAGAGCAGTAACAATATGTAGATCTGAGAGAGAAAATCAAATTGGATTCTTTTCATCTCAGAATGAAATATGGACACCGGGAAACCAGCAGGAACGTGACTGAAAGGAATCTTCTGTTTACTGGAAGAGACAATACAAAGGTAGTGGTGACAAATGTGCTTAAACCCCCTGTTCTGCTGTACTCACTGGGCTCTGTTCTCATGCAGACCCTTTCATTAGATTCAAAGTTGGCCAGTGTAAAACAGCTAACTATTATAAGGCAGAATCTCCATTTTAAGATGAGCACAACCTGCAGAGCAACCTGGACTTTACAGCCTGGAGATTCAGAGGTCAGTCACAAAACAGACAAGAGACTAATTGACATTTGTTCTGTAACAAACAACAACGTTATGTTAAAAAGGATCAGCTGGGAAAGATAGATAATAGAAATCTAGATAACTCACATCTGTATAAGTGCAGGAGGAATGAAAAGGATCTAGCACAACTTGGCATTCAGAACTGAACAACAATGACCCTCACAGACCATTAATATCTATTTGTCTGTACGCTGGATAATTCCATATAAATGAGAATGACCAGAAAATCTGACTTTACAATCTAATAAGCACTGATAAGCACATTTCTTTTCAGTGAAAAATAAATTTAAGACCAGTCCAGCTAGAATTCTATTATATTTAAAGGAATTTTGGCTACTCTATGCCTCCCCCTGCCTCCGATTTTGCACATTTTATCTCTAAAAATACCTCCTAGGAAAAAAACCTTTTACTTGTAAGGTGATATCAACGTGCTAAGGTAATTTGAAGCACGTCTCTTCTCCATTTCTTGAGAAAAAGGAGGATGGACTGGGTGGCTTCCAAGCTGGGAACCTGGCTCTGTAGACACTAGCTCCTAGTTTGTACTTCTGCTTCAATTGCCTATATGTAAAATGAGAAAGGAATAGCTCTTGGGTACTTCAGAGTTTTAAGAGAATACCTTATACAAAGAATGTGAGACGATGCAATGTTTGGAAAGGGAATAATCAGACTTTTGTCAGACATTCCCTCATTGGATCTAGAAGGAAAAGGATGACTTTTAACTACAGGAGAGGCAGAAAAAAGTAAATTCTCTCAGACACAAAATCAGGGAGTTGAAATACAGCTATTTCCATCAGATATGCTGTGCCAGTTTGTGGAATATCTTCTCAATTGTACAATCCCACAGACAAGAATCTATTGGTTAAATAATGTGTTAAAAGAAAAACCCTGAAGATTTATATGTATCTATAGAAAAGAAAACACTTAGGAGGAACTTCCTAATCTCTAATTAAGGCAAAAACCTCTTTAAAATGCAATTCCTGATTTTACCAGTAATTTCCCAACTTCCAAACTAAAATGATATATTTGACATGAGTGACTGACTTGAATTAAAGCCTTGTGTTCCAGGAGCACAAAGGCTGCACAGTGAGCCTGTACCTACGTCTTCAGTAAGCATTGAAAAAGCACTCTTTAGGTACAAAGGGAAAAAACTGAAAAAAGAAAACTACTTTAGCTTGCCATGTATTCCTTTTCTCCTAGACTTTGAGTTATCAGGGTTTGATTTTTGTTTGCTTATTTTCTTGGTGGTGGTGGTGTTTTGCTTTGGGTTTTCTTTGGGCTTATCCTTTGCCATTTTCTCTTCCAGGCTTGTCTCATGATACTCTTACCTTGTTTCTCTAGGTGTGGCCATTTTTTTCTCATTTTCTCTGTTTAACGCCTCCATCATTCTTAGCCACAAATGTTTGCCCACATTCAGAGTCCTGACCATCCAAAAGCTGATTCAGACTGGAATACATAAAGACTGAAAGTCTTTCAACAGTGTTTGACACACTCAGCTACTACAAGTGCATGCAGGGTCTCTTCCAGGAATGGCATGACACTTCAGTTGGATCCAGGACAGTGGAATTTGCAAGGTAAGACAGTGTCAGGTTCACAGCACTGGAAAATTGCTATTGAGTACTAAAAGTGCTCTCAAATGCAGGCGATACTGTGCCAAACTCAGGGGAATTCAGCCTGTTTGCCTTCTGGGGGTGGCTGGGAACTGTCCCAAGCCCTGGCACAAAGCAGGAGGTACTAAAAAGCTGCTTCAACTCACACCTGAGCGCCCACCGCTCCGCCAGCCTGTTCCAGCAGCAGGGACTGGCAGGGCTCGGACGCGCTTTGGCTGCAGACCTTTCCTTCTCCAAACACCTCCCACAGACAGCATAGACAGCAGGATGAAAACCTTGATTCTTTGCCACAGGAAGTCCCTTTCCTCTGAAGAACCCTCCTGGGACTGCATCCATGGCATTTTGATTGTTTTTGGCAACTGCAGGAGGTGGAAGGACAGGGCTAAAACATGCCAACAGCAAGCGAATTCACAGCCTTCTGCTCGGGGCTGCCATTTCACAGAAAAGTAAGACTTAAAGCAACACTTCTAAAGTACACAAGAAAGTATTTTTAAATATTTGTTTCCTACTTTACTTTGGACATGATGGTTGAAAAGTTTTACAATCTTGCTGTGCAAAAGTTTTGAATTTCTTTTGAAAGAGTCGGATTTGAAAATAGGGAGGAATTTATTTTTTATCATTAACTAAGTGATGATTTCAAAGGTATCATAAACACCACCACTACCTTTTGGCTATCCACAAAATGGTTAAGTTAGTAATAATATTTGAGAGACCAATTAGCACTTCAGAAATTAAGGTTAGGCTTTAAGATGGGTGGTTTCCAAATGAACCACTATGACTAACTGGGGCAATTTTCCTTTCTTCTGTGAGAATGTAGATTTTCAGAATACAAATATTCAGTTGGATCGCAAAGTAAACTGTAACTGAGGAACAAGTGTCTCCTCCATTCATTCACGAGATACAATCAGCAAATCTCCATCCTTCCTCTTGCTTGGAACCTGTACCTCCTACCACCAAAGGAAAGACAGACTGCCAGGCCATATAAAATTTCAAAAGTGGCAGTTTGATAAACTTTATACTATCAACTGTTCCACTTTCCATGAGTGTAGTTTGGAGAGAAAGAATGGATAAACACGAGCAGGAACAACCACATCGTGGTGATCTCAGCAGTCACCTTGGGAGGAGCTGACCCAGCAAGAACTTGTTTCAATGAATGCATAATGCTAAGTACACAGCGGAGTGCAGGCAGAAACCCACTTCATACTTCTCCCAGAGAGACCCCCAAGTCATTAGGCTGCGGTTGTATTTTTTCTACACTCCAGCCCAATAAATTATTAACTACTTAAAGTTAAAGCAGAGTAAAAAACCTTCAAGCTGCTGTGACTCATGACTCTGGCACTACAGAGCAACAGACAGCCACAGCAAAATTGAACTAAATGCTCTAACTCAGGGAAAATTAATAAAAGATTTCATGATCATTTCTTTCTCTTGCACCAGTGTTTTATTGGGTGCTTTCCTCTACTCTCACACCAGAAGAAAATCAGCCTGGAGATAGATGCTGTCCTGCAGTACAGTTTGGTACCTTTGCTTCTGAAAGGAGCAGGGGCTTCAGCCATGTCCTGCAGCCCAGCACTTCTTGCTGGTCAACTCAAGCTTTTAAAGCACTGACTCTTCATGCACCAGCTCCCCTCCTGCATTACACAGAGGACCTTGACGCTCAGGAGAGCACATCTGTGTCGCAATAGAACATGAAAGGATGAGGCAGGGCAAGGCCCGAGGTGAGCAGGAATGTTCTCTGTTCTCTTATTTCAAATTCTGACTCCAATATATACAACTGTACAGAAGGACCAGAGATTGGTCCAAGGTGTCGCCACCTTTTCAATCTCGTTGGTGAACATCACCATCACTCAAAAAAATCCTCCTAGAGGGGAAAATATGTAAACATTTCATTATTTACAGAAAAAGTTTGGGAACTCTGCTCCGAGTTCTATAAACATCAGAAGGCATATGAAAACATCAGAAGGCAAAGTAAAACATGTAAAACCAAGGGTGACACGTCTGAGTACACCAGGCAACAAAGCATTTCAAAGCTGTAGCACTGGTTGAGCACTGCCACCCACACCCACCAAGATGAAGAAAGTGTCTTTAAATGCAATAAAGGATGTGGCTGCATTCTGCCTCTCTATAACAACAACAGTAATGATCCCCCTCCTCCTTTTCAACATGTGCTTCAAAGATCATGTTGGACAATCTGAAAGGCTTATGGCAAGCCATGGAATATCAGGAATATCACGCTGCCTTTCTGACTTTGTTAGTCGAGCTATATCAGAAAAAGAAACTGTTTATATTTTTGTGCAGGATACAGACTACAAATCTGACTTTAATAACATTCTCCAAGGTTGCACACCAGATCTTTTGAACTTTCAGCAGGTGCTTTGTATAATCTCATATTGCTAATGATTTTAGGCAGCAACAAACAGCGAACTGCACCTGACTCAGCAGTCTCTCACTTTCTATATGTATCACCCAGATGAAAAATGCAGTATTTCCCTGCTGGCTGTTCCTTTGAAATTTGCCTCATGCCTTCAAATAAACAGGGGGATCAGGGCATTTATAAGGGACACAGGAAAAAACAACAAGCTCTTTTATTTGGAAGCTGTCACATTAATGTCTCAAACATCTGCCTACAAACAAAAAAATTAAAGCCTAACTAAACCAAATCAGAAATGTATAGCTCACAGAAACATAGGTCACAATTCTGCAGTCAGGTAGCTCATGTGAACTGGAAGAGCATTGGTAAAAGGTTTCAGTAGCACTATTTATCTACTGGGAGAGATTGTGTGACTAATCACAGCTGAATTTCAATGTAACTGCTCATGGAAAAATAGGTCCAAAATGCAGCAACAAACCATCTAAAATTCATATGACGCTGGCCTATACAAAATATGTGTTTGATGAATTGAGGTGCTGGAGTTTCACTCTGAAAAGCTGAATCTTTACTTCACAGAGAAGTTTTCCGAGATGTCTCCTTTCCACCTGTATCTTCTGAGGCATGAGAAGCAGCTCACAGCACAATATATCATGGGAGCACTGCTCTTAACCTCTCCAAAGCAACCAAGAAGCAGCTCCAAAGACTGGTTGATGCCATAAGAAACTCAAAAAGGCTGTAGACGAAATATTTTGGGTTTGTTTTTATCTATTCCCCAAGAGAAGGAGAACTGAAGAATTGAATGAGAGGTCTGTGTTAAAAGAATTATAGAAAGTATGAGCTAAACCCAAGATGAATCCTTTTTAACCACAGGCAATTAGCCTCAGAGTGGCAATTAGCTTTAGCATAATTTCACAGTAAAGAGAGAAGAAAAAAAAATCAGTAGAGCCTGGAACTTATAGTTAACCTTCCCTCAATCCTTTAAAACAGAAAAACAGTGAGGAAAAGACTCGCCCTTGCTTTCTGTTGGAGCAACAATTGATTCTTCAGAAAGTTTAGAATTTTTTTGTTTACCTATTTTAAACAAGACCCTCTGCTGCTTCATGATGTCTTTTCCAGATTTTTCTCTTCATTGTTTTGATTTTGAAAGCACCTCAGAGAGTCTCTGCATGTCCCAGACCAGTTATGCCAAGAGATTTAAAGCCTTGTGGCAAATCCAGTCATTCATCTCTGTAGTTCTCAGCTACCTTTGCCTTCAGGGGTGGGTCACAATATCTTGTCAGCTAGAAAGAAACAGAAAAACTAAAAAATTTAAAATAAAATCTTTCAAACAGCAAAAATGTCCAGAGTACAAAAAGCCTTCAAGCCCAAAGGAACATGCTAAGTGAGGACTAAAATGGCAAGGCACATTTGGATAAGGCTCTCTAGTACAGGGGAAATGATTAGATCAGAAGATTAGAGAAAAGAAATTGGATAAATACAAGTAGAAATGTTTATCAACAAAGCCATTTTCTTTTTTGGGCAGGAAGAGACTTCTAGAGACCTGTGTGAGACCACGGAAAAACAGGACAGGTTGAGTCAGAGTGTGCCCAGGGGGAGCAGGGCTGAGCTGTTCCCTTCCCAAAGTCATTTCACACGTCTGCTCTCAAAGGCAGTTCTCTGACCAGCTTTGTGCATCAGCCCTCAGCTAAGATCAGTCATAATCTACTGTGGTGGTTTGGATAAAAGATTGCTTTCAGGTGCATTTTATACTTTTCATTTCCCTACTTTATGCCTTCCTTTTGCAACAGTCTTTTCAGCTTTGTAGCCAGGAGCTTATCTCTTGTTTTAATTTTACCTGTTTTTTCCAGTAGACTGATGTCAGTGTGACAGTTTCAAGACAAAAGGCTTTTATGAAAAAGACAAAATCCTAATAAACTGATGGTGCTGACAAACCCTTTGGACAACCTGCAGTGAAAGCTACATTGGACAATTCCAGAAGCCAGGTTAGTCCTCCTGCTAGCTCGAAGAAATCCCTTGGAGAGTGGAACAGCAAGTTATCAAATAAAGCCAAGTTAGAGATTTTATTCAGTATCCTTTGACAAAGCTCAGACAGTGTGCGTATGAGGAGGGAGGTATTAGTATTTATATTAAGTTGCAAGCCTTTTTTATAAGTGTTCATTAATATTTTTAATGCCTTGAGATTTTCAGCTCTTCAGAGCTTCAGTGGAAGAAAAAGTCCTACAGCAGAAGCCTGCCATGGGATATTTGGAGTACTTGGAATCACAGAGCTGCAGGCTTCAAGACCAGCAGTAATGATGGCATCATAGGTGAGATTCTGGAGCTTGAATTAACAGTTGTACAACAGTTTAAAATCAGTCATAACTTTTAGTTACAAAGTTTCCGACAAGACACCTGCAGTTCTTCAGTCTTACAATTTATCAGTTCCTATTCAACCACCTTTAACTCTGTGAGAGTATTACACCTCAGCATCAAGACACTTTGAACCTTCATATTCAGAAATTTAATCTGGGAAAGGAATACTGCTTTCCTTAAGTATTGCTAGGAAAGAGTGCATTACATGTCCTTCCACTTCCCGGTTTGATGTCTTCAGTGTCAACATTGTTTAAGAGGCTCTCAGCTTCAGCCAGACCATGATCCTCCAACCCTCTCTGAGCCATAAAACGCAGATGCTTCACACCCCCTGAATGCAAATGACCAATTTCCTAACGATTCTGATGGATACCAAAACATCCCCATGATGTCTCATCCCTTCCTTTTGATGTGATTTTACGTTTTTTTTAAAAAACAAAATAAAACACACCCAAGCTTCAAGCTCCCCAGAAGAGGTTCATAAAAATGCCATGGAAACTATTACCTGATAGATAGTTTAGAACAATATTTTACTACAACTATCCTATCTATTGATTTTCCTTCTAGTTTATCTTTGTGAACAGAAACGTTAATGATTTCTGTTCAGTAGATTTTACCTATTTTTCTATTTATGAGCACACACGATTCCTCCACTTCATTACTTACAGGACTCTTGAGAATGTTTCTCCTGTAAGTAGATCATCTATTTGCTATGAACTGTAAATTCAGAGAGTATAATCACTAAGTACCCTGTGAAGCTGAGTGGTGTTTTTTTTCTTTCCAGAATGAGCTATTCAGAAACACATGCATTTAAAGTAGTGAAACTTTGAAATAAATTTTAAAAAGAAAAGCAAAAGAAAAAAAATAAAAGAAAAATAATTATTATTTAGCGAAAACTCTCAGAACCCAGTAATGTGTCACATATATGTGTGACAACCGTGTGGCAAAAGGTAACCATGAAAAGATGGAAAGTGCAATGTAGCTGGGTTTTTATTTTCAGCTTAGAATTAATGGTATCACTCTTTTGCTGTTGTTGTAAAGTAATGTAACCACCTAAAGATTCATTCATGGTTTTCTGACACTTCTTCTTAGGGAAAGCATTCATTGAAAATGTCAGCAAAAAAACCCTAAACATGACGGGCTATAAACCCCAAGATTAAAGCAAGGAATTCCACAAACACCTCAAGTTCAAGCAGTCAGAACAAAGCATTTTCATAGATCTTTTCTGAGGGTGATTTTAACTGCTAATTAATGTGATCTGACAAAACTAGAGGCACAGACACTTCATAAGATGTTCTTACAACAGACTATGTAGAAACTGCTGTGCGCCTTCCTGTCTTACATACAAAACAGCAGCAAGATGCTCGAATTACTTAGAAAAACAGATTTTTCCTCATAGAACCCATGTTAATGCACTGGCTTGAAGGATATACTGCTTATGGAGAAAGCTGATATATTTAAAAGGCCCCTTGGCATGGCTAATTTTGTAGGTTCAAATTTTTTGAGATATGAGCCATGGAGCAACTCTGTGTTTGTGTTGGTTGCAATGTTTTCCATCTGATGATTAGTTGTGATTATGATTTATGTGTTAAATGAATGAAACAACCAGCACTTGTCATTACAAAGCCTGAAAGACACAGGCTCTGAAAGGATCAAGATCCCTTCTAAATGTTCAGTGGGGGAAGTTCAACTGCTTTCAGTGCAGTTTCAGTCCCAGCTGCACAACCAGGAGCAGATCTGTGGTGCAGAGCATCACAGGATCCCTGAAGATGCTTCACACCAGCCAAGCATCTGCTGCCAGCAGTTTTCTAAAACTGCCCACACGTCCATGAGCATCAATAGAGCAGTGGTGGATGTGCCCCTGTTCCAGCCCCTACTTAGAGCAGGGATGACACAAAACCAGTCATCTCCAGAGCACAGAGATGAAAAGCCCTGCAGTGAGAGGACTGGCTGGGCTGAGAAATTCCCATGGTGCTTTGCTTAGCAAAATTTTGCCTTGCAAATTGCAAAAAGGAGATATGCTAGCTCTTTGATTGCTGGTGCCAGGAGGAGCAGAATGCAGGAAATCCAGTGTCTAATGCAGCAGCATTTCTCTGATGCCTCATCTGCCATCACTAAAAGCAGGGGAAAAAAATGGACAGCAGTGTCCAGGAAAAAATAATATCTTCAATTAGTGCTTATGTTCAAACTCAAGAGCATGTCCTGAAATGGTCTCTAAAACTCTCCCCATTCCAGAGTAAACACCATAAGTTAGCTCTACCCAAATCTCTCTTTGATAAGAGAAGAAAAACTACATTAGTCATATTTGAAGTCAAGACAAGTTTTCTCCAAGGATGTTGGAGAAATTAGACATCAATTAGGCTTACTTTTGCTGTGCTTTAGGGTAAGCACACCCATTTCTTTCACTTCTATTGAGAGTCAATCAATAAAGCAAACAATATATGTCCCTAGAAAAAGAAGAGAGGGAAAAAAAACCCCAGAGAACATCATTCTGTTGCTGTATGTACCCAGAGAATGCCAATATTTTGAATAATTCAGGCAGTTGTGGCCCCTCTTTCCAGAACCTTAAGCAGAACAGGAAAGTTTTCATGAAAAGAGCAACAAGTGTAGGGTAAACACAGGACAACTTCCCTATAAGAGATTAATAAATAGGCTGTGCTCTACAACCTCAAGCAGAGATGTCTAAGGGGAGTTCTGATGGTGGCCTATAACATTATTTGTGTTATACAAAAACAAATGGGAACCAGCAGTTTCCTGTCCTACCCACTGCAGACCATCAGCAAAACTCACAGGCAGCAGGTTTAAACTCCATATTCAACAATACCTGCTAGAACTTTACCTCCTTTCAAGATCTTTCTGCAATATTCGTAGGAAAATCCCTTGAAAATCTGTTTTGTATAAAAGAGGATGTAAATATATTTGCATGATAGTACGCTCCAGGTGTAATTTCCACACACGAGTTTTAGCTAATTCTGTGACTCTCTGCAGGGTCACTGTTAAGCGCTGTAAATCAATGAGGTATTTTAACAGTTAAGATGGTCCTTTCTAGATGGATCAATCCTCTTCCCACCAAGAGAAGGAGGATCATCATGTTCTGTTCTGGCACAAAGCCCTGACTCCTGCTGGAGTGCAGGCACTGAGGGAGTGAGCCAGCAGCACCACAGCAAACACCCATCCTACCAACAGCAGCAGATAATCCCCACGTCTGTACCCTTGGGAAAGCTGCTAGAGCAGCTCAGGGCTCTGGGATGGATCCTCTGCTTCTGTGATTTGCAGTAGTTTGATTTACTCACCAAAGTGACTCTGATTCACACCCTTTCTTGGGTGTCCCATTACTGCTGATTCAAAGGCAAAAAAAATCCAGAGTTTTGGGGGAAAATAATCAGTATAAAATATAAACACCTTCTTTTGAAACTAGTTTTATAAATCTTTTTTTTCACCTGAAATTCTCATGGTTAAGATTCCCATTACTACGGTTTGCTGTCTCAAGAAAAAAAAGCTTTGTTTTGGTATAAGCAATTAGTACAGTATGAACTGGAAACTTAGGCAGCTTTATGCTGAAAATATTTTCTCCCAGTTGTGTCGCATTTACTATGAGTTTTAATTGCATAGCAGAAATATTAGTTAATTAAAAAAAAAACTTGCAGATACTATAACAATAGGTGGAAAATGGCTGAGCAATCAAATTGCCTCAAGAAGTGAAAAAATATCTTTGAAGAAAATATATTTACCAACCAATGTTTAAAAAGCCATAATTTTAAAAGGAAAAGCAAGAAGAAAAGTTAAAATAGCATAATATTTTTCATTAGGTGGTCTAAAAGTTCTTCTTGGCATTCTGCTAAAAAAAAAAAAAGGGCATTTTGCTTTATTAGTAAATGACGGTATTTATTTTTACCTTTTTTGTAAAAATGAGCACATTTGAACTTAGTTGGCTTGACAACACCCAGTGTTAACATATTATTTTCTTTGCTATAAATGACCCAGAGGACAGCTTTTCCACCAGAACTGCACTTTCCCTCAAGTTAACTGGGAAAGAACAAAGTAAATCAGCTATGACATGCAGCAAACTCTTATTACAGAACCTCGCTGAGGCCTGGGCTTACTTTAAATGTTTGCAACAAATAATGTGCTTATCTTGGGCTGGTTTTTAATACATAGGTACCTCCTGAGAAGCTTGTTCTCATCCATGTCTGGACAGGAGCATTTGCTGCTGCTCAATGTGCAGGATTTTTACAATCTCTCTTCTGAGCTCTAAACAGGATGATGATAAAGATTGGGTTTTGCTCCAAAGAACTTACATTGTACATATGTACTAGGCACGGGTAATTTTTATTGGAACATAAAAGGAACAGTGTTATGCCAGTAGAAAAATTACAGCTATTATGCACTTCTATGCCAAAATCCTTTCAGTGCAGAATTGGCTCATGAAGAAACCAGTTATTTAAGCAAAGCTGCTCTTGGTCTGTTCGCATCTGTTTCAAGAGGAATCTGAAGAATTCTTCCAGCTTGTGTCTCTTACTGGGAATACCACATTGGAGCAGCCGCTTCTCTCCTGCCTGTGCTTCCAAAACCTCCCCATGGTGACGTGTGGAGAGGCAGAGAGGGATGGTGGAGGCAGTCCATCTCTCTGATGCCAACTAGACATCTGTAGCTCAGTTCCTCTGACTGCTTTCCACCGCCTGAGCGGGACAGAGTGCCCAGGACGGAGGAAAAAAAGCTATTCCAATATGTGAAAACTTATTCTAAATGTTATTAACACTTCTGCAGTTACTTGTGTTCATTTTGTGCTTGTTTAAAAAGCACAGTATGAAAACCTCCCATTCCTGCAGATGGTAGGAATACACAGAAAACAAAAAAGAGAGGCTCGTATATTGATAACACTCCTCCCTTCAGCACTGAGCATAAAGAGGTCTTGTACTTTGTGGCTCCAGAGCCAGGGGTAAGAGTGCTAGATCCCCAGGTGTGTTTTCATCTGAGAGCCTGATTGCTTTATCTTGCAACAACAAAGATTGCTATCAGGGCTAAAAAGCAATATGTATAATCTCCATCCTTAAAACTCAATATTTCATGAAGAAATCCACTTTCTTCAGGTTTACGATAAAGCAAAATGGTATAAAGAAGGCTGTAGAAAAGAGGGGCAGGAAAAAAATCACTCATCCCTGTTCAAAGAGACTGGAAGACTGTGCATGTCTTGCTGTAATCATAAGGAAGGGAAGAAATAAACTTAACCTTCATTTAAAAACAAAACCCACTTTCAGTACCTCTGTGTATTGATAACAAGCACACAAGAAGAGTCTCATCGGGACATCACTTGGCATAATTTAGCTCTCCTATGTCTCGGTCTACTGAATGATAAAACCCTGCTTAGATCCCATTTGGACCAAGTGTAATGACACCCCTTTCATTGTAGTTGTTCTCCCTGATTTAAAATTAAGCCTCAAGTGTTGATATTTCCTATGAAGTGTAGTGAAATTTCAGTTTACATTTTTTCTCCAGTCACAATAAATGTAAATTGACTGAACAATATTAATACTAGCTTAAAAAGAGTAAATTTGCAAAGCTACTAAAAATCACTGAAGTGTCCACAAATGCTTGAGTGAAGTATTTTCATACAGACCTGAAGGGTTGAAGATTAAAGATGTCTATATACCAAAGAGAAAATAAAAGGATAAAAAATACGAAAATCAGTTTTTAAATAGGTGTAAAAATGAAACACATTTTTTCTGTCTTTGGGCATTCAAAAATCAAAGATCTCTTATTTACAAAACAAAAAGAAAAAAGTTGCTCTTTACTAAGGGAAAAAAATCATTCCACTTTGAGGTTAGATTAAACAGATTGATCAAATCTGAATGCTTTCTCTTTTTTCTTTCTTTTCATAGCTAGAAATCTCCATAATTTTTTTTTCCCATAAGTGTATTACCCATGAGGTTATCCCTTCAACTTCTTTTCTGGTAGAGCTAGTAAAATAATAGAAAATATCAAGTATTTTTTTGGGAATTTTTGCACAGCCACTGTTTAAATCTGGTTTAAAATCTATCTATTATTTGATGCATTATTATCTGCTTTATTTCTAATGTTTGAAAAATCAGGGTTTCATGAAATGTTACAAAAGTTGTATTTTCAACATGCAGTACAATATTTTGGCACAGCTGATCTTGATGAATTAATTCAAATAATTAGCTTGATGAATCAGCTGGACCTACAATTTCTATCTCTAATCAGGTAGTTAACCTGTGAGACAGACAAAATAATTTGAGAGTTCTTAACTCTGAACCAATGTCACACCTCTAATGGCAGCCAAACAAGGCTGTATTAACTGGAGGTGTTAAACTCATTAATAGCAAAATATTGCTGGGGAAATGAGGAAGCAGAATCTTCTTTTAGTTCTCTCTCACGCAAGGCTGTGTATGAGACACGTTGCAGTGTGATTTAAATGGCACAGGCTCGGAGTTCACAGCAAACCAGGCTGGCAGAGTGCATCAGACCCTGATGACACTGCCTGGGCAGAGGCTGCTCCAACGCCTTCCAGGGCTCGAGTCAAAAGCAAAGGTGTTACCTGGACCCCTCTTTATATGATATATGTGAAGGAGAAGGTAGATGTGAGGACTGGTTATGCTGTACTCCTCAAATATGGTGTTTTATTTCCTTCCTAAAATGGGAAGGGAGGAAATATGATAACACACTGCAAAAACAATAACTACAACAAAACAACTTTAACTGGAGAAATAAAACTTTAGCCCTCAGCAAGCACGATGTTTTGCTCCCTAAGCATCTTTCCTAGGCTTGGTCTGTGGTTCATGTGAGCATCTGCCCATCCCAGGTTAATCCACTCCCAACACTGCATGTCTGGGAGTGGGGAAGAACTGCACTGCCAGGCACAACCCTCATAACTGAGGTAACTGGACACAAGAATGGTGTCAAGGAATGCCCACAAACACGCTTAGCCCAATAAAAGTATTCACTAGAACTTGCTTTCTCATTTTCAGCCACCAGATAATGATAGTAATTGTGGAGCTGCAAAAATGAACCTGAGATATTTTTCATCTGTCAGGAGAATCATAGCATACAGGCTGTGGGCACACAACAAACAAAAGGTAGCACGACAAATATCGCCAGTCCTGTCACTTCTTCTGGGAAGAGAAGAATCATCCAACATGGGGAAAAAAAATAAGGATGTCAGAGATGCATCTGTGCAGCTGGAAGTTCTGCTGCACAGGTTTAACAGTCCTGATGGTCCTGTTTCCTGGACAAATCACAGAGAATATTAACAGCACCCCAAGAGGTAGCACTCAACAGTGTCATTCCACCACATGCAAGATCTTCTGCCAAGACAGAGTTTCAGAAAAGTGATATAAACAAAACAGAGGATGGTTGAATAACATCCACAATGTATAAATAAAGATAATTCCCTTTCTTTCTTGATATAAAGGGGACAAGTTCTCATCTCATAGGAACTGACACGGTCCTACAGTCTACTCTAAAGCCACGTCAGCAGAGGAGAAACTCAGGTGAAAAATTTTCCCAACAGAAGCACCTAACCATCAAATGGGTCTGTGAGGCTCAAATCTTCTTTCTGGCCCTAGCAATATCTTTTGCGCACAACTAAGCATTGACTTGGATGAAAAAACAGTCTATTCTGAAATCCTGTTTGTTTGACAACATGTTCTGTCTTAGTCCAGGAGACTTCTGTGTGTGAAAGACCAGATGGTATCTCTAGAAATTGTTCTCTACAAGAATTTTCCTTCTCCAGAGAGAGGAAGAAAGAGGGTTTATATCACCTCTCCTCTACCCCAAACCCCAGAATAGCTTGATTGGTTTAACTTCTGTTTCCTGATTGTATAGACAACGTGCAATAATAAGTTTTTAGTAGTAAATACCTGTAGGAAGCAATTAAAGCACAACAATTCATACATTTATCCAGAGAACAGAAAGGCTGACAAACAGACTCTCAGCGTTATGGGTATAAAACTATTAAGAAACAACAAGGGAAAAAGGTTGCCCTCGTGAGGACAGCCAATGGATCTGCCAGCTGAAGCTCTGCCTTGGTATCCAGAAATATTAATTCTGATGGTCAGTACCACACACAAACCCAAGTATGTCAATAGTGTTTAATGGTGGTCCACAGAGTGCAAGCAAATTAATAAATTCCTCTTTTAGAAGGCCTAAAAAATTTCTTGCAGCTTAGCTGCAAAGATAATCAATTTTTCTAACACTATCTGGTGAGCATTTTACGTGCTGAATTGAAAAACAACATATAATTAAGGACTTGCCTCGAAACACTATGGCCACATACAGAGATTAAAAAAACACTAGCATGCTCAAAGAATTCAAAAGCTGAACTCACCCACCAAATCGACTGAAACCACCACTGTGAGAACACAGCCGGGGCAGGAACAAAATGACATGAGGTCATCTCACATCTGCTTTGTGGTTCAGGTCTGCTAGCCAGGCACGGCTTCCTTGCACAGCCAGACACAGACTCACAAAAGCTGGCTGGACATGACAGAAAACTGAGGAGCTGCTTCCCTAGTACTCAGCAGGCATGGATTCAGGGCTTTACAGAGCCATCAGCTGGAACCATCTGTGACTGTCCTACTACTTCCAATTTCTGTAGGAAACGAGCCTTAGAGAGCCAGGAAGGGAAAGACTCTCACACAGTCTCAACTATTAGAGCTGCAATAGCACAGAAAATTACTGCTACCCTCTAAAGTTGCCTACTTGCTTGTGAAGATCCCATGTTCATACCAAATTCACATTTTTTGGGCTCCTCTACCTCTCCCAGCTAACATAAGCACCAGTGGCTGAGCTACCTGAAAGCAACTATGCTATATAGGAGCCTAAACCCATTGCTTTTCTTGCATGCCAAATACACAGAGAAATACAACAGCTAATCCCACAAAATAAAAGTTCCTGTGATGTTTCCAATCACATGTAATGTTCAATAATATTTCCTTAAACCTCAAAAGCCTTTTTTTTAGCTGTGAAATTCCATAGATGCTGGTGAAGTTTCACAAAGATAAGTTCCAGCCACTCTATGGAGATGAAAAAAAAAGCCAAGGCAGTAATATAAAGGCCATCAAAATCTTAAGTTATCCTGCTAATGAAGTAGCTGAATAAGGGTGAAAAAAACTTCACCAGAAACCTTAGGCTGGCCCCATTATAAGGCTGCTTCAGTTTGATATTCAGAACCAAACACAATTCTGGTGCATAGAGAAAAATGACGCAGTGCTTTTCTGCAATTTATGAGTTTATAAAAGAGCTCTATTCTGGGACTTGATTGACTCCAAGGGCACAGCATCGATTTGCTTATAGTATGAGAAGAGTATGCCTCAGGTAAACCCTTCTTGTCTATCAAAGGCTTGCATATAGATCTTTTGCAGACTCATTCTAAATAAATAACACACAAACACTTCTGGAACCGGAGGCAAGTGAGGAGGAATTTCACTCCCACAGCAATCCACACAAGCTGTTAGAAGAGACAGATGCTACTTCAAAAAATTTCATTCCATAGGGTTTGGAAGACATGAGTTTGAACTAATAACTGGTTAGCACCAGAGGAAAAGAACACACACAAAATAAAATTTAAAAAAAAAAAATAAAAAGAAAGGCAGGCAGCTTCTTGACTGTAATATTTTTGCCTTCTCAAAACTTGAGAAAAAGCTTTTGAGATGTTACTTACTATTTTACAGGGCCTTAAATAGCAAGTATGCGCCAAATATTTTCCATTCATCTTAATAGCAAAAGTTTTTATTTAACAAAATGAAGGGACATGTATTCAACATAATCAATTTTGAAATTGGAAGATAAAGGGAAGCACCACAGAGGGAAGAAGGTGCATGAAGCATTAAGGACCTGCCACCTATTAATTAAAACCTTGCCTGAGTAACCAGTGCAGTGTTAAGGCCTCATTAGCTTCCTTCAGGTAGACAATCAACATGACAGGGCCATAGGAATTGCTTTCCTTTCTGGCACTTTGAAGTGTAAGGCAAGCATAGTTTAACAATAGTGTAATCGTCACTGGCCAGAGAGTTTAGCTTCAACCTCTCGGAACATCCGAACCCTAACGCTGTGTGTAGCCAGTTAAATTCAGCCCTTCAAGATTTATACCCATCCATCAGGATTAGAACCCTTTTTTTCCCTGCTCAAACAGGAAGCTGCCATCCCTTTGGCAGCAGATCAGCCTTTCTACCCCATTAGCATCCTAAGAAAATTGGCTAATCTGCCAGTAGTTGGACACATTATTTCTCCTTTTTCTTCATACATTATCAGACGGTTAATATGGAAAAAAAAGGGTTTTTTCCCCTCAAGAGTTAATGTTTTGATGTTAAGAGGCAGCTGGGGGGCCTGGGGCTTCAATTCCACTATCTTTTCTGAAGATATTTAAAGTGATAATTGATTAAATATCACTTGTTTTTACAGGTGTCAGGGAGGTGGAGTGACAAGGAATGGCAAGAACTGTGTATGGGGAAAAAGCTACTCAGAAAACCCACAACATTCCAGGCCAAGGTGCTTAATATTACAGACAAAAGAAAGTGAAACTGTACCAACTAGAGTATAATTCAAAATTTTCTGTTGATTCAGTAGCACATATATGTACTTTACTTTGCTATTTATAAATAGCTTTCATAATTGCAGATCTTGATGTACCTATCAAAGGTCATACAATTACTAAAAGTTTATAAACTTAGACATTGCCTCCTTTTTTATTCTTCATGCCTCCTTTTTTTATACTTATCTTTCCTACATTAGCTGCTTTATGGCCCAAAATATCTAAAAAGAGACAGAAAAAATACACAAAAAGAAGATGGAACATAAAACCCAGAAAACACTGATGACCAACATTCCTAACAAGAAGCTCAATTTCTATTCACAAACCTGTCTAAAGTGTTGAGCCGGAGGATATTCAGATTTAAAAGTTTGAATGTCAGGTTGATGGCACATAGTGGTATGAGGAAGAAAAGTGTTGCATAATTTCTTTGCACCAAACCTCAAACTGACTGAAAAAAAAAATCCTGTGATGATACTAAAACATTGCAAATGAATGTCATTGGTGCTTTTTTTAACCAAAATATCAGCTAATAATTTTCTCTCTCCCAGACTGCAAAAAAATAGGAAGACCAATATCCAAGAAGCACATTTTTCTACTTACAATCATGAACAAAAAAGAAAAAGTAATTCACACTGAATCTGACCTGGAACCAGCTCATGCTGTACTGGGAGTCCCCAAACACACCATATAAAAATCCTTGCTTTCAAAGGAGAAACACACAAAAATTTGGAACAAAGCATTTTGTGCCATTCAAGACTATGCACTTTGTAAGGCAGTTATGAGATAGCAAGAAACTATGGGAAGTGAGCCCAGAGGCTCTGAATTTGGCAGGAGTTAAGACAGTGACAAAAACCTTTGTCATATTACATGTACTTACAGTATTTTTGCTCAGACTGGAAAATACATGTGGATCTTTTGGAGCGTTCGCAGCTGCAGTAATAGCAAGGATTTTTTTTATAATTCAGAAATGTTCCCAGGAATTTAACCCAAATATTCCCATGTTTTCCCCACTAATTTTACAGAAAATAGCTTCTTTTTCTTTTTTTTTTTTTTTTTTTTTTTTTTTTTTTTTTTTTTTTTTTTTTTTTTTTTTTTTTTTTTTTTTTTTTTTTTTTTTTTTTTTTTTTTTTTGGTAATTCTTCTAAAAGTTTGCAGTTTACAAAATAACTTTCTGTAGGTTTTCAGATACACAGAATAAGAGTACATCAAAAGTCAGCTTTGGGCGTGGAAATCCTAAGCCTAGCTTTTCAGAGTAGATAATAATGTTCTTTTTTCTGACTGCTATATTTCTATATATGACAGCACCTGACAGCCATAATGGTAATTGGTATCTGTGTCTTAGAATGGCCAGTTAATCTGATAAGTGTTTTTGAAAATTTCCTGGCTTGTTAATATTCTGACATCATAACATTGTGAGGTTAAACTACTTCTACCTTAACTTAGATGAAATGATTGCTCTTATACAAATACATAAATATAAACCTAACCAAAGGGATAATTAAATGCCACTTCTAATTAAATGAACACCAGTTTCTTCCCATGGTCCTGGTTCTTTCAGGAGTGCTATTAATATAGGAGGACCTGCCCCTCTAAGAGAGGAAAGAGACACTTTCAGTAAAATTTTGTCCTTTTGCTTCTTGTCAAGAACAGATATGAAGTTCCAAATAGCAGAGTGATGTGGAAAAATATAAGTCTGGATAGAAACAGCCTAAAGAACCTGTGTGAGTCACACCCTGCCCATCTCCTCTGCAGCATCTGACTGGAGACCACGGAGAAAAACAGCACAGCCTGATAAAACTGAGTCACTTGGAGTGGAAATCTGATGGAAAGTTATCACCTACAGCTGACTAGTGTGAGAGACTGGAAAGGTTGATGTCCCAAGACATTTTGGGGTGCATGAGTGGGGAGGAAGGGGGAGTTTGGGCTTTGCCTTGGAGAAGCAGTGCCCTGCCCCACACTCCCCATCTCTAGAGCCCGTATCCCAGGACAGCAGTGATGCCAATCCCTGGCACAGCAATGTTCCACACCTGCCTCTGGAGCCCCTTACCCAGCCCGAGTGACCAGAAATCCCACCTGGGGGAAGGCCCAGGGAGGCCAAGGGTGTTTAAGGCTGAACACAGGATGAGGACACGTCTTTACCTTGCCTCCTCTTGGAGTTTCTATCAGCTGAACATCACCGGAACCCAGGAGTCGGTAGCTATAGATTCCTTTTCTGTACCTCCTCTGTTTTTCTCTTTCTTCTTGTTTTAATTCCTTCTACTTGGAATTTTTGAGTAACTTAAAATCGAACTGGTTGAGAGTTTGTAGTTGAATAGACCAAACTAATGCTTTGAGAAGAATTTTGTGTTGACTGAATGGTGCTCTAAACCTTTTGCCAAAATAGTCTGATTTTCTAAACTTGCCAGTAATGAAGTTTTTGTTGTTTTGACCTCTTGAAAAGATCTTATTGGTATTTCTCCCTGCCCTCTAATTCAGAGTACATGGACAACCATAAGCCCTTTTAAAAGCCTCACAGACTGAGGGATTTTTAGCCTTGCACTCAGCCAAGGAGAGATGAGGAAGGACTCAGAGACATTCCCCAAGTTGCTGTGGCCATTACCACCAGGGACAAGGACAATACAGTCCAGTACTGGTGTAAGCAGCCCACATTTTCAGGAGAAAGATAAAAGAAAAAAAGAGGTGTTCCCGATCAGAATGACACAATGTTGTCACTTTGAGGCAGTGGGAGTGACTGTGCAAGGAAAAGAAAATCCAGAAAGATAAATCAGACCATAAATCTATAGTGGCTAACAATATAAGGAAAGAGGGAAAGTCTAAGACTGCAAATACAGGAAAATATTTCTGTATTTTTAGTACTACCACAAGACAACTACTGGCAAAGTGCTGCAAATGTGCTTTGCTTTAAAGTAGAAAACACTTCATTTTAATTAAAATAAGTAGGTAATATTAATTTTCATCACCAAAGTAGATGCTACAGAGAGGATGTCACACAAACATGCGGGGAACAAGTGAGTGATACTTGAGAGCCCAAACCTACCAAAACTAAGGGAGAACAAGTGAATTGTCTCTTGAAGTTTTCTGGCCAAAGATGGTGTGACTGAAGCTCTACTCAAATAAGTGGGGCTTAATCCCTCCAGCTGCCTCTCACTTTGGACCTCAATATCTTGGGTCCCTTATCATCAGTAAAACTCACGACTTAATCCAAGTACAAAACATAGGAATGTTAGACACAACAGTCCTTAAGATTATTGAATAAAACAAGAAGGTGCATTTTCTGTTTGTTGTGGGAGAAAAATGCAATGTAAATTCAATTTAACATTCAACAACAAGGGAGGAATAGATAGACAGAAAAAAACTAGAGCATTCATATTTATAAAGCCTGAATGTAATGTAGGAGCATTAATAAGCTCTTCTGCTTCCTTTAGCACTCACAGCATGACACTGTTCTTTAAATGAGGAGATCACTGCAAGGGCCACAAATGTAACCAAATCCCAGGAGCTGGTCAGCTACCAGGAAAATATGGCAGACATTTGCAGTGTTAAAAAAAATGTAGTGCCAGAAGAAGTTTTTGATATCATCTTATTGTCAGACAGCTGCTCTACATTTGGAACATGAGATACAGAAATGGCTTTAGTCAGGAAGCCAGTGTAGCGAAACTCCTCAAGAAAGTAAACAATTTTTTTCTCTGTCTTTGGTGCATAATAAACATCACCTCACATCACTTATTCTGATTTACCTCTTTCCTACTCAAAAATTCATCGTCCCTCATTGCTCATCTTGATTTTTTCATGTCCACTTAACAATCCCCGTACAACTTTGTTCAGCTTTGTTTCTGTATCAAGCACTTAACTACCATTATCTGACATTACTCATCTTCATTTGCTTGGTAATACTTCCCTGATATTCTTGTTCAAGGATTCATCCTTGATATTCATCACTGAGCCTTTGAAATTTCCAATTTTTTCAATATGTCAATATCCCTACCTATAAGCACTGCAACTAACATATTTTATTGTTCTGACACAGTTTGTGAACTGATTTTCAATGCCAGTAAATCTCATGGAAAGGACTTTCTCCCTGCTTCACAATAATGAATACCCAACATTTTGCATTTTTTTGCCAGCATGTAAAAAGAGACTAAAAAGGGATATATCTAAATTTATTTACAGTCATAAATATGTATATATGTATACACGAGTATATAAATATATATCACACCATAATTTCCAGGATAAACAAGTATCACATCAATAAATAATGCATTCTCTTGACCTCTCACCTTCAGAATAAAGATCTCAACCAGCAGTGTTGTATTTAGAAGTATAACACATTTAGCCTTTCTTAAGCTGAAGAGGAATATATTTCATAATTCATTATGCCCTTCTGCCTCACTCTTCTGTGGGTAAAAAAACCTAAATAAATAGTTAATAAATAGATCAGCAAATACGGCATCTCCTTTATTCTTGAATTTTCTTCAAGTGTTTCACATTTTTAACATTAACCTCTTAGAAAATACTCAGTATTTTATCTGAAAATAAAGTTTCTCATGCATTTGTAATTCCTCAGTCAAGGTGCTCTAAATCTACTCAGTAAGTAAAATAACCCTTTTATTTTAGGCAGAGTGTAAATCTCAGATACAAATATTTAGCACACATCCAAAAATAAATGGAGGAGTTCTCAATACACTCTTCAATTATTTCTATGAATAGTCTGCAAATTAATTTTCTTGCTAGCATATCTGCAGAAGGTGACAATAGAAGACAAATAAATAATTTATACAATGTGAATGAAGGTATTATAACTGTTTCATGAACTGCTCCAAACAGCACAAATCTGCCTTGCCTCGAGGCATCTGGTCAAAGGCTCCACAAGTTGCACCTCAAGGTTTCCTGTGGTTATAGGTGACTCATTATACTGAAACAAAGGAAAACTGCAGAAGAGAGAGAGAACTGCACCATAAGGAATGCAACCTCATCTCACATGCAGGGGGTTGAAGTCCCAGGAATGAGATCAGCTGCAAAACTCACTACATTTTCACACAAAGGACACCAACCTCTAAGCAAAGATGGGCTAAACACAGGCCTCTTCCCGTGCATGACCTTCTGTTCCCTGCTCCTTGCACACAGATTTTGTTATTGCCTTTTCCTAAGCTTCAACTTGCTGTGCTGCTCGATGAGTTCAAGCACCCCACCTCACTTCCCTTTTTTCCCCTACACACAGTTTCCATGTTTCCCTTCCCATTTCCCATTGTAGCACAGGCCACATAAAACTCATCTTTCACCTACTATTTTGGCACCTCTGCCATTTGTATCCCCCCTCTAGGGTATCTGTATTTCTGGTCTAATGTACAGTAAGTGTGTTGTAAAGCAAGCAAAATGATTTTTCCACTTCTGGCAGGTAAACCCAGATGAAACATCACTTCAAGACCTGTTTCTTTACTGTGCATTTCCCCAGTTCTTGTCCCTAATTCTTTAAAGCTGATGGGTTTGTGGCAAATACAGACCAGCACAAACCTATGGAAGGTAAGTGGGACATAGCTGGGGATATTGCAGCCTAAATGATACCATATTTTCAAATTTCTCATTTGAATTCAGCTCAGTCTTTTCTTTCCAATTATGTCAACAACACAATACAAACTGGCTCCATAACAGCTATCAATTCATTAGAGAGTTACTGTAAAATACTGTATTTTGTTAAAAGCTTTTTAAAAATTATATCACTAGGATATAATTTTGTGACCCTCTCATGCCCTCAGCTGTCTCAGTACAACTTTCACAACGTATTCTAAAGTAATGGGTGAATGTGCATTTATATTTCTCTAGGGAAGGCTACTTTAAAATAAGAGTAGTTCTCTACCTCCTAAAAAAGTTTCAAGTTTCTTAAGCTAGCTCAAGCTGGCTTAAGGATGCAGAAGGGTCCCCTGGAATAGCCTCAAATAATTATGTGCATTTTACCATATAAAATCTTATTCAATCCAAAGGCTTTCATGAAGATTCATAGATTTAAAGACTTGAAAGGAAGGTGTGGTTTGTTTTGGTTTTTGTAATGTGGCCAAATGTCATAGCCAGTTCTGAGCAGATTAAGTATCTACTCCTTTTAATTCTGATCAAATATAAGGGGAAGGTAGAGAGTATTTTTATTCCAGAAGTAATTTTTTCTGGTGGGTTTTTTTTTTTTTATTTAGCTGAATACATGGATAGATAATATGCATTACATTCAGCCTTATCCTTCTATCTTCATTCTATTTTCTAAAATTAGCTGTCCTTCGCTTACTAAAATTGATGTATTTCTTCTAGATGGGTCTTCATCATAGGTGTTTCAAGACAGTTATCAAATCAGTACAAATCTCACTACAGCATTTGAAAAGTGATAAAGAGCTTTAGGAAATAAATAACAAAAACTTTCTACTGGCAAGATCCGTTACCACGTGAAATAATATTTCCTGCTAAGAAAGTAGAAACGTGCTAGGCAGTAGAAACCTCATTATCTGAGATGTTCAAAGGAAGCCTGGCACCAGCACTAGAAAATACAGTATATTAAATAATCCTTTATTATGAAGGGAGAATCTGACCAGATGACCTTGAAGGAACCTCCCCTTGCCTGATTTGTAACATGCAATGGCTTAGCAGATAAAAATGCAATCAAAAGAAGCTGAGGTAATGTATGAAATATTCAGATTGTGTGTGAAGATACAGCATTTATATAAATAGATATATATGTAGCAGAAATGAGTCAGAAAGATCCCTGGGGATCTTAGGTGAGCTTACAGGTAGGGCAGTAGACATGCTCTAGAAATATAATATCAAGAACTACTGGATACTTAAAAAGGGTTCTCAAATACTTAGCTTCCTCTATAACCACCTCCTAAAATATGGGTAGATGCAATGTTTCCATTTCTGGGTTTTTTGAAGGTGTTGGAAACACGAACAAAATGGATAATTTCATGTGTAAATTATCCTACAGGGATTCATAAGGAACACAGTGTACACAGTTTGCTAATTTGTGCAGGACAGGATGGGTGTTTAGTGCATGCAAAAAAGGTCTGAGTTTTGGTTTTCAAATTAATTTCTCAGTAATTAGACAGTATCTCTGCCTCATGTGAATTGAATCAAAGAGCTCATGGATCACAAGCGTCTCAGCGGACAAGACAGCACTGTCTAAGAGGGATTTATCTTTCTTTTTTCTTTTTATATCAGTCTTATTTCAAGCAATAAACTTTGCATTTCAATTAAAATACCTCTGTGCTGAGGTTTTCTTTACATTTTGAGTTAGGTACTGTAAATAATTTCTGGAACAACCAAAAACCCCACCCATATCCAAATGCATTGGAAAGACCTTCCTCGAATCCAGCACAAAAACCCCATTCCTGGATTGTTCCCATTTCTTCTGGTGCTGGAGCCTTTATCTTTCAAAATGCTGTCTCCGAGGAAGTGACATAGCGTGGAGGGTTTCCAAAAAGCTGAGCTTCAAACTGAAGCTGACAGAGCTGCAGGTGCTGTGCACCTCCACCCACTGGGAACTTGTTAATCCAAGCTCAACTTCTTTCTAGCTTAACACCTCCCACAAGGAAATGCAAGATTCCTCCTTCCCCTTAAGGTTGCCTGCACAAAAATCTCTAGCAAGGACAGTCTATATCATCTCCCAACACTATTCCTGAACTGCTGATGTTTCAGTGAAGATTTTTTTTACCTGACAATCCAGGTTTGGCACGAGTAACCTCCAGCCCCTGGGGTGGGGCTGGAGCAGTTCAGGTCTCTCTGCTGTTCCAGCCAGGTCTTCTCCCAAAAGCTGCACCGTGCTGTCCATCAGGTACAATTGCATCTAGGCAAATTGCAGCTTATTACACATCATTCCCTCACTCAACTGGAGGGCAGTTCTTTCATCTCTCAGCCGCCGTTTCCACACAGACCTTGAGCAGTTTAAGCAGGAGCCTTGTGCCCAGAGGGCTCCTGAAATCAGAGGGGCTGTTTAACTTGCACTGCAGGATAAGTGCACACGTACTGAGCAGCTAGCCTGTAAATGCTGTTCTGTAGCAGAAAAGAGCATGTAAGGATGGGACAACTGAACCCTTTTCACAGAGAGCTGGTTTTATTTAACCTTAGAGAGGTGTCACTTTTCAACGTTTTTCATATCTCTGTACTTGATACAAGGTAAAATTTAATACCTGCTGTGGCAACATTCACCATAGCTTGCTGCATCAGTTCTGGTTTAAATATTTAGCTTTGATTATACTTGAGGTAGGTGTTTGGTGGACAGCTCCCTATTTAAATTGAATCCTTGAATTTTTTCCCACAATTCTATTTACTCCAAAGCCAGCAGAAGGATGGGCTTGAGAGGGTCTCGGTAGTGGATTTTTGCTCACAAACTGTGTTTCAGTGTCCTCATCTGGCATTACCATGACTGGTGAAATCACAGGTCAGGTTTGTAGAACAGGCTGAATTGCAGGGGACCTCTTGTGGCATGGACATCAAGAGGATGTTCATGTTTCACCAGAATTCCTCATCTGGCCTCAACTCACTTTCCACACTGACCAGGTGTGATGAACTTGATGATTAGATACTGCATCTCTTCCAGTCCTGAGAGAGGTTTTAGTCTCGAGAATTGAGGTTTTGACCCTCTTTCAAAAGCTATGTTTAAGATTTTTGACGTTTGAGTACAGTCTTTTGTGAGAAAGAAGACAAACATGATCCATGACTTATCAGCCTCACTGTTCCTGCAAATAGTGGGAAAGAGGTGTCTTCTGCCACCAAAACTCCACTGAATACGGGATGCACAACCCCATATCTTCACCTTCTTCCATCTCACAGCTGTGTTGCATTCAGACATTCACTTCGATCACTGCCTAACAGATTTTAGCCCCAAAATTATTATTATTATTATTATTATTATTATTATTATTATCTTCTACTGTGAATTTCTCAAGTAGAATTAGAGCACAGAATTTGGGAACCTTTCAAGTAACACATTTTGTTTCCATTTTTATGAAGAGTTTTATCAATTACAATTAATTTGGTGGCACAGTTTGCAAGTCTGGCATAAGAGTGCTAAAGAGGAACCCAAATACATTTGTAGTTTTTATTTTGGGAAACCCTATGGAGAACTCAGGAAAAAAAAACCATCAGACTTGTCCCTGCATCTGTAGAGGTGCTGCTGGAAGTAAAAGAAAAAACAATATCTGGACTTGGAAGGGAAGAATGTGTTACCCCAACTAAGTATATATTTGAATACTGTAGTTTAAAAAAACACAAAAGCGAAGTAATAAACTATGGAGAAGGCTCTGTAGTACACAGAAAAAAAAAAAAAGCCACAGCCATGAGAATAAAAGGTTAATGTTTAACGTGCTGCTGCTCAGACTTTGACCACCAGCTTCCTCAATTTTCTTTTCTCCCTTGTTCAAATGCTCCTTTTGTTTTTACAGACTTGGGCTGCTGTAGTGAACATCGACCATCTCCTGACAACATGGCCCTCTCTGACCCCACATCAGCAGACAGCCCCCCAGCTGAATACAGCTAATTGGTATTTACTCTTTGCTATCAAGCCTCTGCCAACCAAGAGCATGTTTTAAAAATGCCTGCTCATGGAATAACACTGCAGCAGGTGTACATGTCAGGCAGAAGGGTGGATGCTGCCTCTCCTGAAGGAGATCAGTGCATGCTGCCTTTAAGAGCTTTAGTTTCACATGAATTGAGCCTGATGTTGCATAAAAATTTGTCATGTTGCAGTCCAAGGTAAGGCAACCTCTCATATACACCCATCCCGCTGCTTTAACACTTCCTAGGGAAAACTAATAAATAAATGCCGTAGCTCAGGCTTTATACATCCCCAAAGACCAAAGATCAGTGGTTTTCGCAGAGCATCTGCAAGAGCAGTAACAGTTGATACATTAAAATATCCTGTGTTTGCATTGCCTACAACAACATGATGGTCATTAATATATTTTATAGCTTGTAATCACAACAATGTTTAGAGGCACAGAGCTTTTGAAAAAAAAAGTTATTATAAAAAAATGACAGCTTTATGCTGCCTACTCATAGCTACAACTTGTTTGTTCAATTTATGAATGAATAATTCCTTAGGACGGTTGAGACTCAAGTTTTGGATATCTGTGCATATTCCCTGCATTTTATGCTACTTGGTCAGTCAGCAACATTTTATAGTCTGCCCAGAATTTTAAGCTACCTCAGGAATTGGCAGAAGTCCAGCCTGTATTTTAGAAAAGCATTGATCTGTGACACACTCGCGCCAGCTATACTGGATCTGGAGGATTGGATCAGGCTCCTCTCACAGTAACCTCTGTTACACGAATCCTTCAGAAGAAGCAGAGGGAGGAAGTCTTCAAAGGCTCACAAAACTTTTATGGCAATTGTCATTCTCATAGGAAAAAAAAATTGCTCTTAACTTTATGAATTCATGTATTAAATTATTAAAATATTTTGTGCTGGTATAAAATAAGAATTCTGGTTTATATTCAGTGGAATTACTCTTTTAGTAATCCTGAGTTCACCGTTTTGGTGTCACATATCTGTATTTTTTAACTTTAACGTAAGAAAACAAGCAATCAAGTTTTTCTTATACCAAGCAGAATAAATCCAGACTCCCTTCCCCAAATGCTAAAAGCATTCTGGACTCTTTATTATTGCCCTTCAACTCATGCTGTCATTTTCACTAGATATTCAAGGAAAAAGACATTTACAAAACATCAGAGAAATGACAGTATCCCAGGTGAGAGTTTACGCGAGGCAGAGTGGACTCAGACTCGTGGGTCTTGTTTGCACAGGCATCAAAACACCAGCGTGCCTTTGCTGTCAGCCTCCTGTGCCAACCCGGCTGTCACCTCCTCCTCTTGTCTCTCAGCTTCTCTTTTTCCTGAGGAAGTCCAAAATGTCACGAGTTTGAATAAAAAGGTAGATATATATTTTACCATGTCCACCAGCTCTACAGCCCTAATTGAGTCACAAACCCTGCCTTCAACTGCATTCTTGCACACACAAAAGCATCCTGCACAAAGCATGAAGCCAAGCTAGTGCAGCAATGTTAACTCTTTTGCCTCACTTCTTTGTTTTGATACAGTGCTATGAATAATTCTCAAATGGGAGGGGGAAAAAAAACCCTAGTTTGTTAAAACTTTTAAGCAGAAAATTAATGTTGGTAATAGCAGGCTTCGCAGAAGCTCGAAAATCTTGAAAATGTGGTGACATTTCCGCCATTCCACTTGGCTTTAGTTTGGTTTGATAGGAGCTATCTGATTCTTCCTCAGAAGCTAATGAGTGCCTGTAACAGCAAGTGAAAAAGAGACATGAACTGGAAAAGAGCCGCTCTCCGGTTTCCCACCGTCGCCGTTGCCAGGGAAACAGCTTCCCCATCAATGGATGGCATGGGGTCGGACCAGCTGCTTCCTCCCAAGGCTGGCTCCCCGACATCACAAGGCTGCACTGAACAGACTAGAAAGAAAACTGAATAAATGCACATCTCTCTGAAAAAGACCAGTTGAAACAAAGCTCAGCAGAGTTACAGATCTTCTAATTATGTCTTTTGAGCACGACACCACAAGAACTGTCTCTGAGAGACATCATAAATCTGAGATACCGACAAAACATGGCCATTAAAGATCCCATGCCATCTTTTCATAAGATTAAACACATTGTTAGTCTCACTGCCTTGGCTGTGCTCCAAGGTGAATAATTGCAATCTGTATAACATACCTAAATTCCCCTGCCACTTAAACACGACAAGAAAGTTTTTATCGCTTCCTTTTGTAAAGCACCAGGGGTCATTGCTGGTGCATTTTAATGGCTTTATGGCACCAAATGCCCAGGAGAAGTGACACACTCATTCCCAGGATGACACAAACAAACAAACTCATAATTCCACGCATAGCAAATAATACAGTCTGCTGCACAAAAGCCTGTTTCACATATGAACACACCAGGGTTTGCACAAAGATTATAATAATAAAGCTAGACATGATTAGTGAATGATTAAAAAATTATGGAGAAGCTGTAGGGAACATGAGCTCGCTACAATTTTTGATACACCCCGAGGATTTTGTTAGATTTAGTTTCTGACATTTCTTCAGGTCTCTACATCACTCACTGTTACTTGGAATATGAGTTTAGTTTTTATTTCATGGCAATGTTCTGGGAACATACATTAAATTTGTTATTAACAACGAATTAATTTTATATTTTGCCTTGGTCATCAAGTGTGTCCAGTGATACAAGACAAGTACCTTCCCTTCCTGACCCCCTGCCTGGATGCTCAGGTATCACCAGAACCTGGACAGGCTCCTTCTCCCAGGGGAATCTCATGAGATTTATTAAGGCCAAGGGCAAGGTGCTGCACCTGGTGTCACCACAGGCTGGGGGATGAACAGATCCAGAGCAGCCCTGCTCTGAAGAACTTGGGGGTGCTGGTGGATGGGGCACTGGACGTGAGCTGGACACGTGTGCTGGGAGCCCAGAGAGCCAAGTGTGTCCTGGGCTGCATCAGGAGCAGCATGGGCAGCAGGGAGGGAGGGGATTCTGCCCCTCTGAACTCCCCTGCTGGGATCCCACCTGGAATACTGAATCCAGCTCTGGGCTCCCAGCACAGGAAGGAGAGGGAGCTGCTGGAGCCAGTCCAGAAGAGGCCACCAAGATGTTTCAAGGGCTGGAGTAGCTCTGCAGCAAAGAAAGGCTGAGAGAGTTGGGGTTATTCAGCCTGGAGAAGGCTTTGCATGATCTAACTGCAGCCTTCCAGTGTCTGAAAAGAGCCTGGAAGGGAGATGGAGAGGGACTTCTTACGAGGGATTTTACTGATAGGCAAGAAGGAATGGCATTAAACTGAGAGAGGGAAGGTTTAGATTAGATATTATGAAAAAATTCTTTACTGTGAGGGTGGGGAGGCACTGGAATGGGTTGCCCAGAGCAGTTGTGGATGCTCCACCCGTGGAAGTGTTCAAGGCCTGTGGGATGGAGCTTTGAGCAACCCGATCTAGTGAAAGATGTGCCAGCCTATGGCAGGGAGATTGAACTAGACGATCTTTAGGGTCCATTCCAACCCGCAGCAATCTGTGATGCAATGAAAAGGAACCTTGAAAAAGCCGAAAAATAAAATAAATCCCTACATTTTTTACTTATTTACAATATTCATGTTTACATATTTGCTCTGCTCCTAGTGCTTAGATCACTTGATATACAAGAACTACTCTCTCATAATTTGTCCAATATGAGTATAAGAAGTTTGTTTGTTTGCATTCTTCCCCAGTAGACCCCCTCTGCCCTGTTTTCATTCATCCTGGGATAGGAAATGACTGTGGTCTAGACTTCCATGATTGCCAACAGGATCACAATCTGTTCCTGGTTTTCCCTTTCTCTACTGTGACACATTCTGTTCTTTTTAACTAGGCACATGATGAGATGTAATTTGAATTTACAGCGTGGAAAAGAATCCCCAAACACATTAGAAACTCATCTACCAACTGCACACGGTGATTGTTCCTCTCATTTCTGAAAAACAACCACTTCTGCTGTGAAGCAAACTGACTTTTAATGGCATTGCAACTGTTTAAGATGTAGAAGAAGATAGACACCGTATCCAGTGATAATATCCAAGAGATTTTCAAGCTGATCCACATTCCTTCAGTGGCTCTCCTGGAGCTCTTCCTGACGGTCGGTGGAAAGCTACCTCAGTGTATTGGGCAGAACCTTTCTCCAGTTGTTTTAACCACAATCCTTGGAAAGTAGAGGCTACCTGTTTTATGTTTGACCCCATGTGGAAATGCTGCTTCCAGACACAGTGGAAAAAAAATAATTACAAGATGAGAAAGTATAAAAAGTGCAAATATAATGAATGAAGGAATATTAGAGAATGGCACAAGCTGTGGGATTATTTGTGTCTGACTTTCTAGAACATGTCCATTAGGCATCCATGAAATCCTATAGTATTTTTCCACACTTCAACAATTAACTGCAGGAAATAATTTTGAAGTCCCAGAGAAACCAATTAAAATGTGTTCTTGAACTGAGGCTTGAGTCACAATTAAGTTTCATAAGACTTTCTCAAACGGTAGACTGAGTTATTAACAGAAGGGAAAAAAGTCATCAGAAATGACATTTTACTCACATTTTGGCAGCAACAAATCACTCTGGTATACAAATGGACCCCAAGATCAGTGACCACAGCATTTGCAAAAATTCTCTATAGCCAGAAGAGGCCTTTTGCAAGTCTCACAATGCTTCTCTTGCTTTGGTTGCATGCAGGGAGGACTTTTCTTCATGGAAGAATGGGTTTTTGCAGGCATACTTGAGGGAAATGCTAACAGAAATGCAAGATATATAATTGCACAGCATCTGAATTGTCTAGGATGCGGCAAGTTATAGAGGCAATTAAAAAAAGAAAAAAAAAAAAAAGAAAAAAGAAAAATGAAGAGCTACATGCCATCCTTCCCCCAGAGAATCCAAGGTTTGAATACATGAGGATTAGCAACAAGCTGAGGAAGGAGCAATGAGGAGAAGCTGCACACTGAAAAACCAGTCAGAAGAACAAATCCCTCTTTTGAAAACACAAAACCTTCCACAGTTGGCAGGAAGGAGACTGTCGAGGTCTATGCACACGACAATCTCTCACTGCCGAGCAGCAAAAAGCCGTCGTTTCCCCATCAGTGAGGACCTTTGTGCCACAGAGGCAACATCCCTGAGGGAAGCAGAGCCAAAAACTTTCCATTGCACTGAGTTATGGCATCACAGGGAAACGCTGAATCAAAGCTAATCCCAGCCACTTGTAGGCCTGTGACTTGGCAATTGATGATTTTGAGGACCTGCCACCCTTGACTAAGCAGAAACAAAGTCCCACAGAAAACCAGATCAGCTTACAGTCCCTGACGACTCCTCCAGTTATGCCTCACTCTGTATTCACACAAGAAAACCTGCAAAAGGACAAACATGAACTCATCCTCAGACCTGGAACCTCTTCCCAGCTGCAGCCCCCAGTGCTGCTCTCAGACCTGGCTTTGCCACTGCACCAGAGGTGTGACAACAGTGACAGAGAGGTGACCAAGGCTGCAGGGCTCACTCTGTTGTTTGCTGTTGGCTCTGCCCTTTCTGTTCAGGGGACAGGATCAGGTCTCAGCCCACCAGTTTATATTTTATAATTGTTTTATAGTAACAAATGGTAGACAAAATTCAGATTTTACCTTGTCCAGGGACTTAGAACAAAATGTGATATTAAGAAATCTATCTCTCTACCCATATCTGAATCCTTCCCATAGGCTGGCTAATGAATTAAACAATAGGAGAAAAGGGTTATTTAGTACTTTTTAACTACATTTGTAGCAAGACTCAGCATGGAATCTGCTTGCTAGAAAATGCCGTGTCATCCACTTTAAAAGAAATGAAATCTGCAATGGTAACTTTTGTCAAGGTTTTAACAATCCATAAATAACATTTTAGCAGTTTCAAAAATACAGCTGATGCCTTTTTACTAGGTAATTTGTGCAATTTACAAAATTCTCATCCTTACAATCCACAGGGAAAGTGGATTTATTCAACACCTTCTACGTTGGGAAACCAAATGTAGGAGAAAAAAACCTGCAATTTTTCACCTCCTAAAAAAATTTTTTTGTTTCATTGACTAATTGTTTTAATTGTTTTAACATTCACTTTTCTACAGGTAAATACACTGCAACAGGTATTATATATTTTCACTCACTCTATACAGTTAATTACTAGCTAACAGCCACATTGCTATCACAGTTAAAAACTGCACCACACACGGCCATGAAGGTAACACCATAAAATAAATAATATAGCTGTAATATCACTGGGAAAACAACCTTTGTGAAAGACTACTGATAGCAAAATTCTTCATCATACTTTCATTTTTACTACAAAAGTCAAATAATGAATATACATCTGTTAATTTCTCTTCAAAGTCTAAAATGTAAAGAAAAATAGTCAGAGCCCTATTCTGACTTGTAGATTAATCTTTATTTTATGCAGATGCTTAAGGAAAAACTAACGTTCAAACCTTCATTTTCTTAACTCCACACAAATCACCCCTGAATAAATAAGAATGGTCATAATATACAAAATTATCTTGGAATCAAATCCATACCGAATCTCAGCTGAGACTCAAAATATTTTATTTTCACTTTATTTTCACTGTTGTCATGACACTTCTCATTTTAGATTTGCTCCCAAAGGAGTATGTTGCTGTAAATTACCAATTCTCAGAACATGTTCCACACTAGAGAAAATTAAGATATCCCAAGAGAATTTTGTGCTGGGATATTTTCACAAGAATCTTCTGTAGCCTGGAGATTTGAAGAGGTGAAAACTTGTAGTGTTAAGTGGATGGAGGTTCCAGCTCCTTACCAGAGAACTCAAAACTACAGATTCATGTCACCCAGATGCTGTTCAGAGGCCCCCTTTGGACAAGGATTGACAATTCCTCAGCTCCAGGAAGCTGACTGTGGAGTCTACCTACCGAGAGAGAGTTGTAAACCTTCCCCAGAAAGCCTGATGTGGCTCTAAATTTAAGCCTTGATGCAATGCTTAGGTATCTGAGATCAGTGAGGTTTGGAGGAATTGCATTCCAGCAGAGTGTCCACCTGGAGTGTAGCAAAGGCCCAGATTCAGGTTGATTCAATCTGCTGGAACTTTCTCTGTAGTTCACTCCCACTCTATTTGAGGTCTAGAGTTATCCTGGCAGGTTTTAGTTACCCAGGAGCAGTCTAAGCAGATCATCTTTTCCCAGTATCTAAAGTGCACTCTTTCATCTCCTTTTTACTGTTCCTGAGTCTTGTTGTACCTCAGCATTGATATAAAGCATAGCAGTTATACCCAAGGGAATCTGTCTCCATCTGCTCTCCTGCACCCTCACCACATCCTTGTGGAGCTTCCTACCACGGGTACCATCCTTCCATTCTGCAAGATTTAACAGTGTTTTCCATGGGTGGATGATAATTTTCTTTTTTAAAATCATTTTTCCCCTCATTTCTACATCTCCAGCTCTGTAATATCAGTTCTAGTTCTCAGAGGGCAAGAACAATACTAATCCCCTAAATCAATTCTTTTCCTGATTCTCAAGAACTCTGGTTGTCTTTACTCACTTTGAAAACTTGGATCAACTACCCAAAATCAAGTTAGAGAGTTGGTGTTAAGAATGAGGAAAATTCTGATCAATATCTCTCTCTCAGTCTTTCCCCTTGTCATACATGCACCTCCCCACCTCTCCAAAACAACCCCATGATACAGAAATATCAATCACCTCTAAAAGACAATGAAACAAAACCTGTTTTACAGGACCATCACCAATCGAGAGAGATTCTTTTGAGTGAAATTGAAGGTTCAAAGCTCTGGCATAAATTGACTCATCCCACAATCAAAACAGGACTGAGAGAAGAGTGATGAAGACAAAAAAGAAAAAAAATAGAAACTGGTAATGCATCAACCAAAAGGCAGAGGACCATTTTCTTTTTCCCATTTGTTGTTGTGGAACAGAAAGCTTTAAGAATGAAAATAATTGGTACCCACTGCAAGGCACTGGGTGGTGTGCACACAGATGTGCTGAGCATTGTTACTCTGCAAAACAAACCAAATATGAACGTCTGCCTGCTGCTTTTTACTGGAGAGCATTGCACCCGCTCAGTTTCCTTTGCAGAGGGGAGTTGGACTCATTTGCTTTCTCTTGCTTCACTCAAAAAAAAAAATCAGTTGAATGAAAGGTGATTTAAATTAAAAGTCAAGTGAGCCAAGCTGAAACAAGAGGAGAGTTCTGGCAGTGCAGCACACACTTAATCTGTGTGTGAGAAGAATCTCTCAGGGCAAGCACAACGGTTAACATTAATGTGTCTACATTGCAGATTGCAGTACATCGTCAGACCAAAGCTGGCTTCAAACTTGTTTCCTAGGTGCTGGGGACCGTGGTGTCATGATATTAGAGGGCTCTAGAAGAGTTACTTTGCCATAGTTCTCTAAACAAGGACTGCAGGGTAAGATCAAGAGGCTGCAAGTCTGTTCAAATGCCAAGCAAGCAGGTCCTTTTTATGAACAGGAATTTATTAACATGCTTAATACATGCAGCTGACAACTATATTATTGTTTCCTTTACAGTGGCATCTAGAGAGGCCTTTGGCTGAGATAAGGACTCCCAGCTGTGCTAAATATTATGCAGGCATAAGAGAAAAGACAGGCTCCATTCAGAGGAGCCGGCACTGTACAAAGGTACTGTGCAACTGTGGCTCCGTTCTGCCTGTCAGCAACACTGCAGTGTAAAGCCTGGATTTCTCATCTGCATCTTGGAGCAGCAACTTAAGGATTCCATGTGAAAACACTGGTTTGCTAACCTGATGCTCTATTATATCCACCAGATCCCCAATAACTGATTTGGATGGTACATTAGTTAAACACACGGAAAGCCTAAAATCTGTGTCTTTCTTTATCACAGTATAAAATACTGTAACGCTAACTCAGGTGCTAGTTAGCTTGTTCTGCTTTACACAGCTCTGTGTCAGTCTCCTATAATAAACCATGTGATGACTCATAAACATCTCAAACATTTCCCTGGGTGCTCAGTATTTTATTACATGGATGCCAATTATGTTTGAGCAGCAGACTGCACAAGCCTGGACAGTCATCTATTATATGAATGCTTTCATTGATTCCTTTACTACAGAGGGTTATGCTTTCATATATCATACTGCATAGGATTTGTTTCCACAGGCATTGGGGGCAAACTGTTGGTGAAAGTGCTTTCACAGGTTACAAGCACCACCACTGTGCTCAACCTTACTCAAAGATTTCTCAGGCTTCAAATAATACATCTTCCCCTCACCCCAGCCCCTATAGCCTTTTTCTTTTAAAGCAAACTCTGCCATGAGGAAAAAAAAGTAACCAATTTTATAGATATCAAGTGATAGTCATTGTGCTCAACACAATTTAACAGGATTGATTTAAAGAAAGGAGCTTGAAAATAACAGCATGAACAGCAGGCTGTCCTCTAAAAATACCCAGTTCATGGAGCACTCAGTAATGAAAAGCAGCCACCTCATGCAGATGTATACAATATAGGACCTTGAGGTACATAACACACTGAAATCAGACAATGATCTGGATAATATAGTGCTCTGCTTATAAAAAGAAAATATTCAGAACTGGCTTCTTCACCAAGAACATTTCTAAGTTGCATGTTAGTGCCACATGGTCAGGGTAACACTGAAACCACAAAAATATTCAGACTTCTGTTCTTGAAACACTGACATTTATCACTCACAAACATCACATGCCTGTTTTTAACAACTCCGGGGCTGTTGACTGCTTCCCTGGAAGAAATAGGGATCCCTGCTGGAGCATCAGGCACCCAGGAGGAGCTAAGCCCATGGGGTAAGAGCGAGGACACAGCACAGAGAGTCATAGCACTGCCACCACTAAAAACCCTGCAGATACCTCCAAGACACCATAGAAAGACCCAGCACATCCCCTGGACTGTCTGTGCAAAGCCAAGGGAGAGGTTTCTCTTCCTGGCCTGGCTACTGACTGGGTGACCAAAGCATTCCTTCCTTCTCCTTTGAGCTCAGCATCTTTCTAAGATACATCACCAATGCTAAAATGGGTTCATGGGCTACTCTCTTTAGGGCTTCAACCTTGTGCAATGGATTACTGCCTGAAATGTGCAGCAATTTTGGCTGCAGTAAACTAAAGATTTCCTGTCAGAGGGATTAGAAGGTTAGACCAACCTGTATTGCCCCTCTAAAATGAGCTGCTAAGGAGAAACAGGAGCATAAATACCACAAAGTTACTGGCAAATGGGGTCAGGAATTTGAAGACCATAAATGAGCCCTCTTCCTCCACTTACGGGGAGATAGAGATGCTCAGTTTGGACTGGAATAAGACTGGGCTAAATGAAAGTCAGAGAAAAGCACAAGATGGCAGATGGGAACTTCATTTTATATCTGGGAGGCTGAAACAAAATTGATGTTTTATTTGCATGCATTTGTAGCCTGCAATCCTGATGAGGAGCATATAATTAAAAAAAATTAATCACTGTGTATTTTTGCCCGACTGATCTGTCTGACTTCACTAGAACAACATTGTTTGTCTTAAAATGTCATTTTAAAGTGAAAAAAATATTTTTTTTTCTGTAGATTGCTCTGAATGAACTGAGGCTTTGGGGGTGAAGTCTACTACTAAATAACAATTATCACATCTTGTCCAGTGTCTCCTGCACATCCATGCAGAATGTCTCTATATTGCTGACAAAATATACAAAGTTCTTGGAACTATCACTCGTCTATATGCCATAGCCTCCTTCCTGCTGGTTTTTGGGGGTCTTAGTCTTCTTCAACAAAAAATTCCCAAAGAATCTCATGTCCACCCAGCTTCATTTTCCATTTCTCAGGCTATCCTTTTTACCTTTCCTCCCCAGTCCCAAGGTTTACTTAGCTTTTCCTCACAGAGTCAGTCTCAAGCACTAGCAGGTGCTTCCCTGCTGTTTTTTCTCATTTTATCACTTAATTTCCTGTAGATGTCCTGCCACAAATTATTTTCTCTCTGCCTTTTCCACCATTGCTTTATTCTGTCTCAGTCCATCATGCCATTAACTCCATTAACACTTTTGGTTTTTTGGTGTTTTTTTTCCTCATAGAAATATCTTTGCGTTTGGCTGGTGTCTGCAAGCCCAGCATCCACAGCAGAGAATATTTTTTTTCCCACTAGAGAGAAGCCACTGTTGCTCAGCTTTGTCGTGGCTTGTCTGGTCCATGCAAATGATAAAAACAATGTATGGCCATTGTGCCTTTCTAGCATTTTGAAAGCAATACACGGAAGGCAAAAAACTCGTGAGACAGTTTTCATGAGAGATCATGAAAACTCAGGTTTTGTTGGTCATAAAGGCACTTTTAGAGGCTCCACTGGGCCAAGGTGCTGTCTGTCATGTTCTCCCCTGCTCCAAATTATGTGGCAGTCAGTTTTACGGAAAGTCCCTGCACAGCAGTCTGCAAATACTTTATAAAGCCATAAAAGCCCAGATTGGAAAATGCCAGATTTACTTTACTCAGCTTGTTCTTCTGCCTGGTCAAGGCCAGGCTCAGTTCTATCTCCTCCAGACACACAGAGATGGCTCCTGTTGAAAGACACATGGGGGCCAGCAGTCCCAAAGCATCCCAGCAGATCTGCCAGGGCTGGAAACAGGGAGAGCTGCCCAACGCATGGATCAACAAATGAAGTGGCTGAAGATGCATCTCCTCATAACATCTCCACCATACAGGGAAAACAGAGCTTAGGAGTGCAACAGTTAAAAGGAGAATCATTTGTGTGAGAGGTATGAGGTAAGTGCTTCCCTAAGGAGTAAGATTCTATGTGTGTTTCTGCTATTTATACCAAGACCAAGCAAATCACATGAAATCGTTTGCTGAAGGGTTACTGAGATCTCAAAAGTACTTAAATATCTTTGCCTTCAGTGATTAAGTATGTAAAGAACTTGAGGAAAGTGTACTTAACCCTGTGTGTCCATTTCCTGAGCAGTCACCTGAAAATCACTGGATCCAATTGGCAGGAATGCTGAGTACCCACAGACCCAATAGACAACAACAAAAACATCATCTGAATTTTAAAAACAGATGATGTTTCACGTTGGTTGAATAAAAAACTGACAGCTGGTGTTTCCCTCTTGCTTTCAACCTCTTATCTGAATATCCAGTCTGTAAAACAGAAACTTTGTCATGACTTTACCCGCCAGGTTAATTTGAAGATAAAATTGACATCTGTAAGGTATTCAGACTCTGCACTGAAAAGCACCATGGAACAATCTATCCATGGGATTATTAATAATTTTTCCATCATTGTACATGTCCTCATTAATAAGTAATCAAGCACTGTTCACCTTTTCTATCAGAACAGAAAGAGATCCTACAGGAGGTGTGATTAAAGGCTGAATCATATTTCATACACACAAGAGGACCACATTGCAGCAGTCTGGGCAGTTTCTCCTTCACAGAAAATTGAGAAATTTGGATAAAATTGTAGGGAGAAAAAAAATCACTTCTAAGAAAATCAGATGTCTTAAACTGCAGCTGCAGGCTTGCTCTAATTTGGGCCTCCGTTTTTTTTACTTTCTGTATATCTAGGTGCCCACAGGGAAGCTGCTGGTAGCTCAGCTTGTTCTGAAGATATAGTGAAACATGTAGAAAGTGTAGTAACTTTCTTGCCCCATAATAGGTTGTGCTAACTTGTCCTTTGGTATCAGGAAATCTTTTAAGGGCAGCATATAATGTTGCTGTAAGATATAAAAAAGATTTTCTATAAATTACCGCGTCTTTAAAAACCTGCAAAAGTGTTTCTTCTGCTAGAGCATGGGGTGGGAGCGGAGAGAAGTTATCACGGGGCCAAATGTACTAGGCAACGTGGCGAACTGATTATGAGTGAGGAAACTTCTGTCAAGCTTCTGTCATTGAATCACATTTTGACAATGTGAGGATACTAATCGATGTTTTATAAATCCAGTAAACTGACAAAAGAAATGGAGAAAACAAAAATGAGCAACACATCATGTCATGGAATGCAGTTTTATGGTGGGTGACTTGGTTATGCATCTGAGCATATAATTTATAGGGGGTACTGGACTAGACTTTCTGAAACTCTCAACTACAAAACATGCCGTGAATAAATCCAGGTGCTTCCTGCAACATAAACTCTAGTAAAATGTTGGATGCAGTGAACTGAGAATTTGGGGTATTTTTTCCAAATATGGCTTACAAACCAGCACAAGTCCACACACAGCTATTGAAAGCCACCAACTCAACTCTTCAGTGACTACAAATGCATCAAGGATGTTCATCAGATATTAAAAGTCCATGAGCCCTCTCCCACTGCTTGTGAGTCAAACATGCCAGCAAAAAAAGGCAGGAGATGAATGTCTGTAATTAGGATCTGCCTCTCAATAAAAGGTGCATGGAATCCCAGGTGCATGGCAATAGCACTGTGTGATCCAGCCACTTTCAGCAGTGCAGATGCCTAGACCTGGGCACAGCTGGCACTCTGGCTCACACGGTGTACCTGGGGAGGATGTGCCAATTCCACACACACTCTGCAGAGTACAGCCAGTCTGCTGACAACAGCATTACAGTTATTGTTTGTCAGTGTAAGGAGACAGTAGTGATGATCTCAGTCCCTTGAGAGGAAGAACGCAACAAAGCAGGGCTCCTCAGCTACTGCAATCAGGAATGACCCCACTGGACCTGCCTAAAAAGGAGGAATTGATGGGACAGACATATTTTTACAGAAGCACAGAATAAGCTGGGTTAGGAGGGGTCCACAGGGATTATCAAATCCAGCTACACAGCACCATCCCCAAGAGTC
>VZSR01001479.1:655226-666531 GCA_013398615.1 Brachypodius melanocephalos | reverse complement strand
TTTTTTTTTTTAACAGGAGAGAGATCTCTTAGTTGGAGAAGATCTTCACAGTGTATAATTCAACTTCTGTTTCAAAAATGAAAAGCAACATAAACACATTTTTTCACTGCTCAAATTCTGTCATAGACCCCCACAGAAAACAAACCTTCACAGTATCCAAGATCCAAACCTGGAAAAAGCCTTCATTCTCCATTAGCCAGAGAGACGGAATGTGGCAGTTTGTGCCTCACCTTTCAAATTCAGCTATTTATCTGTGCTGGCAAAAATAAAGTAGCTTGAATGCTGTCTCCTGCATCGAATAACCCTCTACACCTAACAACATTACCATGACAAAAAGAGTAGTTATGATTCCTCCTACACAGGAGTAGAGGAAGAAAAACTTGTAAATTGGCAGTGACATCATCTGCTAGAAAGTGATTCACACTTCATGAAACAGCAGGGAAAATGAAATTTACTCCCAACCACCACAAAGCTCTTTCACTGAATCAGTGTGTGGCAGAAATGATAGTAGGAGACATAAATCCTTTCTCTATTTTCGAAAGACAAGGATTGTGTAATGAGCTAGAGTGCATAGAGCAAAATTACCATATACTGTCACTGAAATATATTTCCCCTGTGGTTTTGCCAAAAAAAGGTATGAAGCCAGAATAGAAAATAAAACAGGTGATGCTGGAGGCAGAAAGTGGATTAATACGCATCACCAGCGATATGTGACTGGCTTACAAAACAGTGCCTTGCATGATTGACAGCACTAGAAGATGAGCTGTTTAATATTCTCTCTGAAGTTGCCCTCTCCTCAGAACACAGTCACACCTGAAGACACTGCAACCTCCACATCCCTGCTCTGCTGACAACCTGCTGAGGGAAGCGGAGGAAATTTTAACACGTGGAGGATAACGCTTCCCCACATCTCTCTGAACCCTGCTGGACCCTGGCAAAAAGGGAAATTAAATAATTGCCTGCTTTTCCTACAGAATTCCTCGGATAGTGGCTGCAACTACTATTTATATTATAGTGGTGCCCATGATGAGCAGATGTTTGCAGACAAATACGAAGGATCTTACCTTGCCACAGACTGTGGTTGATTGAATTACATGACTTCCAGGAAGGTATCATTTTCTGTCCATGGGTCAAAGCTTTGCAATCTCCTAATAAATTAAGCATGAGCACCATGCAACAGGAGAGAACTCTAAAAAGTTGCCATTTATGAAGATAAATAAAGTTGCCTCCGCTCTTGCAAATCAACCTTCACCGAGAACCACCACATGCTGAAAAGAGAAATATTTCTCAAGCTCTGCAGAAAAGGCAAGTCTGAAGCTCCATTTCTGCATTGAAGAGAGGGAAACAAAAGATTAAAATAGCTGTACATTGAGTAACCTACATTTTTCTCTTTAACTCCCAATGCTCTGGTCCAATGCAACAGAAGAACCCCAAACATAGAAGAACACGTGACACTGCTTTGGGCCAAACCTCAGCAACCAGGTTCTGAAGGCTACCACACAAAAGCAACCATGATTTCAGCAAATTATTAACCTGGACATTAGTCAAAAAGTTCCCATAACTTTGAGAACCAAACTGGGTATTGATTCAACCATACGAGTTTTATTATTTCACACAATTTTTATGGAAAAACCAAGACGTACTGACAGCTTTTGTCATGATTCAGTGTCCTTTTCAGAGCACTGTGTTGACAAGTTGGAAACAGGCCACAAGCACAGGAAGAAAATAAATGAAATGTACCTTCCTGTTTCCATCCAATTTTGGAAAAGGCACTTGCATGGCGGGAAGTGGTAAGTCAGCCCACACCTGCTACAAGTTTCTTTCTTCCATTTTTTTTTTAATCAACTACCAATGTTAATAATGTAAGGCTTACATAAATAATTGGTTCAGTATAGCCTCCTACACAATTATAAGCTCCAAAAGAAAAATTAAATTAAAGCACTACAAAAAGCACACATTTGTGTAAAAGATGTCTAGGAAATATAGAAATTAATCTGAGCTTCTTGTGATTTTAAACCAAGCTGTGCCTCTCTTGATGCTGGAAGTAGAAAAGGAGTTATGTGGGCATGGCTCTTCTCCTGGACTGGTCAATCCTTGCAGGAAGGGTTCTCTGTTCATACAACACTTTTTCTGGGATATAAACTTCTCCTGTGGGATGTAATCCTCCATTTGTTCAAGGAGCACTACCCAGCATCTGACTGCTGCATTGTACTTCTGTAAGCCTTGCTGGGTTTAGACTCAGGCAAGAATCCCTTCATTTCAATAACAGTGGTACTGTGAGTAAAAGCTTATGCTTGTTTACAATGTTTTAGAAGTTACTGTAATAGACATTCTCTGCCATTTCATGACATTTTTCAATAGTATTAAAAAACAATTTAATAAATAATTATGAAACAGTCCCATAATCCACAGTTTGTTGTTACACAACTGTAGAAGTGGAGTCTCACAGATCAATAAATGGATAAAAGGAGAGGCAAACCAATTATTGCCTGTTTTGAAAAACAACTTCTCCCTCCACATACCTCTCCCTCCTCTCTGAGAGTGAAGTGGAAGTATTTGCTCTGTGTCACACTGCTACTTCTCTTTGGTGACCCAGCAGAGCAAGGATCACCGGTGGCATTGTTGCCATTTTTACTGATGCTATCAAAATACTGTAAACCAGTAACCCTGGCTTTAGTAGCAGCCAGATTTGTTAGGGTTTTTTCTTTTATCTTTTTTTTTTTTTAAACACCTTTTGCACCTCAGTATCAAAACTTCCAGAAACCAAAACCTGCACTAGAGTACTTCAGTGCACAGCAAGACAGTTCAAATGAAACAATATTTTCCTATGGCTTGGAACACAATATACTTATCACTCCAATATTTACCACTAATGAATTCCTAAATCTAAACTTCAATGTCAAAGTCAGCTTTTTTTGGAAATGTCAGGTCCTACAAGGAAATAACATAGCTGGAGGCAGAGGAATGTTTATCTGGAGATCCAAGAGGATGGCAAGTCATCTTTTAAACAAAGGGTTTATTTCAGGATTCTGGCTCAGTTCCAATTGTCAAGAACACAGATTTTATATTAATAATAATAAAATAAAAAAATTTTAAAAGCAAGCTGATCCTTTGAAAGATAGTTTAATAAACCTGAACAACTTTTTCTTTGCTGGTTGACCACAGTGATGTAACAGATAGTTCTGACACTCCTGGCCAACAGTCCTCAGGGAACAGGGTGGGACCCACAAGACAGGACCTCCAAGGACAATTTGCACAACTGCACCTTTTCTATTATCCACTTGGCACAGAGTTGCAGCTCAACTTAACACTTTGGCAAAGCCATTGCAGGTGCATAGAATATTTATGTTGTCTCCTAAACAAGATGGATAAAATTTCCTTGTCACCACACGGCTACCCTAATTTTTGACTAAAGGGTGTCTTTAACATCTACAGGATATTCTCCTGGTAAAGAAGATATCAATGTACACTTTTTTCCTCTGAGGAGCAAAATGTTTCACTGAGTCCATTCCAAATTTTAAGAAACTACAGCCCTTTTGAGCACGTGTACTTTTAACTGTTGCTTCCCTTACACTCTGTAAGAGTGACATATTAAGAAGATAACAGCTGCAACCCTTGGTTATCAAAAAAATCACTCTCTAGGAGAAACTCTCTCCTAAAAGCAGCCATACCAATCAGCCTAGGGCGACACAAGTAGACTGATCAAAAGAAAAATGTGCAGAATCCAGTGCAGCAGATATCAAAGCAAAAAAAAAAAAAAAAAAAAAAAAAAAAAAAAAAAAAAAAAAAAAAAAAAAAAAAAAAAAAAAAAAAAAAAAAAAAAAAAGTTGTCCTTTTGCAAGGAAGAAGATTTACATGGCTTCCTGGCATTCTCCCTGGCAACAGACACCTGGAGACTCACATCAATAACATGTCCCAAAGAAGGAGGAAACATCTTGGCTAATATAACATTTTCCTCTGACAGTGGTAATACATCATTTTATTTGCTATGGAGAATGTTCCTGCAGCATTTATGTTGCAGGGAGCAGAGGTAAGACAATTCACCTCTTTCAAAAATTTTCAAGCACAAGAGACAAGCTAATTCAGAGAGAAACTAATGTAAATAGAAGATCCCAACATGCAATTTTGCCAAAAAAATCTCAAAAGAGTATTTTTTAAATTTTTTTTTAAGATACAAAATATTTCAGTGTCCCTTTTTTTTTTTTTATTCAGCTTCTTAGTCACATAAAAATGAGTGGGTAGATTCAGTATGTTCTTTGACAGCTTATTCTGTTCCAAATCTGTACACAGCTCCTGTCCATCTTTCAGAAAAATGGATGAGACATATAAAAAACCAAAAAGAAAACGTAAAAAATTCTTCAGATTTTCCAACGTCGTCTTCCTGTTTCAGCACTTCTTAAGACCTGCTAACCAATTCCCTTTCCTAGTGATACAGAAACCCCTCCTATCTGCTAAAGATGCACTTTCACTGGCAGTGTCATCCTTCCATCATCAGGCAGGACCTTTCCCTGGACTGGCAATGGCAGGGATCATACCTCTGGAAAGGATCACCTAGCTCAGCTGCAGAACTGCTGGCTCCAGCCTGTGCACCCAGAAGCCACGGCACAATTATGATCTCCTCTTAACATAATTACCTTGATAAGCTACATATTCATCTTTGGGAGGATTTTCACTAATGGTTTCTTAATCCTTCTGTTCCTAATTTCAAAACAAGAGTTGCCATCCCATGCATTTACTCATTTTCTGGTATTTCAAGTGGCTTCACCAAAGTTACTGTATGGTAGAATTCATAACAGGATTTCTCTACAAAAGAGATGCTTTTTATATGCACAAATGACTAGTCAATGTAAAATATACATCAATACATGATTTTTAAAGCACTAAGGAAGGCTTACAGGTTTTATACGAACCAGTAAACATGGCTATGCAATGCTGGTATCTTTTTTATGGACCTTTTTATGGACACTCAAAAAAACCCATCCCAAAAACTCAAATCAACAAAAACCCCACACACATATTCATATATATTTGTTCTTTGCCTTGTAAAAAGTCTCCCCCTAGTCTACCTCTCCTTGATCCTAAACAGTAGCCAGTAAAATATAGTGTCTTCACTGATTTGCAGGAGCTATTTTTCCCAGTTGGGTTCTTAAGCTGCACACTGCACCCTGTAAAAAATATTTAGTCTGATTTACAAAATCTATTTCTCTCCTTGGGCCTTTAAACTGCAGTTGCAAAAGTGATAAAGGTGTTCTCATTCAGACTTTTATTGTTCCTGGGCCCCTTGCCACCTGTTTTTATTTTCTCCCTCTTCCACTTTCTTCCCAGCTTTTTTGCTCAGGCACCACACGTGTCCATCAGAGCTGATTCTGAGTAACAGAATCAAACAAGCTCATTTCTGCCCAAAAGTGCAAATTGTTGCAACTGAATGAAAGTGTTGTCCTAGAGATTAAAATCCTAGTTCAAGGAAATTTAAGTATATTTAAATATAATCTAATTTTGCTTCATGTACTAGCCAAACTTCTCTTCTGAAGCCATCATTGCTCTTTGATGGCCTGATCTTTGAGTTGTCCCCTTTGTCACTTTTCCCACTGCATGTCTGGCCAAAGTGAGCAGAGCAAACACACCAGCACCCCAGCAGAGCAGCTCAGTTCCTGAGGAAAGAAATGGAAGCAGTTTCTTTGTTTCAGTCACAGTCTGATTCACTAAGAAGTAAGACAACAAAAAGAAAAAGCATGCCTAAACATTTTCACAAGAAGCCTTAGATTAAAAGGATTATGACTGCCTGTAAAACCCACAGGCTCCATGAAGCATCCTTGCCCTACCAACCTACTGAAAGCATTTTGAATTTGTGCATGTGATGTTAATTATGCAAGTGGGTGTGTCCATAAAATTCGTGTGTATCATTGAGTATGTAATGCAAAAGCAGAAATAGAGATAAAAAGGTTAAAAAATCAAAAAGCTGACACTAGACAATTAGTTGTTTGTCCACATGTTTCAACTAAATGTTTACTCAAAGCACCCTCCATTTTTCATCTGATAGATCTACCTCCACTATAACCTCAGATAAGATAATAAATGTGACTTGATATAAGGATCTTTTTTCTTAATGTCTGCCCTCATTAATACATTCTACTTCAAAGGAATGAAGTAGTTCATACAGAGTTCAAATGAATACGGTTTGATTTTGCAAAAAGTATCCTTTTCTTGAGTGTCGCCACTTACTTCATCACTGCAGCGTGAATTAAACATGAATTCATGATAAAATCATCAAAATGCAAAAACAAAGTGATGGTAGAGGGATCAAAGGCACCTTCTTAGTTGCCAGAGAAATCAAAACAGCAAATGAATTTCAAGCACACAGTGCTCACACAATCTCCTAGGACAAGCGCACATGAAGTGTGTGAAGAAATTCTTCATCCTTGTGTTCCAGCAGCAGAACTGAAATTAACAGAGGAGGAATTCATTACTATTATTATCATTGCTATTATTACTATTATTTATTATTATTATTATTATTATTATTATTATTATTATTATTAATTACACTCAGATGGGGTAATAGTCATCAGATTAGCTGGTGGCACTTCTGAAAGTCTCTGTGACAGGCCGCCGACAGTTTCTCACCTTCACTGTGCAAGTCGAGTGGGCACAAGAAATTCACATCCAAGTTTTTCAGAATGCTCCTAAGCAGAAACACACCAATTGTGTCAATTTTTAGAGCACAGAAGAAACTATATTAAAGAGTTCAGGTTCAAAAGCTGAACATTCAAAATGGGTATGAAATGCACCTTTCCAGGCTGGGCATTCAGAAGCATCACTGCACAAAAAATATGTGGTGTAGGATTGAATTTTTCTCAAGAGGTCTCACTTTCCCCATGCTGCTCTCTGCTGTCTTCAGCTAGGGCACAGAGGCTCTGGAGATGTCGCTTGTAATATTATTTTATCTAATATGGAAGCTGTCCAGTCCACTTACTCATTTCACACAGACGACAGACAAAATAGCATATGGTAATGATTTGCAGTCACAGCTGCCCTTGCTGGGATTTGAGAGGGGAAAGGCTCTGTATCCATTACTGCTTCCCTGAAAACCTCATCCTCCAGGGTATGGGAATTGTCTCTTTTGTTAGTTATTATAATTGTCTGATTAATAATGATAGTGTTGATTTAAACATGGGCAAGAGGAGCAGCAGAGCACTATCAGATCAGCACTGAATACAGGGCTACTGGAGGTGCAGTGCTGCTCTCGGGGGTCCCCAAGTCCCATTCCCTGCCATGAGCCACACGTCCCACCACCAGAGCCACGCTGCAGATTTTATTAGGGTAGCTGCTAAGATCTCTGGTGAGGGCAGAAAGAGGGACATGTTGTCCTGCTCCACTCCCACGGACAGCCTTGGCTGTCAGGATGGGGATTGATTTCCCACCCAGGTGCAGCCCCCACATCCCAGGAAAACCCTGTCCCCAGTATTGTGCTCCCAGGCTGCAGGATCTGGAGGACATCAAGTAAGGAGGAGAAAGTTAGAAAGGCTTTGCATGCCCTGTTCTCCCCTAATTATCTGTTATGGGTCCAAACATGATACTATAAATGGTTGAACCATGGATGTTATTTATTTTAACGCATGAAGGAAGGATAACATGCTAATGCTTTTCAGATGATGTTTCAAGGAAGAGAAGAACCTAAGGCAAGCATTTCTAAAATTCACCTCAATGGAGACTGTGTAATACCCTTGAAGGATTAAGCAGTCCTGGCCTTGGCATATTCATCATTCTGCTCTTGTCACAGCACTTGATTGAATGTTTTTTCAGGAGGTAGAGATTAAATTGAACCAGAACTAATTGAAGGTATATTTAATAAAAGCATCATCATTGTAATGAGTATACAACTGCTACACTAATGCTGAATAATGTTTAGGCCACTGAACAAGTCCATATTGTTTCACCTAATAGGATTCACTGATTACCAAATAATTAATTCTACCCTAATTTTGCAACGCCATGTGAAAATGTGAAACCCACTCATAAATTAATTAATTCTCAAGTCAATAAAAGAGACAAGTGTCTGGGACTTACAACTGCTTCTTCTGAAATCAATCAAGGTATTATCACTTACTCGAGTCATACAGGATTGGTTTTGGTTCTTGGAGCACTTAGAGCAGTTATTACATTGTAATCATGTGTAATACAAGTCTGGCAGACATGGGCGAACACTGAGCAGCCAGAGCTGCTCTGAGCCTTTTACTCATCTTCAATTACACTGATGTCCTTTTTCACAGCTTCAAAACCCTTGCTTGCATTCTTACCTTTATTCCCACCCTGCCGCACTCTCTCCATGTAGATGTCCTGTGTGTCTGGTCAGGACATTGAATTTGAAGATGATATTACAGCTTTCCTGTTGATATTCCCATTTTCCAGTTCAGTTGCACAAGCTATTGGCACACTGGTTGTGGACGCTGCTTACAGAGCCAGGAAAGCAAATAGCATAACAGATCAGCTCTTAAAAATCAAGTATTCTTGAAAACAACAACAAACAAACAAACAAGCAACTGCACAAACAAACAAAGGAAATTAATAAATAAATAATCCACAGCCACAAGTATACATCCTCATTCCTGGAAATAAATTTCTTTTGTGCAGTCAGGGCTTGAATTACCATATGCAGATGCAATTTTAATTTCCTCTTCCATCCTTTTTACTCTAAAGAATAGCAAAATCTATTGGGCTCTATCATGCAGACCTGGCAAGTAAAACCATAGAGATTTCTGCAGCCCTTCCAAAACCAACCTAACAAATGTATGAGAAAAACAAGAAAGCAGCATTATTCTTTAAATGGTAGGGGGTAAAAATTTTAGCTCTCCCACTTAGGCAAAGACATTCTATGATTACCCTTGTTCTCGAGCATGTGGAAAGGAATTGGCACCGGTCTTGACCTCAGCATTTATGATCAATATTTGGGCTTCTTCCATCACCCCATCACCCTACAACATCTACATACAAACTCTGGTTCTGTTTCCCAGTTGTGCTTATGGGTTTTAAATTGTTCAGTCAAATAACTCTGTAAGATATTTGCCAGTATTTACTTACTTTACAGGAAGTAAATACTCAGCAGGTTTCAAAAGTGATATGAAAACACCATTTCAGAGGCCAACCAAGAGTTTTAACATGACAAAGTGTATTGCCAAATGATGTTACTTTCATTTAATTTTTCTAACCATGGAAACAACAAAAAAAAGCATTCAATCCAGCATTTTAAAAAGCACTAGAGTTACTCATTCAATCTCACAATTCCCATAAAAACTCATTTTAGTGTCCCCAGCATTTAAAAAAATTAATATAGAAAGTATTTATTGGTGCTTTTTATTTTTCCCTCCACAGCTTTCAAAGGAAATTCCAGAAAACCTGCAAGATGTCTTGGAAATGTTATGGATACCAGAGCAACTTTAGAATCCTGCAAATTGCCCTCCTTCTGCTCTTCACTAGGAAAAAGCCATTCAGCTCCCTTCTACAAGGTTGATTTGCCCTAATTAAAGTAGGGAACAGAAACCTGAGAAGTTTCTTACTAAAAATGCCAGAGCCGAGGGAATTCAGCAATCAGAGCTACATGAGTTGGACAACAGCTCCAACATCATGTATGAACATTGTACAAACAAAACAAGTACTTGTAAATTATCAAAAATAAATTAAAAAAAAAAAAAAAGAAAAAAAAGGGGAAAAAAACACACAAAAAACAAACAAACAAAAAGAAATGTAAGGGAGATTTCCCAGAAGATGTAGAAAAACTATTCATTTCTGGATGTCTCTCTCCATCTGGTAGCTTGACACTTCTTTTTCATTTCCAACGTCACATCAGTCATAAATCAAAAACAGAAAGGCAGCATAACAGGTGGCAAAAAACATCTCAAAGGTGAGATAACGCCAAAGGAGTGGAGCTGGCTGTGGCAAATAGCCGCTAAATTGGCAAAAGGAAGTGAAAATGGAAATAATAAACTCCAACCTGGCCCAGAGAGCAGACAGAGAGCAAGGGCACATCCAGCCTCTTTGACTGCCCTGTTCGGTATTGACACCACAAGAAAGGAGGAGGAGAAGGCACCAGAGGAATTGCCTCTCTTTTTTCTTTTAAACAAGAAACTTTGTAATTTCACCTGATTCCTCCCCATTATACTGGCCACAGAAATTTTGAAACGATGTCTCTGCAAGGTCCACTAAATACCTAGAGAAGAGGGAAATGAAAAATCATCATTGGTTTCTTGTTGGGATCCCAAAAGAGGTCGCAACTGTCTTGGGTTTTACAGGCATTTGCCCAAGACAAATGTGTCCTAAAACATTTATAATCCAAATAGCAAGAACATAAAGATTGCTACACCCCCCTTAAAGTGGGGTAATTCAGTAGTTATCTGGAGTCTCAGCAGTAAAGCAGAAGTGGAACAGAGATTCCTGTCTTCATTAAATCATCCTTCCTCACAAAATTGTTCTCAATTCCATTATTTCCCTTTTTTTCTTCTTTTCCTCCCATACTCTTAATTGTACTAATAAATAGTAGGAGATAAGTGTATTAATTTATAGTTTAATTAATTAAATGTTTAAATGTATCTGCAAAGAAATTGTCCTACAAGGCAAATACTTATAATTATCCGGCAGACGTGAATGGATTCATGCTACCTAACAGAATTTTTCTCTTCTGACCCAACCTCTTTCATAAACGGCTGTTTTGTCTCCTCTCAGTCCATGAGATATAGAGCGGGGGTTTACAATGGCTAATGAACATAATATGTGGAGCCCAATTCTGTACAGGGGAAGCAAAGTGAAATATCTAATACACAGGTCAGGGACACATGAAATGGAGTCTAGACTCTTCATCATTGTATCCATAATTCAGTTTAGTCCCTACAGAGTTTCTCTGAAGGCCTGTGGAAATCACAGCCAAAAAATGTTGATTGTAATACAGAGGCACCAAAAAGGTCAGAGGCATGTGTTTCGTTTAGCAGCCTTCATAATTAATACTGGGAGTTTTTTGGATAACTTGACTCTATCTTTGTGTTCATTGAGGAAAAATGAGTTGTAGTATTTCCCATAACAGCTGTGCTCAAATTCATTGCAGCCCTCTCTCTTTCACCTCTTCTCTCACGTCTCCTCACCTGCACACATGCACACACACACATGCTTGCTGTCTCTCAAGCATGCAGGAGGTTGGAATTATTTTGGGCAGAGAACAAGTTCCTTTTTTTGAGTTAAACCACACACATGAGGCTTCCTCTTAATGATGTCTGGTAAATGAGTGTTGTGGTTTGAAAGCAAAACAAGTGAGAGGCTC
>VZSR01001479.1:574890-655126 GCA_013398615.1 Brachypodius melanocephalos | reverse complement strand
ATACTTTGTGCTAATCCTATACTACAACCCAGGACAATGAGGTCCTAAACAAAGTCAGGAGCCACCCCGTGTATTTTAATGAATTGCACAGGAAGAAGTCTACCTGTGCTCAAAGGGAGCAACATTCACTCCATACCAATTAGGTTACATATACTGGGCAGTATATCATGCCCATGCTGATATAAATTAGAAAAGCATCATTAATCCCACAATATTCATAGCTATAATGGATAATAAAGTATAAATAATTAAGATAGGGAAGTAGCTTTTCCTTGTTTTAATTATTGAACCACTGGAATCATGCTGATTTACATGAAGTTCTTTTCACCCAACTCTTTCCTGAAAAAGAGAAAAAATATCTTTGTAAATATTAAGGGTTTGGCACATTTCAGACTGCAGCTGATGAATTCTTGACTGTGTCTTTAGTGTGATGATGTGAAGGCACAAGCAAATGCATTTGATGGCATGCTTTTGAGTCATCAGCGACTAATGTTGGGAACAGCCTCCATGAGACCTTGGGCACAGAACATTTCACCTCTACGACTCTGAAGTTTGGCAAAGGTTAAACAAGAAAGAGATTTACAATCTCTGTCATGTAAATTTAGTGACAGATGCTTCTCTTACCCCACTAAAACAGAAAGAAAATCTCTAGATTATCTATACTAAGTGAAAGAAAATAAGACAACCTTCCACATGCAGTTTGTCGCTTTTAAAGGAAAGAATTTCTTTTTTTCTCTGTCATACGTGTCCTTCTGAATCATCCTTCAGAAACAGCATCTCACCAAATATTCCTCCCAAAAACATATTGTAAATTAAAATCACGTGAGAGTTGGCAGAACAAATTATCTTAATTTGTAAATTTATCCATCTTACTGGCTCTATTTTGAAAACTAATTACTAGAGCAAATTATGATTCAATACACAGATGTACAATGTATGCAGCAATTAATATTTCCTCTCCCACTAAAATATTTTTCTCTAATATAATATTTGCACTGGTTTGTGACCATTTTAAATAATCAAGGTGAAAATACCCTGCTAGCTGAAGCAATCTAGAAAATATGATTTAAGACTCTATGGATTGTTTAGATTGCTTCTGTGGAGAAGTATTTTTTTTCCTTTTAAATCTACTTAAACAGGATTACTTTTTATTTGTAATTGTCCTTTAGTATTCTGAAAAAACATAAAGAAAGCAGCATTTAAATACCACTATAAGGCAAAATGTAAAATTTAGGAAACAGTAAACAATGCAAATCCCATCGTGAAAATTATTTCATGAAAAATACTTGGCAGTCCTGTAGGAAAATAAATATTTCACTTCTTAAATCCAGCAAAAGAAGAGTTAACATAATGGAGAACAACTCTGTGAAATTTGGTGAGCTTTTTATGTTTTTAGTAAAGTTAAAAGTATTCACTTACCAGAAATCAATGGAAATACAGATATACAAAGCTGCAGCACTGGTTGCATTAATAACTGCAGACATCTAAAGACTTCTGTATAAAAAGTGCTCCTTCTCAGTTTTGTATAGAACACACTGATTTGTGTCGTCCATCCTCCTTCATTTCGCAGATGAAAGTTTAATATTTTTTCATACCTTTGTTTGGTTAAGATGTTCCACTTCTAAGTTCTACCATTAGAAAATTATGCATTTATCACCTAGAACACAAATGTTTGTTAATTTTCATTTTTCTTTTGAACTTTTATTAATTTCTACACACCAAGTCAAACTATACTTTTAAATGAATTAAGGATCTGATTATCAGTAGGATATAGCTTTGGGTACAGTATATCATTATCCCTATTTCCTATACATGCAGAAATTAAGATACAGATCTGCATATATTCCTATCTGTAGTTGCATGCACATTCCAAAATAACCAGTTGTACTTGTCAATTCAAACCTGTTTAGATAATCACTAAAACCTAGGGATCAGATGTTTTGTGCTGTTTGTCCAGTGTATGGATTTAGAATGGACTTGATGACTTGAGTGAAACTTCTACTTCTCCTTGCAAATTCCTCCCTTTTATTTTCCATCTCACCTGTGGATAAGGTATTTTGTATATTTACACAGAGATGCACCACTGAACATAAACCTTACATGTGGGAAATTTTATGGGTTTCAATTTTTTTTCTTTTAAAAACTATTTGTTCATTTTAACCAAAACCAAAATCTCTTTTCTGGGTCATCTCCAAATTGCACTGTATTTGATTTATTTTTCTTTGAGGTGTGACTCCTAGTCTAATTTTTCCTTTATATTTTCAAAGTTCATGCTTGTGTGACTACAATTTAAATCAATATCTAAACCCTATGGAATTAAGTGCTTTTGCAAATGTAACCTTTTGTGACAGAGTGTCTGCGTGTGCTCTGAAGTAGATTCTGCAAAAATAAAATGATCTTTGCAGTCAGATCCTTCTCACCTCCCTTTCATCTCTTAACTGGCACCGTGGGTTTCTGTGCATGGTCTAGATCATCTTGAGTCACAGGTGTCGCAGAGAGCAAGGCAGTAAATGAGGCACTGCGATTCCAGCTAGCAGAGAACAGCCATGCTCTTATCCAAAAACTCATGGAATCCTCGTGGCTTGGGTGCAGGAGGCACCCCACGAGATGAAACAGCTGCCCACAGTGCAGAGGCTCCTTCCTGCTAATGCCCACAACCCAGAGATGTTCCTGTCACCTGCTTTTAGAGACACACACATGGCTTTCCCATTGGCTGATCAATGTCTATCACCCCATATTCCTAAAAATAAAAAGCAGTTGAAACTGTCCTATATAGAGGATTTCAAGTCTATGTTTTCTTGGGTAGAAGCAGGTGAAACGAGCTCTTAAATTGGGAGATGTAATTGATACTAAAGGCTTTATTCCCCATGAGTTTCTATCCTACCCATAATGATCCTTACTGAAAGGATGCTTAAACAGAGATAGAGCAAGGAGCTAACACTGAGTATTGATAAGTTATTTCCTCACCTGTTACTTTTCAAAAAAAGTCATTGCCAAAAAGAAGCCTGTGCAAGTGAGGCCAGCACCCTTTCTGATCTGCCTGCTGCAGGGAGGCATTTGGGAGCAGCCTGTGCTTCGTTCCAGCATGCTGAGTGCCAGACACTACAGCAGCCCTTCCAGAAGGACGAGGCACTTCCACCCAAAGAGCGCCAGAGACGGGCGCGCTGTGCCCACACAGAGCCCGCGGCAGCGCCTCGGCAGCTCCCCCTGAAACGCGGCTCTTTCCCTGCCAGCGGCCTCATCCCTGCCCCACAGCCCGATGGAAAAGGAGAACCTGCACCTGGTGCTCCAGTCTAGAATCTGTCGCCTTGTCTGACCTCCAGATGGGTGACACTCCTCCTTCTCTAGCCTGGAAGACAAGGAAAACATTTATAAGATCTTCCTGTGACCTTAGGGACACTTCTTGCCAAAGCACAGCAGCCATGTCCTAAGCGTGGTCACCTCCTGTGGCAGCCCTAAACAGGGAAAAAGTGGGAACATGACTCATTACTTCCCAAAAACAGTGAATTTTTTCTCCTGACAGCCAGCTCCTGCATTCAGCCAGCATTTGGCTGACAAGAAGGCAAGGCAAGCTTTATCACTTCTTCCAGCAAAGCAACAAGAAGGAACAAGTTATTTCCTTCCCCCAGGAGGAGATCCATTGTCATCCCTTAGCGGGGAGTAACAGGAGAGAAAGAGGAGGAGAGAACAGGTAAACATCCTTTTCAATTCAGCATATCCTGTGATCTGATTTTCTTTCCTTTCTCACAAGGAAAAGCACAGATCATCACTGACAAATAAACAGTTACAGCGAATGAAACAAAACCCAAACACAGCATTGTCTTTTTTCTTAATTACATTTTAGCTTTCACTGCTGCTTGGGCTTCCAAAAGAGCAGCATGCAATGTTCCTCTGGGGCACAGAGAAGATTCAAGCCTGCTTCAGACCAATACCTGCAGCCACCTTTAACCCAACGAGGCAACAGTTGTTTTCAGATGTACAAATGAGTTTAATAAGGGTCCCAGCAAGACTGAAATCGTGGTTGACTTGTCACACCTCCAGCCCCTCAGGCTACATTCAGTTATTGATCTGTTTCTTGCTTCCGCTGAACAAACACTGTCAATCCACCTCTGCCAGAACCCAGCCTGCAGCATGCAGCGGGCACTGTTATTACTATTTAAGTGATAAATGAGACATGCATTTCATTCAGCATGTTTGTGAAGCAGAAAATATTTCTTTTTCTAAAAGCACAAATATGTAGGAAAGTCAGCAAGTTGCTTCCTTTTTCGTTTCTTGCTGCAAGCAGTAATCATATTTACTGAGCTCCAGGTAGAATTGCCCATATGAAACAAAATCTTGTTATTAAACATTGATGGTTTTGTTGAGCATCTTTGGAATAAATATCACAGAATTTTTTAAAAAATAAAATAAATAAAGGGGGAATGTAAGGACTCATTCTAAGACTCACTAAAGTCTGTGAGTGTCTTACTGTGGACTTCAGTGAATAGTTTTTATACAAAAGCTTGGAAAAATATAAAAATTCAGCCCAGTTTTGGAGTTCACAGGTTGCTTTGCACATAGGAGCATTGCAGGTTATGTTTCTCTCTCTTGTGCATGGAGAGGGAGAGGCTTACCCCTTCCTGGGGATGCCAGATGATCCTACCCCTGCTGGGGAAAGGCTTCAGAAGAGTTGGCATGCTGTCTGCATGGCTCATCCTGTAATTCTTCTCAAAACCTTTATGGTGAACACCTCAACCCTCCAGGACCCGAAGCAGTGGCTCCCTGGCTGGCACACACAGGGCTTACACCTCAGTGAGACAGCCACGTGCCCAAAGGCGGATGCATTATGAGCTCCCTCGTTACGAGGGAGGCACAGGGGGGTGTATTTATTATTGTTTCTCCAGTGGCCCAGCAGATCCTGCACATTCAGAGCAGGTTTGTGACCTTATCAGAGGTTTTAAAAAGCATTTGGTTATTTCATGTCTCTTGAAGCATATGAAAGAGGAGACAAAGGCTGCTGGCATCTGAGGAAAATTCTGTCTCATGATTACAGCCACAGCACATTTACATTCAACCCATACTTTCTTGCTCCAAATCATTATGAAAAATGTGGAGAGGATCCAGAGCAACAGCAAAACCCCTCAGTAGCTTCTCCATTTTCCAAATGGGAGAAACATGAAAGAAGAATATTTATTGTAACATTCTTCCTCGTTCACTAAAGACTCTCTGCCCACCAAAAAGGAGCAATTTTCCAAGTTAATGATGCAAAAAAGCATTTCCATTTGCATCCATTGGCCTCCCAAAGCAACACCCCCTGAACCCTGCAGTTTTCCCTTTCTTGAGGACACAAAAGGACATTAAAGCCCTTATGTGAACCAGGACTACATCCTGCAACAAGACAAGAGCTTGTGATTCTGCCCAGTGCCAGACTTGATGTACTGGAGAGAAGGGGCTCAGAGCTGGGCTCAGGAGCAGAAGCATTTCTCCACAGGAGGAAGAGAAGTTGGGATCTGATCTTTCCGCCACAGTGCTTTCAAAAGCCACCTTCACACCCTAAAGAACAGCTTATTGCTGGGTATTAGCCAGGATCACCAAGGTCAAATATTCTTGATCAGGGATTTAAAAAGTCTGCTACTTGCACTGGCTGGACAATTTATTCTATACCTGTTCATTCACTCCTAAATCATGACTGACTGGTGCTCCCCTCACGTTTTATGCTGAAACCTTATAACAGGTTCAGTTTCCCCATCCCCTGGGTGCTCTTCCTGTTCCTGATAAAATGTGATAAACAGACTCCTACCTAACCTTGAGTTGACGAGGCCTTTAAAGCTTTCATTATATCATTCTTCCTGGGACTGAAAATGTGGAGAGTACTCACCTGCTTAAGCAAACAATCTAAAAAGAAACTCAACCTGCAAATGTGTCTTCCACTACTTGAAATTTATTTACTACAATTATTGACAAGGCTGTTACACAATACATGTTATCTTACTACATAGATCCAGAAACTATGAAGATTCAATGTCAAACATTGTTAACATTCAATATGCCCTGGATATATCCTACCTTATAGAAAATCAGATTTAGCATGGCACTATTAAAATTTTTTCCCTTTGAGTAGTCCTAGCCTAGTTTGTTTGCTTTTTTTTAAAATACAAGATAGAAATCCCAAAGTCTTCTGCTTCAAATTGTAAGAGAATAGAACAAGAAAGGCTACACTGCATCTGCCCTCCAGCATCTCCATTACCTCCAGCAAACCTTTACAGGGAGGAAAAAGCAGATGGGGAAGCTGCCTGGAGACAATTCCAGCAAAAGGGAAGGAGCCTCTCAGATGGAGATGGAAGGAAGTGGCTATTTCCTGGGAGAAGCTGTCATGAGAAAAACAACTGTGGGAGTGGGAAAGTCTATTAGATTTGAGAAAGAAAATGAACACATCAATTTGGGAATGATTACCTTCAGGGATGGACTGGAGCAAGTGAGAGCAAAGGCTGGATCCAGTCTTTGCACTTTCAAGGTTCATTTCTTGTACCCTCTGAATAGGTTGGTCCATAGATTTGCTAAAATGTGTTTCTGTCCTAAAATGTTGCAGACACACTGAAGCAAAGCAGCACTATGCACTGCAGTAACAAGGATATCTCTCACACACACAGTTCCCTGCTAGGGATTTCACACAGCACACTCTAAAATCATATTTGTCATCTGTGATCTATTAAGCCTCCTATCTACAGCAAGCTAATGAGATTTTCTGAAAAGTTACCAGTTACCAGCTACAACCAGAAGTATGGTCAGACAGGATTACACCCTAAATTGCATCCACATATATAGCACATGCTGTTTGGATTAGAAAGCACAACAGGAACAATTTGCTGAGACATCATGGTACCATGCCCAGATTATATCATTTTCTAAGACAGAATCAGGGAAGAAATTATCCCTTTCCCACAGATGTAAAAGGAAAACAAATTAAGAAAAAAAAAATAGAATTGGTCTCAGAAAGTTTGCAATATGGAAGATAAGAAAATCTCCTGATTTGTGAAAGGAATGGCATAAGTGTCAGCCAGTGGCCATAAAAAAGATCCAAATTAGATCTGAAAACTGGGGGATTTACACCAGGGAAAGTAAAAAATGAGGAAATAGAGCAGGCAAGCCACAGACTCCCTACCAGCATCTGGAAGCAAGATGTACATCTAATGAGGCTGGAGAAAATGGCCTTTTGTCTGCCAAGTGCATGGCCACAGCAGCAAGAAACCTCTGAAGCAAAATCCCATTAATTTTCCTGTGCTCCAAGGAAGGCCTGTGGCTCCCCAGCTGCGTGTTGGTGTGTGATGTACAGGGACAGCACAGTCAGTCCAAGACAAAATGCCAGCTAAAGCCAGGAGCTGGAGGGCTAGAAACAAAAACTGCTGCAGAAGGAGGCCAACACCATGAGCAGGTTTGCCTGTGGAGCAGGCATGGAGCTCTGCAGGATGGGGATCCTTACACAGACCAAACCCAGTACCCTTCTGAGACCACAAATCCTTCTGCCACTGCCACCACCAGACAGAGGGACAGCACTCAGAGACAGGAGTCACCACGCCTAGGTACTGAGCAGTGTTTAATCCTATTTTCAGGGCAGGAAAATCAACCCATGAAATTATTAATTTTTTCTTCAATTCCTTTGAATTGTTTCATTCTGATCGTCTGAGGAGCTGGCAGTGCAGTTACCTGGCCACCAGGTTAAAATAGGTATTTGAGTCAAATTGCTGACCTTTTCCCTCTTAGTAGAAAATAACTACTTCTGAAGTTGTTTTGGGTCCACTTATCAAAGATGTAGGTTCCATCTGTTCCACATAGCAAGCTCGGTTATCAATATTGCAGATGCATCTCTGTAGGGTATCAAGTAATACTATGATCCTAAAGTAATTTTAAAATCTACTATTCAATTTTATTCTTCCATTATGAATGATATTATCTTTTAATTATGCATCCACCCTGTCACTGAGTTCAGCAACTTCTCATTTCCATTTGCAAAAAAAAAAAAAAATTAAAAATTAAAATATCTTCTTTTGGGTGTGGAAAACCCCCCAGTAGTCCACTGCCAGGCTTTGCTTGAAACCTTCCACACTTTTGCTCAAAGGCAACCTTTCTGCTTCACTTCTTCTTGATTTACACTGACAAATCTGCTTTTTATCCTTCTGTGCAGTGTGAGCTTCTGAGATCTTTTATGTCCCCATAAAGATGGGGAAGTTGGTTTTCTCTGGTTTACATCTGGGGGAAAGGCAGCAAGAAATCTTTACCTCTCCAGCAGATAGCATATAAAAAGCATGGGGAGATTTGCAGCCTGCTCCATGCTGTTGGATGTTTCCTGTGTCTCCACTTCTTTGGAGGATGGATAGGGAAGCAGAGAGATCTGACACAGCAGATGAATACAGCCTGGGACAGGCTGAGGCTTCTCTTGTCTGTCTGGTCTGGGGGAACTAGAGGGTCACAGGCCAGCCTGGCATCTGCTGATGCCTCCCACGAGAAGAATAATCTTGAGGAAAGAGCACAGATCTTCAAGAGATTTATGACTCAGTTCACCCACTTCTACTATTCATCAGGATACTGTAATAACTCAACTTATGCGTTACCATGTTCCTAGAAATAGCACTTCCTTTCTTTGCCCTATCTGCAGTGCTATTTCAATAGTATTTTTCTTGGTATTGAGGCAATCTCAGCTAACATACCTATGCCCTAATGTTATTAAAAATGCCATCAAACCATGAGGCAGTTACATAACAGTAGGATATAACTTCCAGTCTTGCAATGCAGCTTCACCTTCCAACATCACGGATCACAGGAATCCTAGAGCAGCCCATGTCATTTTATTCTGATAATGGTGGGCACAAAGAGCCTACACACAGAGTATGTTTACTATGAACTTGAGCTACATCGAGAAATTCTGTGGGTTTCAGGAAACATCTTCTTATGTCTCACACTTTGAGTCAGACCAAGCTCTCGCTTCTTTTGGCAGGAAGGTGCAGTTGGGAGGAAGGCTCCACACTGGAATTCCTTCACCTCATAAAAACACTCTACTGGAAACCTACAGGGTTTCCAAGGGAATAGGAAAGGAAGATCACAACAAACCGCTTATGAAAAGGGCAAAAAAGGGTTTATAGAAATACTGCTGGATGCTCACTAAGAGCTGAACAGGCAACTTCATCGGCATCATCAGGTCCCTGTTTTCCTCTGGGGAAAGATGGGAGCTTTCTACTTTTAGGACATTATTAATATTTACCTAGAAATTAATCTAACACTGACACAAATTGGAATCCCAACTTTTAAACAATTTTTTAATTCAAGATATTTTCCATGGGATCAGTAGTAGAAATTGCCGCCTGAAACATATTTTGCCCATTTCAAGATCTCATTTCTGTTCAGGATCTGAGCTTAGCCCAAGGTCTCTACTCAACAGATATCAAAAGAAAAATTGGGCTAATTTGACCATAAACATGTGCCAGCTGAAATGGTTCTATATTAAATTTTGTAATGTTCCTCATGAACAACATCAGCTTTCTTGTAACCTCTTATCCAGGGGGTGTGATGTCTCAGAATGTCTAAAAGAAGAGAAGTTTTCCAGAAACATCACTATTCAAAGTGTACAAATGTATTTACTATTTTAGTTATCTGAGGTTTTAAGTATTATTCTTGTTCCCCAAAACAAGAAGTTAAATAATTCATAGAACTGTAAAATAATATTAAAAATGTAGTTTTATAAAAGTATAAAATTGTAGGACTGTAGAATCAGGCCCAGTGTATAAACTTATATTAATAGCATATTACATATATTATCATTATGATTAGCAAACCCAGGAGAAGAAACTGCCCGTGGAAAAACAGGGTTGTGTTGAAAAATCAACACAGTACAGCTCACAAATGCATTTATAGGAGTACTGAAAAGAATATTGGTAGATTTCATCTTGATTTTAATTTGCTCTAAAATTCATCGGAGATGCCATTATAGCCATAAAGGGTAGTAAACCAGGTTAATAATACTATTCAATAATAAAAACTAAAAGCATTTTTAATAGCTGAGCTCTGGTTTGGCATTGAAATACACTGGTGTGATATAGCAACAAAAAGCCTAACACTGCAGAAAATGGAGAGAGTAATATGTATTATTCTGTTCCCTGACTTTTTCTAAGGTGGTTACTTAAAATACATAAAACATCACTGAATACCTAAGGAAGGAGATCAGATGTGATGTTTGAAAACTCCTTTATTTCTTTTGGCTGGTACAGCTAAAATAACTTAGTTTAGTGGGAAAGAAACTTGCTAGACAATTTAGAAAACTGTTTTTCAAATGTTGCAGCACTGGAACCTGACCGGTCTCATTTTGATCCACGATAAAATCACAACCATCTTGGATAGGAAGTAGAGCTGATCGAAACTATTTCACAGACAGAAAGTTCATCAAAACCCACAGATTTGGAGAAAATGAAAGTATGACTTGGGAGATACTGAACTGGTCATGTATTTTCTTGCAATTCATGAAATGGTTTGAAAATAAAGATAAAGGGATTTTAGAAAAATTTAAAAGGGCTTTCATCTTTAGGAAGACACAATATTTTATGGTCATGTGTAGAAGGAATATTCCAACATATTATTCCAAAACAGCCCCAGTTGTGGGACTATCTACAGTTTTCAAATACATAAAACTGGACTTAAAGAGGGGAAAAATAAATTATTTTGTTTGAATATATGTAAATATCAGTCTACGACAAAAATATTATTTTCAGGTCTATCCAAATTATTTTAAATTATTTTAGTTTACAGCTGAGCTATATTGTCCATGTTCATTGTGCTGTCAGATATGCTGTCAGCTTCCTAATGATGGAACAGCTTTCTTTCCTGTGGCATTACGCATTATATAAATGCCATAGCATGGACAAAATAACATTGAAAATAGGTATCACTGATGAATAGTAACTGAATATTAAAACCAGAAAAATTGATAATCACTACAAATGTCAAATCACCTCTTTGAAGGTTTAATATTTCAGAAGGAATGCTTGTTTTTATTTTGATCTTGATCATTTAACAGCATAGCCTAGCCTTACATATCCAGCCAGACAGGCTTAGTTGATTTCTTAGCTCTTAGCTTTTGCTCCATAAGAGGTCAAAATATAACATTTGATGCCCACACTCTCGTCCAAAAGCAAATAATTGAACAAGGACATAGGTTCCTTTCTTCCAGATTTTCTGCCAGCTGACTTGTACAACTACATGCTCTTTGTAAATATCTGTGACTTCTCTTACATTTTTTAATTTTTTTTTTTTTTTTTTTTTTTTTTTTTTTAGAATCTACATAAGAAAAGCACCCATTTCACCCAAGGCTTTAGAGCTCTTACACACAAAGCCTCTAAGTCAATGCATCTTTTTCAGCACACAAACATTCCACAGGGTACACGAGCCAGTGGCTCACACCGTCACACTTCCTTGAAAAATATCACTTCCTGTAGTGCCTTCCCTGTTCTGGAAATTTTAAAAGGAGCAGAGTCATGCCCTGCTCCAAAACCTAAAAAGTGTAGAGAAAAAAAAATATTTCAAAGCATAAAAATATATTTTGAAGTTCATGACCGAAAGCTCTGTGAGAGTTTTCATGCACCAAATTATTCTTCTACCACAGAGAATCAGCTCAGCACCTCACCCAATAATAAAGACATAGAAAGAGAAAATAACAACGTAAGTTTTAATTGACCTTCATTTTATGCTACACCTGACCATCAGGAATTCATCAAAGAACCAAGCAGAATACTGGGTCTATGCTCCAGCCAAGATACACCTCTAATTATTCTAATCCTTTTAAAAAGCAACAGGCTTTTGTCATAAAAGTATGACAAAGAAATCACTTGAAAGGAAAAAGGGAAACTTTTAATCTATCCTCAAGAGTCTCAGCTTTCAGCAGAGAAGAAAAACTAGTTTAGACTTGGGGAAACCTCCCCTAAGAATACCAAACTGTTATCTGTGATGCTTCCAAGTCCTCAAAGACCTTGAAATGTTTATCTTCACAATAGGCAGTCCCAAGCAGCTTTGAAAGCATTAACTGTTTATTCAAGGCATGAAATAAAGGAAAAGATGCGTTATACCAAAGCATTAGGCTTGAGGAAGGTTAGAGGTAAATGACACAGAGGGTTAGACAAGTAGGGGGAGAAGATGTTATCAACACCAAGCAAGACTAGAAAGGAACTCACAAAACAAGCAATCCTTTTCAGTCAAGAAGTTTGGGAAGCACTAGCTATGTTGTGTACTCCAGCATGAGTGAGGAAGGTCCTGTGTGTTGTCTGGTGATGACAATGACACCGGAGGAAATGGAAGTCCTTGGTGAAGGTTCTTCCCAAACTGATGACCAACCCTTATAGTAAAAATGACTAAACTTTCACCACATTTTAGACAAAGATGTACACTGGAGACAGTCTAGTGAAGAGCAGTGAAGTGAAGCTTGTTGCAGACTCTGGGCAGAGAGTGAGAAGCTCTGCTTTGCCACGTTGGGGTAACACCTTTCAGGGAGTTTTGGCCTTTGCCTCAAAGGCAGATAATTTAAGCAACAACTGGAATTTTATGCAGTGTATGATGTGAACTGCCATGGTTTCAAAGTGGGAGATCCCCACTGAGGTTTTGAACAGGAAAAGGGAGAACTTCCTGAATTCCAGTCACTGCAGTGCTTCAGACAACTTGGGGAAAGGGTTTCCAGCCTGTCCTTAGTTTACCATTACCAAGTTTACTGTGAAATATTTCCTATATCTAACACTGTAACTGGTAACTTTTCTTCTGATGAAGACATTTCTTTTCTAATGTTTTTACTTTTAAAACACTTTGTACTTGCAAAAAAATTTCTGATGGGGTTTTTGCTCATCTCATAACACCAATGAAAGTTCTTTCCCTCTGTGACCCTCAGAGACTTCGAGTTTCTACACTCAGCTCTGATTCCCATCTTGCTTTTTCCTTTAATCCTACCTGGCATCACTAAAAATGGTGCAGTATTTACAATAATGTGCTAAAGCTTTTCAAGTCCATCTGATGAAATATTATTAATAATTCATACTAATATAATAAATCATTTATGTTTCTGCAGAAGAATTTATCACACTGTCTTGCCGGAAACTCTTCTCTTTCAAGGTCCTATTTGTCATACACAAATACCACTGGCAGAACTCAATCAGAAAACATGTTTCTGCCAGTCAGACTTTAGGAGGTAGGAGGGCTCCCTGATGACAGGATTGCTTTTGTAGGGTAAATTCCGCATGACTGCAACACTTCTTGGGTAATCTTTCTTAAAGTTAAAAACCCCAACGAAAATTGAAAGCTCAGTAACAAAAATGTATGGGAATAAAATGGTCTTCTAACTGTGGATGGAAGGAGATGGTAACTGAGCATCAATAGCAGCAAGAAAATTATACCCTTTTGAAAACATTGCAATTAGTTACAAAGATTTTATGACTTCCTATAAGTACTCAGGATGGACCCCATCCTTTTCAATGTCTTAGATGGAGAAGTGGTTTATTACTGAAAAACTTTTTAACCATTATTAGAATCAAATAATCTACACCACGTCTTCAAGTACATTATATTCATTGTGTAAAACCCCTTTTTTTCAGACACAAAGACAGAAGACATGAGCAACTCCAGGCCTTGCCTGCTTTTCACATGGAGTTGTGGCTCTCTGCATCTGACAGCAAGACAACCAAGGATTTTATATAGGTTTTTCTATTAAGCACAGTCCATGGAAAATGGGTTTCATGGTCAAGCAAGGGGTTTTTTTCTTTCCACCTTCTTAATATTTTTAATCAGTCCTCAGTTCTGCTGTAATGGTGACTGCTTAACCTTGACCTGTGTGCTCGTGTGAGCTCAATATAGATTCCCATTAAGTCAACAGCAGCTGCTTCATTGGCAGCAGCATTTGAGCCAATTACTGCACTGTGAAAGGGGACAGAGAACTCCCATGGCTGTTCAACTAAAACAGAAATACCAGGATTCTCCCACCAGTCCTCCTCAGCTGAATGGGATTCAACAAAGCAAGACCTCAGTTCAAGTCACTGTTAACTTTAAGCTGATAGCCAGAACTCAGTTGTTATTGTTACTACTCTGCAAGGACCTTGGTTGCTTCAAAAGGATGTTTTTTATTTCACCTCGACTTTTGTAAACTCATACTCCTCAATCTCCGTCTGTCCCTGAGGCCTCGCTTTCCTATTGTGGGAAAAATCAGTCGTCATCTGTGTTTCACCAGGACACAGTGGCAATTTCCCTCCAGCAAACTCATAGTAAATTGAGTACTTCTGCCTTCCCTACAGAAGTGATTGCAAAACATACGGGGAAAGTCCACCAGAATCTCCAGGCTCAGTATCTTAAGGTTGAAGGTCTTTCTTGGGTATGGTCTGAACCAACATCTGAAGAAATATTTCTTTATTTTGTTCTCATACTAAGTAACCTTGTCTGACTCTTTGGTCCCACATCTTCCCTCTGAGAGCCTCCTTTCATTTAGCAGCATGCTCACAGGAACTTAACCAGCTCCACAAAAAGAGCTGAGCCCTGGAAGACAGCTCTGGCAGGTAAGAGAAATGAAGGAGTGAAAATTTCAGCAAATCTCCAGGAGGTGCAATAGCAATGCTCAGCACATTGTCATCTTTCCTGTCATTCCTAGGTCAGTAATAGAAATCAATTTCTCTATGAAACCAGCAGAACCTGGAGCCAGAATATTGCTGCGGGTGTTGGACGTCCTTTTATTTGAAAGCCTTCTCATGCCAATTCTTAAAAATCACTGAAGTTCTCAGCTCTGCACATAAGGTATGACTTCTTTTTGTGCGCAATATGAGAATTCAATTACTGTGGGACCTATTCAAAGAATAGAACTTGAAAGCTTCAGCATAAATTCAAGTGGTGTTCAAGATGGATAATACACTTCAGTCAGTAACATCTGCATATCCAAAATACTGCACTACCCAGCAGAGCAATCAAGCCCTCTCCACAAACTCAGCAGGGCAGCTCTCCAGTCTGCTGGCTAAAAGGTCAGATGTTAAACTGGTTTCACAATGCTACAGGAAAGCTTAGAATCTAATAGAAGAAAATAAGCCCTTTGCAGACTGTGACAAGGATTAGACTTGTACATGGCTTTGAAAAGTAGTGACAACAGCTTTCAGGTAATAAAATACAGTAAACACTTTTGTTGTCTATTATGCTATTGACAAGTAAATTTATACCAAGTCCATTATTTCAGTTCATGGAATAAGCAAAAGTATGTTTGCATTTTAGCAAGTCCCTTAGCTTGAAAACATAAATGGAAAGTGCTGATTGTGATGGATTTTTTATTACATATTTATTTCAATGAACTGAGAAATATAAGAAAACTACCATTTCTGGCTGATGCACAATCTTGTTTCCCCGTATCTCTAATGCAAAAATGAGAAAGCTGAAGCACTTAAATGCCTTAAGAACATATATTGAAATCCCAGAAGTACTTTGGCCATTCTGCACTGCTGCAGAGGTGAACATTGAATTGCCTTTTGACTTTAAGCCAATTAACCCAACCATACATGAAGAATGAAGTCCCAGCACCATAATGTGGTCCATTTTAAAGAGCTATAAAAACAGAACACAGACCCTGAAACAAATTTATCTACATCCTTGTGTGTGTATCACAACAACAGCTGAAATTCACTTTGTTCTATGTTGTGAGCATGTAAAACAAAACTAAGGGTGATTTAGTCCCATCCCAAGAGTAGTAAACCAAGTCCCAAACAAATCATAGCTCAATTTGTGCTTTCCAAACCTCACTTTTCAACGGGCTGTCTGTTTATGTGTCCACAGATGCCACAGTGTGTTTTATTCCAGGTTTGCATCTTAAATATCACCTCCAAGACAGCAGATTAATACCATCCAGTCTTTTCATTCCAGTAGTATTTCTAGTACTTTTCAGGTTGGAATTATTGAAACACTGCCCTTTATTTATAAATTAAATTACAATTTGAAAATCAAGTCACAACTTCTGGTCAGCTGAAAATAGGAATGCTTTTCCCTCCTAGTACTTCTACCTTTCTCCCTCCCCAGAGTATTTTGACTCATATGGAACAATTTATACTGAATTGCTTTGTAATTTATTTGAGGTAAATGAATTTTTTTAAATGCTCACAATTAAAAAAAAATTACTTCCTTTTTAACATGAAATTTTTCATTTGACTTGGATTTTTAATCTTTGTGTTTGTTCTCCCTCGTTTCTTTTTGACAGCTGTGTGTGTGTATGTGACACAAAAATGGCCACTAAACTCAGCTTAATTTGCAGATAGCTTCATATAATCTAAAAGCTATAAATAATTTACCAAAAAAAAAAAAGCTTTATGAAGCTCTTTCAATAGTCTTTTAATTACAATGGAGCAAAGCACAGGAGAGGTGAGAAAATTGAAACATGATTATTTTATAAACAAAACAACAATTGTCCTCAAGTTCTAACAAGGAGTTTTCATTCATTTTTCAATTCGAGTCCTCTTGTCTTTGAAAGGGATGCCACCCCAAGCTCAGTAAAGGTTTCTTCCCAGAAAAATGACCTTTATGCCAGGACACATAATTTGCATAGCAACAGCAGGTTATGTGTATTATTTACCAATCCCTTGGCAGCCCAAGCGAGTTGTCTGCAGTCTAAAACAATTTTCAGAATTCATATAATTTAAGGGTATAACTCCTGAGCAGACACTCTTTTTGGACAGTGGCACTAGATTATACATTACCAATTCACATATAAACACGAGATGTGGGGTGGGTTGGTGGTCATACTGGCCTGCTGTAGGGATGCTGGATGAAATATTTGTTGGAAGCATCTTTACTCTCTCCTGTTTGACAAGTGCCACTGGCCTTTCAGCAGGGCACTGGAGTGTAAGAGGATGTTTGGGCACCATGGCATGCTATGGTCAGGGGAAATGTGCCATTAAGCAACTCTATTAATTATAAATTGCCTCTGAGAGGTACACACTTGCACAGCAGATTATGCTCTTCCCAGAAAACATGGCACAGCCAGAAGAAAAGGCTGTTCTTTGCAAAATTCTTATTGGATATTCTTATCAAATTCAAATGTGTTCTCTTCATGAGAATATTTCTATCCAGTAATTTAATTTGAACTGAATAAACCACTTATATCTTGTTAACCTAGGTGTCAGTTAACACCATAAGGACTCATATTAAAGAACCTACACAGTTTTAAGAGAGGATTTATTACAACAAAAGAAGACTCAGATGAATTGTTGATATTACACATGATTAAGGACATGGTGGTGTGATGCTTTTATTTAACTCAATAACAGATGGCTCCATATATTCACTTGGAGCAATATATGCTGTCTGTGTGAATTCCCAGCGTGCCTATCTATTTCTCAGCTCTGACTGGCTGGGGTGCCTTTTCCAAAGGTGCCAAACTGATTTGGAAATTAAGGAATTCAAGCAATAATCGGTTAAATGACCTATCAGACTGACCTGTGGGGCTAATCAAGCACAGTTTATAGAAGAGTACTGCCATCCCTTGGCCCAGCTGGCTGTAGAGGGGTTTGGTTCTGCAAATTAGGCCCTGGATATAGTTCAATACCTTGCAATTTGCAAATGATAGATGAGCTTGGTTTTCTGTCTGAAATCCGATCAAGTGACATTCACAGATATAAACAAACATTTGCTACTTAGAGAGCATGTCCTGGAATATATTTCTAAGTGTTGCCAAAGAGACAAGGATACTGATAATGAGGACGTTTTGCTTGCCATTATTCATCATAAATGCCAGAAAAGATAAAAGTTTAAAAATAAATAAAAAAGCCGATGATCTGATGACTTAGTCGTGGGTGATAATAGCAGAAAGTGCGATCACTTGAGAAAAACAGCCCATCTTGTTACTTTGAGATATTTCAAGCAGAAAACAGAAAAATATCTATTTCATGGCAAATATGGCCTGGCAATATCCTTTATCTTTCCCAGTTCATGGCTTTAGAATATAAATAATACTAGATGCAGGAGTACTTACAGTGGTGCATACACACACAGAGCAGCCCCAAGGAAGATATTCCCTGGCCCTGGCACAACAGTAGAATTGTGGGGAAGTTTTCTGAGGAATTCGAATTTCAGTTCCTTGCTTTTAAGGGATGTCAGGAAGCTCCTTGGACCCTGTGGCACTGCTGCAGGCAGAAGGTGAGCAGGTAGACAGGAAGGATAGGGAATCTTAAACCTTGCCCCTGTGCCAAATGATTAAGTGGGTGAAGGACCAGCTTATTTTATGACAAAGTTAGCAGAGATATCAGCAAACCGGCACTGGCATGTTTTAACTTAAAGTTTAGTTAATCTATATATTGATGCCAATAGTAAGGACACACAAAATCACAGGATCAGATAAACTGGAAAAGACCTCTGAGATCACCTAGTCCAACCTATGACCAACCACCTTGTCAGCCAGCCCACAGCACTGAGTGAAATGTCCAGTGTTTCCTCAAACACCTCCAGGGATGGTGACTCCACCACCTCCCTGGGCAGCCCATTTCAATGCCCAGTCACTCTTTCTGTAAACAATTGCTTCCTAATGTTCAACCTCGACCTACCCTGGTGCAGCTTGAGACGTGTCCTCTTGTCCTGTTGCTGCCTGCCTGGGAGAAGAGGCTGAGTTTCCCGACCCACCTGGCTCAGTTTCCCAATCCAACAACTGCTCCAGAATTTGACAGCAGGGTCCTCTCATTCTGCATGGAGGTTTTTTGGATTATGATTTTCCAACATTCAGGTGGTCTGAGTCTTTTTGCCCTCCTGGATGCTTCGGGGCAGACGCAAGAAAGAGACGGAGGCTTCAAACTTCTGTTTTTTCAAGGTCTATCATGTTGTTTATTATTTCTTATCCCACAGTTTGCTCTGTGCCCAGCGAGGTCTGTTCTGAACACCGGCCATCGGGGAACTAAAACTCCCCTGGGAGGTTGTTGTCTTAAATACAGATTATTACAAACATGTTGTTTACAATTAACTACCAATGTCCATTATTTACACTAAACAGGTCATCTCTACTTGGCCCAATCTCCCCGAGCTTTATTGTGCTGACGTCACAGCACAAAATGGAGGTGATGAAGAAGAAGAAGAACCTTAGGGACCGCCCCAAAATCTCCATCTTGTCTCCATCTACGTCTATTATAAAAAACCTAAAACTACATATTTCTCACTCTGTGATAAACTAAATTACTGTATTTTACACTCTTGAGATTTGTAATTCATCTCTGCTTTGTGCCATGGTCTGTGACCCCCATGGACAGAGAAAAACCCCCCCTGTTCACCCCCCTGGACAGGTCCAGGGTATCACAAGTGCTCTTGAACAAAACTCAGACTTCCTTTGCTCAGTTCCCAGACTGTTTGGCCAGGGTCTCCTGAGCTCTCAGGGCAGCCAAAGAAATGCCCTGGGTTCCGACAGAGGTTTCTTTCAGTGGCACACAGATTTACCCTGCTGCTGTGTCATCCACTGTGACACAATTCTCAGAAGAACAGAGTCATCCCTTGTGTCTCTTACAGCTCAGCAAACAGCTGATTTGCACATCAGCTCTTGCAAGCAATATTCTGTGGAGCACTTAAGTGCATTTTCATTCATACAGAGTGTATATATAATTACACATGGGCCATATTCCTGATCATATTATTCTTCAAATAATTCATTCTGTAAATTTATCTGCCACGACAAGATAAAACTTGGAGTTCTCACTTTTTAATTTTGCTACTGTAAACAGTGTGTCAGCAGCACATTTCCATAATCACTGCTGTTATGAAACATAAGAACACTACCATAAGACTATTGTGTATTTCTTTGCAATGTTTTAATCACAAATTGGTGCCTCAAACTACCTAATTGAGGGATGCCAGTATGAGCAATAAGTACATGACATACAAGTGTAGCTACTCTCCAATTAAGATACCAGTGAAAATGGGATTAAATACTCAAATAAAAGAAATATGTGTTCCTCTTAAATGTAATTTAATGTTATGTCATTGTTTTGGGGAAGAACAAGATATAAATTTAGTCATCATCATCTGAGAGGAAGGCTGAGGGGATACCCTCAAATGTTCAAAATAGGATGCAAGCTCAGAGTGAAATACCATCAAATATAGTTCTGTAAAGAAAACAGCTCCTGATGGTTTTCTGGTGAGGCTGTTAAGAGCTAATACAAGAGAGCTGATTGTGAATAATTCAAAAGAACTGAAAGTTGTAAAGAATATTGCACAGATGATAGAAAAACCTCCAAACCACAGAAAGCTGTGGTTGCAAATCCATGGAAAAACATGCCTCTTCAGCCCACATGTGAGAATACCCAACACAGTAGCTGATCACTAGCGAAAAATGTTGCAAATCATATACAAATTAGTATGAATATTTATCAAATGTTTTAATTAAAATTATCAAGCCATTAGATTATGTGCCAAAAAATCAAAGAGACAACAACCATGAAGCAGAAACACTGCAGCAGAACAAAAACTCAGCTGGAACCTCCATCAGCAGCCAAGTAAAAACCACATCATGTGAGCATCCCACAGCCTTAATTCAATGATATTCAGAAAGCCTGAACATCCCAGAGGGTGCATGTTACTTGAAAATGAAATTCATTAATGTTCAAGCTGAAAAATCAATATAAGAAACCCACTGAACTAAAAAGCATATGCTGTGACTCAAATGATCATTATTATACAGTAACTATTTTCATATTTTTGCTTTCTTCTGTCGAATCCAAATAAGCCATCTTAGGGTAAACAGCATTTGTTCTCAGAGAGTTCAACATTATATTAGGTATAATAAGCCATAAAGCAGATCAAAACCCACCTTGCACCCTGATGCTACAGTGTGCTAAACTCTTCCTCCCAGTCAGCTGGAACAGAGAGGAGTCACTTTCTTGTACAGCATCACCCTCCTTGCTCTGGCTGACAATTTGGCACCACACCTCCCTTCCAGAGGAAGGACATTACATTTGCTTGTAGTATTAATGCAACCCCACACAGTTATTAAGAAAAAACAAGTGAAAAACTGAACAATGGGTTACAATTACTGCTGCACAAAATAACCCCAGAAAATAAATGGTTGAATAGAAACCATTAGGGCAAAGGAATAATTTTCTTGCATGTTCCCATGTATTTTGGCAGTGGAAAACCTCCAGAACCAGCACTACGTGTTTAATGCCAATCCTTTCACTTAAGAAACTGTACTTACCCTCCAACTCAGATGAAAACAGAACCTAAAGACAGTGTTTGCTCATAAGATTACAACAGCTGCCTCTTTTCAAGCATGCTGCAACACATGATTGCCACAGAGGGCACATTAGAATGCTAACAAGACCTTAATTCAGAGATTTCATATGTCAAGTTTCCACCTTAGTCAGAATTATAATTCATAACTTGAAAAACATTGTAAATCATATCAAGTCATACAAAATAAAAATGTCTGTCGAGACAAATACCAAACTATCAAATCAGCCTCTAATGTAGTGTATTGGGCAAAACAGCATTGCTCCATCCTGCTCACAGTGGCCAGAAGAAACACTCCCTTCTCGGTGAATACAGGGTTTGGAGCATCAACCCACTGGTTTTTTGTACAGATGCTGTAACTTCTCAGCACCTCCAACACAGCCTTGGCTCTGTGTTGCAGTCTTGGTACTGGGAGAAGTGCTTAAATGTTCTCTTCTGTTACTGCAAAAAGAAGGATTTCCCGATGACTTCAGCTTGATGGGCAGTCTGTTTGCAAATGTGTCCTGCCTAAATTATAGATGCAGGAACCACAGTTAATCAGCTTCTATAGTTCTCATTAAAAAGTAACTACTGTGAGGTAAAAATAAATTTGCAGACAGCCATCTACTGCATTTGCCTTACATTTTATTTCAGAGGAAAACAAGTAGGACACCATCATTAAAGAGAGTCTCCATATGGAAAACATCCTTAGAATGAATAACAGTAACAGAAATGGAAATGCAGGAAGCTCCACAACTGTAGTTTCATTTCATTTCTTCTTCAACCACTACAGATAACCTACTATTGTGGTTTGTTTGTTTTCTTTATATCTCAGATTAAATACATTTCTAGATTCATAAACAGAATTCACAGATCATTTAAGGCTGAATTTGCAATAAGCCGGACTCTGTAACAAGCCTCAACATCTTTAGCTTCCTTCTTCCTCTGGGTTCTGTTAAACTTTTCATTTTGCAAGTATTGTCCTTTAAACTGTGTTCCAGCCTAAGCATTTTATTTGGCATTTGATTATCCCACTGCTTTTACCATGACCACAAACACTGGAATCCTGGCTCATAAACCCCAAGGCTTTCAAGATTGACTGCAAAGTTCACTTTCCTCCCTAGCAGCTAATGTGTTTTAGCCCTAAACCCCAAGGGGCTACAGCTACAGACTATGGATTTATGCATCCTATGTGGATTTTCAAGAATGCACAGAAATTCTGAAATTATGTCTCAAAGTCAGAATAGATCTGTATAAAACAAGAGCAAAGTGAGCATTAATGACTCCAAAGCATTATTTTCTTCTTGTTCCCAATAACACTTGGCATATATTTGTGAGTTTTAGGTAGATCTGCTTGCTAAAGAGCTATTAAAATTGCTTGCACCTCTCAGTTGACTGGAGAGAGGACTTTGTTTTTTCCCTACTTGTGTATTGCCTCAAAAGAGACACATGGAGACATTTAGAGTGTTCAAAGACTGGTACCATTAAACTTAGAGATTATAACAAAACTTTTTGCTGTTATCAAATTTATTAATGAAATCACCTCTGATTCATTGGTATTTTCCTGGGCTTTAAAAAAAACACCTCTTATCTCTTTGTATCTGAATTGCACACGAAACCACAGAGGAAGTAATTTGTGTCAGACGTCCCTAAGGCCAGCAATGGAGACAGGAATAGTACCCAGGCTCCTGGGCTTTGGGACAGTGTTTGAGCCCGTGGACCTCACAGATTTTAAATGTAAGTGGGCATCCATAACATCTCATGGAGCTGTTACCTCTTCCACAGAGAAGTAAAGGTGGAATATCACGTTAATAGAATGGGAATTTTGGAACTGTAAGTCCAGAACAAATTAGTATTTTACTACGACCTAACACCACTGTCATTTAGTAAAATGCTAACACCTATCAGAATATTTGCTTCATTACCATTGATTTCCTTTCATTTCTAACTTAATTTTGATGGCTGCCTCATAATAGCTGGAAAAGGAAAGACACATCTCTGTTTATCAGGCAAACCCTTATGTGGCTTTTTGCTCCATCACTGTGAAATAAAAGTCAGGGCATGAGTGCTATGGGCAAACTAGGAAAATGTGTTTATTTCCCCTGGGAAAATATGTCAGCAGAAAAGTGAACACATATTTGTAATATGCACACATATTAGAAAGCATTAATATGGCTTGCAATTCTAGGGCTGTTTAAAATCTGCCTTTGTTGTTCATGGACTACTTGCACCTGAATCTATCTGGATATACATTTTTTTCTCTTTCCAAATGACAACAATAATGTATGAAGGAAATATATTTTTATAAACAAATTACAAGGCTGCCCACTGCATTTCTATATAATTTTAGAGGAAACTGTTCCATGAAAAATAAATTATGAATTTGTTTCCTGAATTTGAATATCCTGCATAGGTCACATGTAAGATAAAACAGTTGCCCATGTATTCCACTGCTACAGCAGAGCCATGGATTCTGCAAGCATGAAGGGAGAAAGAAAACCTGCTAGTCTTGGCAGAAACAATCCACTCAGCAAGCCTGGGAGTCACAAGAGACAGGACAGGGAACATTGAAATGCCAACTCAGGCACCACCTTCCCTGGGGTTGGAGCATCTCAGTCAGTCCAGACTTGAGCTAAAGACAGAGAATTACATCAGGCCCAGTGACACAGCAAGGTAAATCATCAGGTAGGAGCCAAGCCATGAGTTAATAAAAGCCAAGGTGCCTGTAAATCCATGGAGAATTAATTTCACAGAAATCTTTCCATCCCTGGTGGTTGCACACTAAGTCACAATTCCATCTCTGGGTCTGCTCCCAGGCATCCCTCATTCTGGGCTTACAGACACCTTCAGACAGATAGATTAGATAGATAAATTCATAGATATAGATAGCACCTCCACTGCAGTTAACCAAATTACGAATTTACTACAAAATTTTACTACAAAAATTCCCCAAACTGACTGCAATTACCTTTACATGGATGCTGACCCAGTGTACACTGTCAATATACACTGGTATTGCCCACCAATGTTTATTCAGATTGCCTGCGGTATTTTCCAGGCACGCAAAAACGACATTAATTAGACATTATCATCACATATGATGACTAATACAGGATGGCAGAACCTTGCTCGGACAGATAAAAAACAAAGTACAAAAACACAGAGGTCTTTTCATACTCATAACAGTCCTAATGCTACAAAAGACCTTTGACACAGCAGCTGTGCACTTCTACAAGGCAGATTCACTATGCTTAATGCTATGTCTCTTCTGAACTTACTAAAAAACCCCAAACTTTTAACAGCACCTCAACACTCTCTCAATTAACAATGCTCTAAAATGTGCATCTAAGTGCACCTTCATGAGTTATTTTTAAAGCAGTATTTATCTGAACATCAAAACAATCCCAGGTGCTGGTTTTTTCCAAACTGATGACTAAGATGTTTTGTGTGCTGAAGACATTCGCAACCAGTGCAGTTCAAAGACATAAGGCCTGCTCTGCTTTCCTTGCAGGAAGGAAGAACCTTCTAATTGATCTTAATGGGACTTGAATTTAGTCCACGGAGAGACACCAAGCAAGCTTTTTAGCACTATTAGTCATAGCATCTACCTCTATATTTCCTATGAAAAGAAAGGCTATGCAATATCTATTGGACATCTAGAGAAAAAGTTGCTATTGTGTGAGATTTCAGTCTCTACTGGAATATTGTCTGTAATCTCAAAGTCAAACTCAATAGCATATGCAAATTGGAATTGAATGCCATGGTACATATTGAAGGCATTTAACACTAGATGTCAAAATAAGCATGTATCCCTTAAAATTCCTATTACAAATACATCCACTCAAAGTCAGATGCTGGAAGAGAAATGAAAAATGTGCCTGGAATGTATTTAATGTCAGGAAGGGTAAACTGAAATGTGAGAATCTGTTTCTTCTCCCAGACACAAGCTATGTTTATCTTAACACTAGACTGGGGATAAAAGTGGTATAATATTAAATCAAAAACAAAAAAGTACCTTGGATATGGCACTGATAGTCTAATCACAATCCACAAAGGCAAAGGCTGAGCTCAGATTAAACACCTATAATTTATTTGTCAGAGTTTTACCCCACTAATTCTTTACAGAATTTGTTCTAAGCCACAGTCATGACATGTCTCTCTGGATATCACATTTACCCCAATACTGGCTTATAAAGCCTATCGAAGCACATGTCTCTTTCATGTCTGTCTTTTCACAAATTGCTTTTGTTTTAGGATTAAAGGAGAGAATTATTCTGTCTTGGGAAAAAAGGGTTGATTTGACACTTGTCTTTGCTCACCACAATGCTCCACAACATTTAGGCAGTAATGACTTGCATTTATACAGTCTGCTCAACACCTATTAAGCTGCAATTGAGTCAATTTTAACTCAAGCTGTGGAATACACAGCAGCAGCATTCAACTGTACAGCACATCAGTACCCGCTCCCTAAACTGAAAAATGAACAACTTATTGCCTGTGACAGATTTGAGTGAACATCTTGCAGATTATAGAAACACATCTCAGCTGTGAGAGAATAAAGGACAACCATGGGATCAGAGGCCTCTTGTCTAGAAAGGTACAAATGGACAAGGTGTCAGTCTGCTTCATAGAATCACATAAGTTTGGTATGGAAGAAAGCTCTGAAGATCATCTAGTCCAGCCCCCAAAAATGGTCCCCTAACTTCCACAAGTACGATAAAGACACAGCATGGGGGTGAGGTTCACATTAAATAATAAGTGTTACAGGAGGATAGAGGCAAAGCCTAAGAAACCTATGCAGGTATGGGTAATTGAAGTTTCAGCTTGGTGCAATTAGCAAGATCTGCCTCACCCCTGCCAGCAGTATTCATACTTGGAAACAATTTCACAGAATATTCTGAGTTGGAAGGGACCCGTAAGGATTATAGAGTCCCACTTCTGGCCCTGCACAGGACCATCCCCAAGAGTCAAACCACGTGCCTGAGAGCATTGTCCAAACCCCTTTTCAGTTCTGTCAGGCTTGGTGCTGTGACCACTGCCCTGGGGAGCCTGTTCCAGTGCCCAGCCACCCTCTGGATGAAAAACCTTTCCCTGATATCCAACCTAAACCTGCCCTAAATGGCTCGAGGCCATTCCCTCGGGTCCTGTCACTGTTCACCACAGAGCAGAGATCAGTGCCTGCCCCTCCTCTCCACCTCACAAGGAATTTTTAACTGCAGTGGGGTCTCTCCTCAGTCTCCTCTTCTCCCGGCTGAACAGACCAAGTGACTGTTCAGCCCCTCCTCACACGGCTTCCCCTCAAGGCCCTTCACCATCCTCATTGCCCTCTTTTGGACACTTTCTTGTTTCCTACACACCCTTGCATATTCCTGAACTTGAGTTTTGCTCTGAATTGAGGCATATATGTGTATCACTTTTAATTTTAACCTCGTTGGACTCAATGATCCTTGTAGGTCTCTTCTGACTCAAAATATTCTGCGATTTTGTGATTCTGATCTTATCTCTGTAAAACACAATTCTCTGTTTGTCACATGCGCGTGGATGTCATGTGCTCTTAGCGTTTCCAAAGAACACACAGCCAGAAAAAAAAGGGCCAACAGGAAGATTTTGAATGGGGAAGATAGTTTGTCTGCAGTTGGCCTTCAGTAGGAATCAGATGCCATTGCAATATTAGCCCTCTGTCATCTCTAAAATGGAGCTACTTTGGGTTTCGCTGCCGAGGGCTGTCACTACATGCAAAAGGCAGCGCCTTTGAAATCAGGATCTTTTTGTGGTTTGACAGGAAGCTCTGCAAAGAGCACAGCAGAAAGACCAAGCTTTGGCTGCCATGATGTCAGCAAACAGTGAAAAGGATGCAAAAACAGAAATGGGATTTGGAGTGTTTAATAGTTTAAGCTATGCATAGAAATGTGGAGCTGTGATGAGAAACTGAAAACATAATTAATCTTACAAAAAATAAAAATTAGGGCAGCAATGTGCACATTCATTTCCATATTGGCTGCAATGAATATCTATTTACATTGGGATATTCCTGTGTGTTCCTACATAACCTTTTCTACAAATGATTCTTGGATTTCAAAAGATAGAATTATTTGGGTAAAAACTGAATGGATAGCCAGGCCCAGAAAGTAGTGATTTAACCCAGCTAGTGACCAGTCATTAGTGGGATTCCTCAGGGAATATATTAGGAGCAGTAGTGTTTAACACTATTATTAATTACCTGGATGAGGAAATGAAGTGCACCCTCAGCAAGTTCGCAGACAGCACCAGGTTGGGTGGGAGTGTTGAGCTGCTGGAGGGTAGAAGGTTTTCACAGAAATGATTATCAAGCATTGAATTGGGCTGACCAGAGAAGTGGCAGCCACCATCCCTCGAGGTATTTAAAAGATGTGTAAGATGTGCCTCTAACCTAGGTGATTCTTCAATCCCTAATTTTATAAATCCATTCCGTGTTTGGGTAGAATATTTTGATTTATCATTTCTTTTCACTGGATGAGTAAATACATAGGTGCAGAATTACTTGCTCTCAGGTCATTTTCAGTGCAGTTATAGAAGAGCTACTGCTAAAAGTCTCTGCCTCAGTTTTCCTGATTACCAAGACCAGATTCAATGCCTAGCAAAGGTAACGGAAACATTCCCACTGTGTTTACCATTGGCTACTGTTTTTTGGTTTGTGCTGCAATCTCTCCTTTAGAGAATATAAATCTCATACAAATCAGACTGGAAGTCCATAAACTGGAGAATGGAACTCCCCAGCATTTAAAATCAGCTCTTACACACATGATATAGCTGTGGAAATATGTTTCCTCTGCTTGTGAGTCATTCTGCCAGACTGCCAGAGACAGGTACACTTACTGTTCCTGTGTTGCAGCAGGGAAGCAAGAAGTTACCCCATGAGTTAACTCCATGCTCAAGGTGGCTGGAAATCACCCTTCCACCCTGCACAAACAAAGAGCAAGGCAGGTGGTGAAGAAATACTTGAAAGATGCAGAATTAAATAGTTAATATACCAAATAATAAGAAAAAAAAAAGGTTATTTATGAAAGATGGAGAGTCAGTAAAGGCAAAAAAAGGTCAGCCAAGGGTGACCAAGATAGATCCAACCATATGGGAATACTCCAGAACCACCAGTATGTTGAAAATTGCATACATAATAACATATTTTTTCCGACAAGATTGGAAATTCGTGAACTTCAATTCTTGAACATCAGCTTTCCCTAAAAGACATCTTAATACACAGTGGGATGCCCATTTTCTTTTAAAAATAACTATGTCCTGAAATTAGCTTCAGGAGAAATCCAAAATATCACATGATTCATCATTTCTTCTACAACCTCATGCCTCTCTTACCAATCCCACCTCATTTTAAAAATGAAGAGCAAATCTCCAAAACTGGGCATCTAAGTCTGTACATAGGTTGTCATTTCAGCAGTCAAGAGCATATGGACCATCTGCACAAAATCAAAAAATATCCCCAATATTTAACAACTTATCTGGTCTTCACAGAACCAGCATTTATGTAATTTTCATCCTTAGAGCACAATTTAGTGAAATCTGGGGCACCTATGCTCATCACAGAGTAAGTGTTGCAAGTCAGTTAATCAACTGCAAATAATAAAACATTCTCACTGAAGAAAACAGCTCAATATTGAGCAGTTGCCAGAAGCCATAATTTTATTTGCAAAGGTAGTCCACACTGACTTGGCACCTGGTAGCCTCAGTTTTGTGAGAAGATGTTAGGAAATTTTGGTAAATCACAATCTTCAAGCATAACTTGGAGACTACCTGAGTACCATGACCTGTGTCCATGAGCTTTCCCCTCTCAGAGGAGGGGAAATAACCTTGTGTTCTTCAGATCAGCCTGAAGCAGTTTTATTACAGGGGAGATTTAAAAGCAGAGTACCAGGCTGAGAGATGGACTGAACATCAGCAATATATTGCCAGAGACTCTCAGGTTCCCTTGCAATACAAATGGAATTCCAAACAGACCTCTTGGGGATGCTGCTTCACTAGTTCTTCAATTATAGAGAAAAAGATACACATCTATTAATATTCTCAGCTCCCACCTTTTATTTCTTTCACAAATTCAGATTGTATCTTTGCATCAGAGTCTGTTGCCTGTGATAATTCAAATCAAGCAGCATGAGCTTCCCATTCCCATTTGGACATCCTATTTTTACTCCCCCAACAATGAAACTGGGGCAAGAGAGTTTTCTGCCCTAAACCCAGCTGATTGACTAAATCATCGCATTAATGCTGTCAGCATCTCAGCCACCAATCCCATTTTTTCCTCTGCACTCCACAGCAAGTGACCATGACACACAGACATATCAGAAAATGGTTTGGGAACAGGGCATTGAAGTGCAGGTCCTGATGCCATCAGTTTATCAGGGAGCTCTGACTGGCGCCTACAGCAGCTACTCAAACTGCTCGCTGCAGCTACAGACAGACTAAAATTAGCTTTGGACACTGGGTCATAAAGTGCAATTTGGGAGTTTATGTCTCATCTCTAAAGCCACAGACACAGTATCTGGCTTCTGGAGATTCAACAGTATAATTAATTATATATCACACAAAATAGAAGCCAAGAAGAGTAAAGTTAAAAGCAAGCACTTTTAAAAAAAGGTCTCTTTTTTAGATCTCACATAATAAATTATAAGTTTTCAATAGTTAGTTCTTGGGGCAATGCCACCATAAGTGTAAGTCAGTTACGAGAGTAATGACGCCCCCCAAAAACATTCAATTTCTGTGGCTTTGAAATATTCATAATTATTGGCAGCTAGGTGCACTATTTTTCCATCTTTAAAAGAGAGTTCTTGCACATTTTGGAGGAAAGAATGACTAATTGTGATTTTCCGAAACCAGGCAAAAGTGTGTATTAATCTCTCAGATAGACACATGTTAATTAATGTTTTCTGTAAGCCATCAGACAGACAAATAAAAAAATTGTACAACTTAGTTTCTCTTAGCCATCCCAAAGAATACATATTTTAAGAAGTTGGTCTTTTAGAATTGGAGTTTAAATTTCCTCAGATTCCCTCTTCCTCTGTCGACTCATTTCTTAGGAAGATTTCCATGGAATTTAAACCATTTACCATTATGTCTGATGTCATTAATAAGACCTCTGCTTTTGTCTCAGCTGACCAGACTCTGAGCAATAAATAGCCTTTGCTAGAGGCTGCTTCTTGTTTCAAACCTTCCAAAGGATCCATATTTCAGCAGAAGTCAACATGTAATATAAAGTTCCTCTTTAGTTCAAAGTAGTCAATAAAACATTATTGTTTGTCTGTTTGTTTATGAGATCTTGCTTCTACTTTCTCTGTTGTGAAGGTTTCCAGAATGCAAGTGTTCAGCTTCTCTGTTGAGACAATTCTAACGATTCTAATAATAACAGAAATCTGATAAAAGCCAAATGATGCACAGCTCTTTCTGGCAATTTCACTAGGGCGTCTCTCAAAACTATTAAATATCACATTTCTGTGGCCAGACAAGAAACATCTCTAATCACAGAATCATAGAATGGCCTGGATTGGAAGGCACCTTAAAGATCATCTGGTTCCAAACATGGATGAGGTCTAAGAAGCTGTTGGCAGAGTCCCATGGGAGCAGCAGGCCAGAGGAGCTGTGCTTTCAGCAGGGACACAGCTGAGGACCCACAACAGACACAGGAGTGAGCTGCTGTTCCAGATTGGAAACAAATCCCCACTCTCAAAGCTTCAAGTCAACACAGCCCATGATGAAAAAGAAAAAAATAACCTCTACAATTGCTCTGTAGTGATAGCAATGCAGAAGACAAGGGCACTGGTGGTATTCTCACCCTGGTGTTGGTAAGGCCACCCCTGGAGCTCACACCATTACAGAAGGTAAGACCTTCATGCCCCAAATCTGTGTGTCTGGTTTTAAGTGGTTGAATAAGAAGTATATACATTTAAATATAATATATATATTTAAATAACTTTCCCCTGGCTGCACATTTTTGGCTGAATCTTAGTAAAAATTTCCCTTATGTAATCTACAAAGATGTATGTTTGTTTGTTAACTAAGGAAAAATGCTCCACAACAATATGGAATAAAATCCACACCCTGCAAATTCAAACCAATTTCCTTGAAATGAGTCATTTATAGGTTGGAATTTAAAAAAGAACAAACAAACTGTATATCACAGACTACATCTTGATTTTTCACATGTTGAAATGTAAATTTATCTTAACTTTTTTAATATCTTGAGACGCTATTTTCTAGGATGGAAGAGACCATCAAGCTTTATTCCTGTTAATACTGTCAGATCATATCTTAAATTCACTGTGCTGTTACGATCAATATTTCTTTGCGAAGCACATGTCTAATAATGCAGCTGAACTGATGCAGAATCTTTGAAGTGTGTCACCCCCTTCACCCTCTCTAAAAGCAAAGGCAGGAGCACAGCACGATATTTACATTTATTGCCACGTTTTCTGAGTAACATTTTGTCCCTCTGAAGATTTATCTTAGTCTCTTTTAATTAAAATTGATTGTTGTAATTTACTCGATGTATTATTATCACCCACTGCCACCCTTCTGTCACTATTTCTACGAGCTCTTTGAAATCTATCTGACCCATGACATACCTAAATTTTTCCACAGGTCAGTGTGTAGGTGTTTATAACAGATATTTAACTCAACAAATGGTTGAACATTGTAACTGCATCACATCAAACGGGTAAAACTGCAATAGTACATCTGGTGAAAATACAGGCAGGACTGGAGTAAACCCTGCTCTCGTGTAAGACAAGGAGAAAAATCTTTCCCACTGCACAGAGTGAGAAAAGTGTTTGGTATGTAGTGGATAACAATAACAGGCATGCCTGGAAATGCAATGCTCTCTCTTGGTCCCACAATGGAACTGGACACCCATCCTCCAAGACGATTTGCAAACAAATAATAAAATCATGGCCCCTGATACAAAGACCTCTCACTGTAACCATAGGAATGGAGACTGCAAATGAATCTACCAAACAGGTGGCAGTGACCAGAGCCATCATGAGATGACAGGTACATCCATCCTGCTATGGATTACTGTGGTGGCGTGTTTTTAGCTTTTACATGTTTTTAGTAATAGTTTAGTTTTTGTATAATGCTTTGTTCTCTGTAACCCCTGTCCCAAAACTCCCTATGGTCTTTTCCTGAAGTTTTTAGTGTCAGTCAAAGCCTCCACCCCCTGGGGCCTTGTCAGTCACCCAAAAGGCATTCCCCTTCTTCGAGAAACTTCGGAAGAGCTGGTCAGTTTACTGGCTGATCACCAAACTCTCCCCCCACCCTTTATTTTCACTGGTGGTAGCTGTTGTCTGTCTAATTTTGTATGATCTTCTGTATCTCCCCACTGGGCATTTCTCTTATCTCCTGTAAGCACCTCCTATCCATAAAACACCGTGCAGGGCCTTCTGAGCCGCTCTGCTACCCAGGAATTTCTCCAGGTCAAGACCCCAGGCCTGGCCGCATCCCACAATGCAGCAATAAACCTCACAGCAGTGGCAGAGTCTTCTTTCTCCCTCACTTTCGCCGTCTCTGAAGGTTTCTCAGTGAGAAGAACTCACAGGTGCCCCAGAGTAGCGGTGAAGCTACAGACGGGACCTTCTGAACTGCCCCGGTGCCAGGGTCGGTCGGGCAATTCGGAAAAGGCACCGGAGAGGCGCCGATAGATTACTGCAGGTAATCCTTCAGCACAAGTGTGCAAACAGGCTCTCCACCTGCAGCAGGTGCTGGGAGGACAAATCACAGCAGCCTCTGGCTGTACCTGACAGAAGGATGCTACACACCTGCCAGGCACCTCCCAGGCCACCACCCCGCCTGGAGCAGAGATGGGTGGACACAAAAGAGCGCTCCAGGCAGACTTGCACCGGTGAAATGTTGCAAGAACAGAGGGCAGTGAGCACAAACACATTTCAGTTTGCCTGTCCATCCCCTCTGCGGGTGAATTACACACTGGAACACCTTGCTCCTGGTGGTTTGTGATATTTCACAATTTGACCCTGGCTCCCTCTTCTTTCCCTCACTTTCCACACGTGTTTTCATCAAAAATTCAGTCTTCACCAGGAAACAAACAGAGGAAACACTGACCTTTTAGTCAGAGAAATATACAGCCTAAAGAAGAAATGAGCTCTAGTCACAGACCCATTGAAAACCACGACTGTTTGTTACTGAAATCCCCTTGGGTTCCATTCCTGGAAAAACATCTGCTTTCCTCTCAGTTTTGGGTCCCTGCTCTTTGACTTTTTGGATGTTTATGCCCTATATTTCCACAAGAAATTGCAATGTTCTTAATACCTGTTGTCTGGCATGTTCTTGTGCCTACACAGTGGCATACATTAATACAAATGAGTTTACACTTTATTTCAGTTAATAGGATTTAAATGTGACCGTACAAAAATCCACACTGCAACAAATATGAAAGTCTTTAATTATGCAGTTCTCCTACTTTCATAGTGTTTATATCCCTGTATCTGAATATCTTTCTGGTATAGGAGGAGGGCATATTTAAACTTTAACAGCTATTTGTTTATTTATTTCATTAAATTGTACAGTCCCATACAAGAGTTGTTGTGTGTTGCCTTCCTGCTCTAATGTTGCCTGCTGCAGAGAAAAGCTATAAAACACTTGGAGTCAGGCTTCCAACTGGACTTCAGGGCAAATGAGGACATCCTCCTCTCCTCTTCCTCCTCTCCCAAGCTCCCTGCTTGTCTCACAAGCAAGCAGCAGAGACCTCCCACACCTTGCACCCAGCCACATTTCACTCTATGCAGTTTGAAGAGAACTTCTCCCTGGCCACTCCTGTGGTCACCCAAGAGAAGTTTTTCTATCCAAGTGAACTAAGTGCTGATCTTACAGTTACCACCCCAAACACAGCATTAGCTTATTCCTGCTGAACTTCCACACCTGGGGGCAAGTTTGGATCAGAGCAGAAATGCCACTGAGCTCTTAAACAACAGGTCTCTACCCACAATAAAAATTGCTGCAGTGATCACTGTCACTCCTGGTGACAGTTAAAAATCAGAACAATAAGAAGTGGCAAGGCCAAGCACGTCACCTACTGTATCCCTCTGCAGGCCCAGGATTGTTCTCTGCATTTCTTCCATGCAGCTTGACAAAACTTGTTATAAATGTCCAAAGCAATTAAGATCCAGCATCTTCCTTTGGGAGATAATTCCAGGTTGTAACAGATTTCACTGTCTTGATGAGTTCCGTGATATCCAATCTAAACTTTGCTTAATAATTTCCTCTCATTATTTCCTCCTTCAAACCGTTCCCCTTCATCCAGCACTACAGCCTCCAGGTATAAAAAAGTATTATCTACTATTCTTTCCTAATTTAACTGCCACATTTCCCACATTATTTTCACTCCTCTTTGTGACAGAGGAGAACAAAGAATAAATTTGGCTTAATTTTAAATCCCCATGCCACCCTTTCTGGAGGCACATTAGTATATTCTACCAGGACAATTTGCACTATTGTTGTGTGCTCATTTTGTTAGTTTAAGAGACTGAACTCAGCAATTTACCTAGACACTTATGAAGAAATGACTTCAAATATTTACTGCCAAATACTTTTATAAAACAGCATGAATCTGATGTTTGTGTGGCATATTGAAAATTTCATCTTTTTGCAAAGAATATAGAAATTACACTGGAGAGGAAAGTAAAGACATAGAGTTGCAGAGAAATAGCAGGCTTGAAGGTAACTAACTTTCATACTCATCTGATTAGCCTTGCACACATTATATGCTTTCATTCAATGTTTATATGATGTGTATAAATACATAACACATAATAATAATTTTCAATATTGAATATAACAAACATATAGCTAGAAAATCTTACTAAAGTTTCTTTTGTATTTGATGGAAGACTCTATAATGTACAAAATGTTCATTTATTTCCTGGTTTCCCCCAAAACAGATGAACAGAAACAGCAGAAACATTTGCATTCTGAAGTCAACAGGCTGCTGCAGTTCAGCCAGAAAATAGGCTGTTGCCTTGATGACAGAAGAAAACCCATTAGTGTATCTTGAAAGTGCCTGGTAGAAGATCTGATGGTTTCAGCTTAGTGAGCTATCATTCATTAGCCATTTGATAGCAGATGTGAGTTCAGGCTCCCCAAATCAGATAAAAACCATGACAGGGAGTTTAGGACATAATCAATATATGCAGATAACAAACAGACACATGATCTCAAGGATCATGTTTGTGATTCTAATGACACAAGATCTTGCAAAAAGCAATAAGGAATGGCTCTCAATTTCAGAAGAAGCACAGGCCTTCCTTAGTGTCAGTGGAATAGCAGCACTTTGCCAGGGCAAAGCAGAGATAAGAGTAAAGAACACTCCCATGTCACAGTACTGCCTGTCACCACCTGTTTAAAAAAAACTTTTACCCAATCAGGGCGGCTTTCCTCACAGTCATAGTACCAGGTAAATGATCATCAAAATTTTGTCCGAGAGACAAGTGCCATAATATATTTGGCTATTCTGGATTATTACAAGAGCTCAGACAATCTCTGTATTCTTTCTTCCCACTCAGAGCACACAAGCTGTGAGCAATGGCAATAATAGAAAAACAAACTATTTCAAGTTCAAAAAGCAGCCTAATTAAGAATTTAAAATCTCTGCTATAAAGGTCCCACTCTTTTTTTACCCTTGTTCACCAGACCCACTAAAGTTGGCAGGAGGCATTTTGTGGCACTGAGAATGTCACATATGACCTCTCAGGTGTCTGTTGTGCTGAGGTAGTGCAGCTTGTGCTATCACATGTACACATCTGTAATATTCTGCTCTGGGAGCAATGCATTCATGTTCTCCTTTCTCCACAAGAAGTAATAAATGAGCCTTCATTGCACAAGAGCATATGGCCACTCATAGAACCACTGTTCCCTCCTTTACAGCAGAGAAAACACAATTTTTGCTATAAAAATAAAAAGGCATGGTTTTTAATTAATTTGGCAGTGCATGGTCTCTGCTGCTCCCTGGCATTGTCTTGGCTTTAGTAGGTCTTAGCAGCTGTCAAGTGATAATTCTGTAGTCTGTTTTCTCTTAAATTCTGCAAATCTAACAATATCTGTACAGGTCTGATGAAGTCTGCTGGTCCCTGCATAAAAACGACAGCCCTTTATGTTGGTTCACACCAAGAGTGCAGCTTCCAAACTTGAGCAGGAAACCAAGGAAAAGAGAGCAAATTATGATGAGAAACATATAAAAAACAAAACCAGACTGGAGGCTGAAGAGGCAAAAAACATCAAACAGCTGCTGGTGAAGGTCTTGAGGGGGCACAAGACTTCTTACAGCCCCTCTTCTGCTGGGGGCAAGCTGAGGCTGCCAACATAGGATCCATAGGTGGAGGACACATAGAATATGGCACAAGAGAAAAGGCACAGAGGGAAATGAGGTCCTTTTGTGACAGTTCTGACAGTGTTATTAATGGGGTTCTTCATTGCTCCTTTGGTAATCTGGAAACTGTTAGAACTCTTTTTGATGGATCTGTGCAGGGCCAGGAGCTGGACTCCATGATCGTTGTTGGTCCCTTGCAACTCGACAAACTCCGATTCTGTGATTAATCATACTATGAATAAATCTTTTGTTCCACATATGTGTGATGTATTCCCTTTTTAAGGTTCTTCCTGGTATGCTTTTGTATTATCTATCTATCCATCCATCCACCCATCCATCCATCCATCCATCCATCCATCCATCCATCTATATCTTTTTATCATACAATCACAGAATATCTCAAATTGAAAGGGATCCATATGGATCACCTCAGAATTACCTGAAATTAAGTTATGTCACTAAAAGCATTGTCTCGAAACTCCTTGAACTCTGGCAGGCTGGTGTCACCGCCACTTCTGTGGGGAGTTTAGTGACTGACCAACCTCTCAGTCGGAAAGAGAAGGGAAGAACCTTTTCCTAATTTTTGATATGAATTTACCCTGATGTGGCTTCAATCCATTTCCTCATCTCCTATCTATCACTGGTCACCAGAGAGAGGATCATATATAACCCATTATTGCTCTTCCTTTTACCCTGTGAAAAACTCAACCGTCTCATAAACACACATGCTTATCCAAGAGTGTGTAAAGTTTTCTTTACAATGAAAGAACTACACAGGAAACTGATCATCAAATCTGCCTTCCTGGGTTGTCCTACTACAAGTTTTTTAGTGCATTCTGTTCCTAGTAATTAAATAATTATATTGCATGTGTATAAACACATAACAGCTGCCATTTAATTAGCAAAGAAAGAGCTGGAATTAAACATGCAGGTTTTTCCAAATGAACATTTTAGGGAAGATTAAACTTGACTACAGTGAGGTGTGTCTCCTTGTTAGAGCTGCAGTATCTCAGAAAAGCTTCTTGGCAAGCAAAGTCACTCCCCATGAATGCAGTATGATCTTAATCACAGCTAATGGGTAAATTAAAATTGTCAAAATTAGAGCAGCAAGCTAAGTGAATGCACTGGAAAGAAGAGTAATAAGAAAGAACAGCGGGAACTAAAAAAATGTGTTTCCTAATTCTGTTGGAGATTTTCCTGCTCTCTCAGTTTTTGTCCTTTAATCCTCCTGAATGAACCTGCATGAGTCTTGTTCAGCAGACAGGACTCTGAAAGACAAAAATTGAGCTGGCTTTCAGCTGCCCAAGGGTGTGCAGGCAAGAAAGGGCACTGAGAAGCTGGGAGTGCCTCCTAACCACACCATCACTGAGCAACTTGCCTTTGTGAAATGTTATTGACTTAAATAAAATCTGAGCCTAGCAGTTAGGACACAGAAAGAGGTTGGAATATGCTATTCTTTCCCTGTGGAATAAAGGGAGGCCTGGATACACACCTTCCCTTTTTTAAGCTTTTTTTCAGAAATGGAGAGTAAAGGAACATAAATAAGAGTGATGTCCCAGATCCTCAGAACTCTTTGCAAACTAATCCTAAATTCATCTGCACATCAGGCCTAGGCTTGTCCTGAGCTAAGTTGCAGTGAGGATTTGCTGAATAGGGATGTTTCCTGCAGGGAACTTCAGTCACTCAGGCTGGCCAGGACCAGATCACCTGGAGCAACCCCCTGTCCAAAACATTAACTTCCAATTAAGAGTAGATCACTAAGGATCTCCTCCAGCTGAATTTGGAAACTCTCCAAGGATAGAGGTCCCACAATCTCTCTCAGTAATCTCTTCCAGTGTTTCATGGTGAAATTTAGTTACCACCATCTAAAATAATAATTTCCATTGTTTCAACCTGTGATAGCTTAGTTTATGTATTTCACCCCTGAGAGATGTCTGGCTGCCTTCCCTCAAAACTTCTTTAGCACTTCCTCATTTTTAATGCCTCCCCTGACCACCTTCTGCTTTCCCTTCCATGTTATTTTGGTTCAACAACTCTCTCACACTGAAGGCACCGTTACCTCAAAATCATTCTTGGCTCAAACAAGATGAAAACATGAGTTAAAGCAAATGGCCATTTATGAAATGCAAACCAGACAAAGGTTTAAAGAGGTACAGGTGTGTAATTAAATCCTGGAGACTACTTGAAAGTGGTGTGTAAATGGAGCCAGGTTTATGTTACTTTGTAGGGATGTAGATATCCCATAATGTCAGATATCCCATAATGTCAGATCAGAGGAGCTGTCCTGCATTTGTGCAGGGTTTTCACAGGAAAGCATCTGACAAGATGGGAATACCTTCAGCTCTAGAGCCCATACCCGGCTGTGGACATTATTCAGTTTCAGAAGTTTCCCCTCCTCCACCCCCTGCTTTTCACCACATTTCCAAGCAGTGCCAACAATCCTGGCATGTGCCAGCACTGCCTCCTACACCTTCGGGTCTCTTCCACAGTCATTAAGTTGCCTTAATACAGATGAGGCTCGCTGCTGTCTCAAGCACCCTGCTAAACTGTTTGCACACTGCCAACCTATTCTGAGTGAAATGCGCTTCTCTAAAGCAGATTTATTTACATGCTTCCATCCCTCTCATCCAATGTAACAAGAATCGCACGGTGAGGCAAGGAGGGAATTAATTTTCATGGATGGATGATAATGGAACATGGCAGCATAAGCTGGATAAGAATCTGTTCCAAGCACACAGGACTTGACTTAATACACAAAAGCTGTTGAAAGTAAAGCATCAAACCCTTAAATACCACCCAGCCTTCTTCAACTCAGAGGGAAAAGCGCTCATCAAATAAGAGAACGAGATTCATAAACACCTGTGTCTAGCTTTTTGGGGTTTTTTTAAGTGAGGTGGGGAAGTTGAGTAATTTTAATACAGTCTCCTTAAATAATATGTAGAGCTACTCAAACAGTAAAAGTTTCTACAACAGTCACATGTCGTGAGTAAGTGTTTAAAAGCTGATTTTCTAAAATCGTTTCTATTGCAGAATTTGCAGTATCTGCACACTCAGATCCTTACGGGGTTTTTTTTCTCCATCCTCAGAGGAATTGACCAGCCACCATGAGGCTCTGGTTTGGAGCCCAGCAGAGAGGAGGAAACAGCACTCAGGTACAAGAGCAATGCCAGCTGAGCTGATGGCAGAGTGACAATCTTAAAACGACCATCCCACAAGGGAGATGCTTCAAACAATGGCAGACAAACAGCCCTCAGTGGATTATTCACGTTTTGAAGGCGTTCAGTGTCAGGGAAGGCCATGTGCGCTGTGTGGCTGAACTGCAAACAAACCTAAGGAATAATGCATTCAACTGCCCTTATCCTATTTTCTACTTGTCACAGTGTGGCTGCCTGTAAGAGTGGAACACAAAGAGCTGCACACCACTCCATGCACACAGACACTGTATTAAATGCCAAGACAATTGGAATTAACTGGCACTGGACTTCTCTTTATGCTCCTTGTGTAATTAACCTGTGATTCTTTTCACCAGAGATTTGGAAGATTACACCTTGTTCTACCTTTCCTGTCATTAAAAAGCTGGTGTGGATGTTTTAAAGCAAAAGGGGAGAGAAGAGGGGTAAGTAAAAAAACACCCTGTCCTTTAAGAAAAAAAAATCACATCAATTCGCATGCAACCAGTAAATTACACCGCTGGATGCATTTTGAATATTCCCACATGAAAAAAGCAAAAGGAAAGGCAGGAAAGTCTGAGAAGAAAGCAGCATTAAAGCAATTAAATTGCTCCCACCCCCCAGGTTGCATCATCCAAAATTAACATGCATCCATTTATATAATGATAATTTGCAAAATGAAATACAATAAAATCATAAATAATACCAGAACACTCTATGCAGGCAGCAGTGAGGATCCACACAAAACAAAGAATGGGTGTGTCTGAAGTTCCATCCCAATTTCTAATAACTAACACATCCTCAAGTATTCATTTTGAAGATATTCCTTGGATTTGATGGGCTTAATCATTTTCAGAAATTGGAAATCCTACTTTCTGAAAAATCAAAAAAGACATTGAGAGACAAGTGCAGAAATTGCCACAAAATAAACCTGCCACCTACACTGAACTAAGCAGAATCTGAGTAGTGTGACACATTTACAATGACAAATTCTAGTCAGAGAATTATCTTCTTTTAATGTCCCTTTCCAAATTCTAAACACAAAATATTTGAGCCTTTCTGGCAAACCTAAGGTCAATTTTAATGAATATGGGTGTTTTTGTTAGTGCTCAGATTCGAGATGAAAGTAAATGAAACATGGGTATTAAATTAAGATTTCTTTGATCTTTAAAAATAAAAACTCTTGTTCATAACATTTACCAAATGTAAAAAGTAACTATGCATCCCATGGAATTTGAACTAAATATGCCATGCAATTCCTACAACTGAATACCTCCCAATATTGAGAGGGAACTGCATACTCCTGAATACTTAATATCAATTTTTAAAATATCAGGTCATTATTTTATAACAATGGCTAGTAAGGTAGCCCACAGAAAAGGACAGTCATTCACTTACATGGGCCCAGACTGGGCTCCAAAGACGTCTGCAGAATAATTTATAATTTGAGGGGGTTTTAGCCTTGCCTTAGGCTAGATTTTCAGCACTCAGCAGCTCTGTTCTGGGTAACTGACTGAAACAATTGGATTACGGGACTTTTGCAGTTCTACTCTTGGAGAACCAAGGGCAGTTCTGGAGAACTTTTGAAAAACTAGGAAAAGACAAGCATATCCAACAAGAATGTCTCTAACTGTGAATGACAAACCAAGGCAGGGTGGGAGAGGGATATTTATGCTTTATACCAGAAAGTTCACTTTAAGAAGAGATAGATAAAAATCTTTAGCCTTTTAGCACGCATTTTAAAACACCAAAAAATATTTCACTAGCCTGTATTTACCTAAAAAGCTTCCCATTCCAAAGTCCTGCTTTCAAAAATATATTACACAACTCTTAGTCATTGAATTTTCAATTTGATACTTTCAGGGAAAAAAAAAAAGATTCTCACATATGAACTAAAAGTGCATTATCTAATTGCATTCGTGCATCATGCATCAACTCTCAAGATAAGAAGGTATGCAATAAATATTTAAACAGTTGAGTCATTCCCCTTCTGAGGTTCATCATTTGACATATTTCATCAACATAGCTAGTTGGAAATTTCTTTAGTATTTTTATTCTAATGATTGAATATTGAAAGGAAAACCCTGGAAAGTCCTTAAAAATACAGATTATCTGTACAAATGTAAGATAGGGTTCTGAACAATCTAATACTTTCCTGACAAGTATATCCTGGAGTCATATAAATTCCTATGGATCATATTCTCTATTATTTAGTTTCCTGAAGGAAGGTATTTTTAAAATAAATAAATAAAAATTGAAATATCATCTTTCTATTAAACTATAATAAAAATTCTTTGTTCTTCAGGAATATTAGAGCCAGTAAAAGTTTACTTTCTCTTGATATATGTTCATGTCAAACAACTTTAAAAAAATGAGAAAATCCATTAATATTTTCAGTGATGTAATATCTGTAAGAAACTCACTTTGTGCCAAGTGAATCAAGGTACTACAAATATGATTTCTAGCAGCACAGGAAAATTCATAGACTTTAAGAATATGTATTTTGGATATTAGAGATATCATCTGGTTTTTAAGAATGATGTTTGCACTGGTAAGAAACTTGTCATGGAATCATAGATTGGTCTGGGTTGGAATGGACTTTAAAGCTCAACTGGTTCCAACCCCACTGTCATGGGCAAAGGCAGCTTTCACTAGACCAGGTTGCTTCCCATGGCCTTGAAGGCTTCTGGGAATGGGACATCCACAGCTTTTTTGGGCAACCTGTGCCAGAGCTTTACCATCCTCATAGTAAAAAAGGATTTTCCTGATATCTAACCCAAACCTGCATTTTGTCAGTTTGGATCCATTCTCCCTTGTCCAGTCATTCCAGGCCCTTGTAAAAAGTCCCTCTCCAGCTTTCTTGTAGGTTCCTTTCAGGTACTGGAAGGCCACAATTAGGTGACCCCAAAGCCTTCTCTTTTCTAGCCTGAACAAGCACAATTCTCCAGCCTTTCCTCATGGGAAAAGTGCTCCATCCCTCTGATCACCTTGGTGCTCCTTTTGGACTCTCTCCAACAGCTCCATGTCCTTCCTGTGCCGGGAGCCCAGAGCTGGAGGCAGCTCTGCAGGTGGGGTCTCAGCAGAGCAGGGCAGAGGGGCAGAGTCCCCTCCCTTCCCTGCTGCCCACACTCCTTCTGATGCAGCCCAGGACACGTTTGGCTCTCTGCGCTGCCGGAACACGTGTCCAGCTTGTGTCCAGCTTCTGATCCACCAGCACCAAGACCTTCTCTCACACAGATGACAAAAGAATAGGTGTTTGTTTGTTTCCTAGCAGCCACGCATAACACCAGATCTCTCAAACTCCGAAGGGAGGATTTCTGGAGAATTACACATTCACAAACGTGCTCGTGCTGAGGAGCCACATTGCAGGGTGTCTGTTAACAGGACCACATGACGTGCTTGCAGCAGGAGCTATTTCTGTGTGTCTCCAGAGGGATCAAAACCAGCACACAGAACAAACTGTTGATGGCAACCTTGGCCAGCATCGTGGTACCACTTCAGATGGAGGAGGGCATGCAAGAGCAGGTCGTCGTTCTGTGGCTGCTACAACGCACATGGCATTTCATAGGAGAGGTCTGGCATTCCAAGGAGAACTTCAGCAATGCGTTTGCCAGGAGTCAAACTCAGAGGAGAAACCCTTAAACAACAGCTCGTGAGTCACATGCTGCTCACAAGTTTGAACTATGTTCTCCCAGTCAAAAGATCAAGGTCATTTACTTACTAAACATATGGTCTACCAAAAAAGGCACTCTCTTCCCAACTCCAAGTGTGCAAACAGAAGGAACTGCTATCGTCGGAGCGCAGCATCAAAACCATTCAGGAATGCCTTTATAGCAAGCCTTTCTTCTGCACAGGCTACACACTGAAGCAGTACTTCACTGCTCTGCTGTTAAGCAGGCAAAAGGATTCCTTCCTTAGTCAAAGGGAAAACAAATGAAGAAGAAAAAGGAGAGAGGAAGCCAACCATGAACTTTTTGAAGTGCTGCTGAATATCAAGCTCTCAGTGAAAGATTAATTGGAGGAAGACTGGTTTTGGAAATATATTCACACATTTAAAGAACACAATATTCATGGCAAATTATTACTTTTTGCCAGGCTATCACTATATTACAACCTGATTTCAGTACAGCTTTCAGACAAAATTCCTCTCTTTCCTTTGACACATGCATTTTTGCTACATTAACCATGAGAAATGCTAAAGAAAGAAATTCACCCACATTTTTTGAATCAACATTCAGATCTGGACAACCCTGAAATCTACTTAGAGATTAATTCACTTGGAAGTGGCAGTCCATGTATTATTCTCTTTCTCTTGAACATCTTACTGAAAAAGCACAAGATAGAAAGACTTTACCAGCTAAACCAGTTAGAGGGTGTAAAAATTAATGACTGTACAGCGAGAGGATCCACAGGTTCTAGCTTCAGCTCAAGCACACACTGTTCCATTGCTGATGTTTCCAAGTTCCCTGCCACATTCCCAAGTTTACTTTGTGGACATAAGGTGGTTTTTCAAGCTGACGACAGATCCTTCCAGAGCAGAGATGAGTCTCCACTCTGCTTCACAGAACTCCTGCAGGCAGGAATCTAAATGCATGTACTGGTATTCCTTCACATTGAGACTAATTTTATCAAAGGCATCAGGAGATATTTATGAGTTCTGATTTTCATTTGTCATTTGTGTTCATTAAAGAAATTTTTTAAAAGAAAGATAAATGACTGAAGGAGGAAAAGGAGCTGATGGGTATGGAAGACTCAAATAGTATTTGGCCGGAATGAACCACATTCAGATACAACCAAAGAAAGGAAATTTTTTTAAAAGATAAATAAGCCCCACAAAGCCCTAAAATCATTCCCTGTTCAGGTGGATAATTTAAAATTTTCCTGCTTTTGACTGGTTTCAAAATTTTGTTTTTAAAACGTTCTTCTCTCTGTTTTCAAAGAGAAAGAACAGCGAAATAATTATTACTAGGGTTAATAATAGTAAATAACTATGTTTTATGCAGTAAATTTGAATTACCTAGGCTATGACCCTCTCTTTTTTTCTTTGCCTTTTGTTTTCATTCCCTTTTTTTTTTCTTTCCTTTCTTAAGTAAATGCATCTTCCTTGTGTGCTGTTCTCAGAAATGAAAGCAGCAACCTGCTGTGAATTCAGCTGCTCCCAGATTTTCCAGCCCTCCTCTGCTGGTTGATGCTGTGCGTTCTCAGCAGAGCAGGTCTGAATGCCAAGCGTGGGGACCCACTGGCACTCATTTACAAGGAGCTTTTCTCATCCAGAAAATGGTGCAGCTGCTCCTGACACTGGGAGAACTTCTGACACCGGCAGTGACAACCACAGGGCGGAACATCAGCTCAGGATGAGAAGCAACAACACTGAAAAGAAATTCCCTGACTGCGAATCCCAGGGCATTCCCACACCACACAGCCCAGACATGGCACAAAGTGGAATGGCACTTCCCAAATGGCAGGGAAAGAGTTGGAAAAGCAGGAGTGGGATGTGCTGAGCCTGCATCCACTGCAGCAGAAGGGAAAAGTCCCTTCTCCTTCTGCGAAACATAATCATCAGGAAGTGTGGTCACAGGTATCTGGAGAGGGGAACGGAAAACAAAGGTGTGCTTCCCAAATGAATGCCTTCTCACCAGGCTTTGGGATCTCTTTCTTTATTGGTCTCAGCCTTTGAATTTGAGAAAATGCATCTTCCAAAATTTATGTATTTTTAAACAGAGAAAGGGGAGTTGGTAAAAGCTAAAGCTAATATATACATATTCTACTGACCAGACCAGCATCTTGCAGACCTGGATGGAGCCTTACCCTTTTGATTCCTGTCAGACTTTTAAACCTAATTCTGTCAAACTTAGTCTCCAGAAAAAAATGAACAGAGAGTTTTAAAACTTGACTGAGAGTTTTAAAGCTCTGCAAACAGTCCCATTTCCTCCTGTATACTTCATCCCTTTGCAGAGTAGCTCTGTGTGCTCAGCTTGGACAATTTACCAAGTTTAATATACCTGCTATTTTCTTTAACTTTACTGTGTTAGCAAAGGCAGTGCAGCACCATGACCTCTAGGGCTTTCTAACCTTTCTAATTTACAGAATAAACTCCAGAGATCCTTAGAGTGGAGAATGCTAGAATGAGGAAGAGCTTCTTCCAGGCATGCTTAGCATTGCCATGGATTATTGCACACATCTGAGACATCCAGGCAGGGTCATCGCCTTCATCTGTTCCTTTATCACCAAGTCAGTACCAAGGTGATAAGCACAACAACTCACTTCAAAAGCAGGTATAGCCATGGAAGAAGAAAACAGGGTTGAAAATCAGAATCCAGTAAGTCTTTAGAAGCCACAGGAGCAAACATAATCCTGTCAAGATGCTGCTTAATACATTCCCTGCTCTACAGAGCAGGGTTTTATGTGCTGTGCTCAACTGTTTCCAAACACATTTAGCAGTGTCATAGAGTTAGCTCTGCCAGGGTGGTTTTATTGTGGTAAAATACCAAAGTGGTGGGGAAAAGGAGGCAGAGAAATGTATCCTGCCTGGGTCAGTGTATCGGGTATAGCCACTGACAGAGCTAAGAGCATATCCAGTACACCCTTCATGCCAGTCCAGCATCCTGGCTGCCAGACTTAAATTCAGGTCAGTCACAGTGGTATGAAATAACTGAACAGGTGAGCCCTGTAACTCTTGCAGTAGTCTCCAGCCCATGGGAAGGGAGAGGCTTCCTGAGCCTAAAAGCTAAGCCCTTCCAAGTTCATTGCCTTAGCTAACAGTCTGAGCACCCCTGTGTCATGGTCGGGCTGCTGATGGGAGCCAACACTGAGAGCAGAACTGCTACATTATGGTCAAGTGAAAAATTAGCAATTGAACAAAATATTGCTTGAGAAAATTGTAACGAACTCATTTTTTGTCTTTGAGTCTCTAGAGAGTTCATGGGTGGTGTTATGACAATATAGTAATTTAGAGTTATAGTACAAAACTGGACTCAAAATTATTTAAATAGACCTTCAGCTGCAGACAGGAAACATTTCTTTAAATGGATGCCTCACAAATCTAGACATCCTTGGATTTAAGCCCCCCACACATCTGACTGTACTTCAGTCTCACTGTTATAACATTACCACCAGCTGCAAAACCCAATTCAGCACCACAATAAATACGTGGGAGGTCATCACACTCAGCCCTGGGCTCTGAAGGGCAGGCTGGAACCAGGAGACTTGATGAAAGTCCATTTAGCAATATCCACACCAGAGTGCAATCACAAAGCAGGCACCCTGCTACAGCCCTATTTGTGCTGTAAACTGCAGGCACATATCCTGGAACATGAGGAACACTTACCCAGCTTATGTAAAGATCCAGAGGATCCAAATACTTGCATAATGAACAAATTTACACTAGTATTTCCACAGAATGCAAAGGATGTGATATATGTTACAATAAATAATCCCTTTTCCATGATGTGTTGCTGCAGTTAACTTTCTGCTTTAGTGCTGAAGGGCAATAAATAATCTCTCTGTCCTGACAGTGGCGTGTGCTAACAAGGAAATAACAGAGGAATGGTGCTGAGAAGCTGAGTGATTTCAGTAGTGATTCAGTCAGACAAGGACTATAATGAAATAATTTTCATTCCCAGTTGCCTTCTGTGACTATTTGAGACTGAAATTTCAAAAGGTTACGGGCTTGTACTTGGCATTGTATCCTCACATCAGACCAGGTCCCCAGGCTGTGTGCTGCCTGAGGGGATGAGAGTGCCAAGGAATGGCCTCCCTTGCTGACCAAACTGCAGAGGAGCTGCACAGCAGGTGGGTGGCTGTGGTCACACTGTCCTGTCCTGGTGCCTGTCGCTGCAGGACCATGGCTTGGTCATCAGGGATCTCCCCAGCTCACCCAGAGCCTGTCCTGTTCCGTCATTACCCCGTTAAACATTTGAGCCAGAGCAGTGCATTAAACCATCTGTCTGATCCTGTGAGGTTTTGCAGATGACACAACAGGGCAGGCTAGGTTCTGGTTGGTTTGTTTTGCTGTCTTTTCTTCTTTGAACTCCCTCTAAGACCTCTGAAAACTAAGGCACCTGAAAGTAAATCTTGCATTCCTTTTCTAATGGCATTTTATACAAAAGATTTGAGAACTGGAAAATTATGCATTTGTGTTTGCTTATCACCAAGTAAAGAGGAGGTTAATTTTGTTGTCCTCTCCAGAAGGCAATCTGATGAATACCTAACTTGTTCCGACTTGTCTTCATTCTTATATCTCTTGTATTAAAATTTTATGAATCAAAGAGCAGAAAGTTCCTATTTGCTTATCTCATTGATGCACATACTGAATCCTGAAGGCATTTTGACCACTTACACTAAATTACCTAGAGTTTTGTAGATTTTTGTTTCTGTGATCATGCAGCTCTACTTTAGTTCTGGGTTATATTACAATTCTTATTAGTGTGCATTTACTTCCTGTCTGTTAGCACACATTTTCTGTTTCAGAAACACATGGTATTTAAGTCTTCTGTTTGTGCACTGGCAATTTAGAGAATGGGCCACTTGTTTTAAGTGGAAAATACAGTTTTGAAAATGCTGAAAAAATATCAAAAACGCTATTTGTTGTGCGCATCTCAAGTTCAAACCCCTCTAAAAGAAAGGAAGTGAAGTTTTTCAGGCAATCATTACATACACACCCCACTGCTGTGATGCAGATTCAGGCAGGCTGGTATCACCATTGGGGGAACTACTTAGTTAAAGATATCCACATACTCTGCAGTTTCCAATGGGAATTCAACACATACCATCCCTGCCCTGTATACCAATTTTCATTTCAGTTTTTTTCTCCATTTCTTTTAAGCTTAAAATGTTTAAATTTTTAAGCTTAAGGCTGGTAACCAAGCTGCTGGAGAGCAGCTCTGGGGTCCTGGTGGACAACAAGCTGCCTGTGAGCCAGCAGTGCCCTGAGGGACATGAAGGCCAGTGATCAGAGGATGACTAAAAGATGATGGGGGGACAGAAGCACCTCACTTCTGAGGAGAGGCTGAGGCCTGTTCAGCCTGGAAAAGAGACACTGAGAGGGAACCTCATCAATGTCTGTCCGTGCCTGCAGGGAGGGGTCACAGGATGGGCCAGGCTCTGCTTGGCAGTGCTGGGCAATGGGACAAGAGGCAACAGGCAGGAGCCGAGGCACAGGACATTCCACATGAACATAAAGAAGAGATTACTAACTGTGCAGTGACCAAGCACTGGAATAAATTGCCCATGTGATAATGTATGGTGTATAAATTCGTGTATCAAATGTATCCAGTATATTTTATTTTATAAACCAAAGGCTGTGTTGCAAGCCCTGGCTCTAGGGATTGCAACAGGGCATTTCCTATAGTACAATTTCAAGATAAGGTCAGAATTTACAACAGAAGGGACCTGGCCATGCAGGATGTGGCTCCTCAACTCAGGATGGGAACATCGATTCTCAAGCAATCAACACCTGATAGCCTGGGAGGATGCTGCAAGAGACTGATCGAATCACTCCAGGTGTCTGGTTCTGAGAAATCCCCTGGGAGATACCAACCCTTCTGGGAAATCTCTTCAAAACTAGATCAGCAAGAGGAAAAAATACATGAATATGTATCTTGAACAGAGACTCACAATAAACTGGCCTCCGGGCAGGAAAACTCCATAAAACCCAAGCCCTGAGACGTGCGGAGGTTGTGGGGCAGCACCGTCGTTGCTGGACACTGCGCCACCCAACTCGATCGAAGTTGTTGTCCTTTTATTGTGGCTATTTTAAATTGTTTTTGGGAATTGTAAAAATAAATTACTTGATATTAACTTTGTTTCTGATTCATTTATAACACCCAGAAGGTGTAAAGTCTCCCTCACTGAGGATATTCTAGAATTGTCATGACACACTCCTGTGCCATGTGTGCTCTGCAATGGCCCTGCTTGGGCAGGGAGGTTTGACCAGGTCACCCACTGTGGTCCATTCCCACCTGATTTATTCTGTGATTTTGTAATTTTTCCTAAACATTATTCCTTTCTGTTAATGGGAATATTTATCTCTGCCCTCTATTCATACACTGTGCTGTGGAAGCTTTTATCATCTCACCTTGCTCCCTGACAGGAAGAAGGAGATTTATCAATGAAAAGGTTATTATGTGACAGACTGATTTATAAAGCTCTTGTAAACAAACCTTTGACAGGTAACTACAAACCAAGTGCGATGTTTTACTGCACTGAGCAGCACCTATTAAAGCTTGCTTTCAAACGGTGAAAATGTAACACATAAACAAATTCTCAGTTCAATAGGTAGGAGGCAACTTGAATGGGAGTGGGAAAGTGCAATTAATCATCATCCATATGGTCTACAAGTACATTTTGGCTCTGTGTTGGGACCCTGAGTGAGCTCAACAGGAATGCTTAGTCCTTCTCCTGTAATGACACCTTCAAAGACCCTCACACCCCACAAAGGTGTTTTAATTTTTGTTTCTCAGCATCCAAACCCATTGTGTATTAAGAGAGTAGTTTCAGACAAGATGTAAAGGAGAAATTTTGTTACAATGAGGGTGCAGAACCACCAGAATAGTTTGGTCAGAGAGGTGCTGGATGCATAATCCCTGGGAACATTCGAGGTCAGGTTTGTGGGACTCTGAGCAACCTGGTCTGGTTTCAGATGCCCCTGCTCACTGAAGGGGGCAAGCCAAGCCAAATTATTCTATAACTCCAAAACATGTAGTGTCCCCATGAAGAGTCCCACTGATATGGAAATTTTGACACAGAGCACTTAAGTGGAAAGGACACACTATGAATTTTAAATGGGGGCTTGCTGTACCAAAATGACAATACAGCATAAAGAAGCTTATGGAAAAATGGAGAAAATAATCCAGTATCTGACAGGGAAAAAATATGCAGAATCCAAGCCCTTAGTATTTTTTAGCTGCATGAAAAGTCATGGCATTGAACAGGTTATTCATTTTGTCTTTGGAAAAATAAGGCAATAATATTTTATTCTAAATCTTTAGAATATCCCAGTCACCACAGAGCTAGGATACAATATCAGTTGTCTGCCTTGTTTCATTAGGGTTTCTTGACAAATACCAGCAAAACTTGCAGCTGGTTCCTGCACAAGGGGAAAGAGTAGTCTTGCAAATTAGGTTAAGCTGTGAAGGTAAATTTTGCTTCACAGCTGGGGGTGAGGGACTTTTCATGAGGGGCTTTTCAAAGACCATGTTTTCCAAACCCAAGGACAGCCCTTGCAGTGAGGCAAGAAAAGGAGGTTGCAAAAGGTCTGAATAGATGCACAAGGAGGTCCCAACAAAAACTTTAAAAAGAAGCACACAATGTGTGGAAGCAGGGTCTGAGCCTCCCAGGACCAGAGAGACATGGACATACCGGAGAGAGAGCAGCACAGGGCCACAAAGATCATTAAGGAACTGGAGAATCAGCTCTGGCACAGGATGCCCAGAGAAACTGTGGAGTCTCCAAGCTTGGAAATACTCAAAGGCCAGCTGAACAACATCCTAATCAACCTCTCCTAGTTGGCTGTTTTGAGATTAGATGATCTCCAGAGGTTCCTTCCTGCCTCAGACATCCCCTAATTCTGTGATCCCATTACAAATCCACTGTATTCATTCACTTGAGGCACAGGCAGCATTTAGACAATTTTACTCATTATGGGCCATGTTATCACTTTCACAGGGGCAGGAACTATTGAAAACAAAGAGTGGCAGCTGAGCAGGGCCCAAGGCCACTGCACTACCCTTCACCATTATAAAATGGAGACCTCAAGCCTGCTCAGATTTCAGTTTAAATTGTTCTGAAAGAGCACTATTAAAACAAAAATAGACTCCTCGGTGGACAATTCTCTTCACTTGTCCAGTTCTCATGATCTTTTCAGAAATTAATAGCCTTCATTTTAACCTTGACTGCACAAGAGAATTGCTCTCTTTAAAGCTGAACCACTGGAAGTACAAACAGTCCACAGCATCCAGCATAGCCTTGCCAAATTGCTTGCAGCTTTGTTCCCTGTCTGCACCAGCTCCAATCCGAGCCACAGTGAGCCATGTGGGCATGGCAGGCTGGGAATGCACCTGGGAAAAACACATTCTCTGAGGCTAGTAAAGATCAATAGTGCCCTGAAAGACAGCCAGTTGAGTAACAGCAATTTATCAGGAACAATAGAACTTGAGCTCATACTGAGTGCGTTACACAACCTACTGAAACACTGTCCATCCTAAATATTACACGTTCCTAAACTCTTAAAGTATAAAAGTGAGACAAGCCTTTAGAAAGCTTCAGAATGGATTAATACATCAAATAATGGCTGAACATGTAACCCATCAGTTGTCAGATTTCCAGACATATATCCTAAAGCAACACCACACAAAGGAAGCTTGTTGCTTCAGTGATTTACTTCTGTCAGGTGGAAAAGGGCAAGCAGATGTAAATGCACAGCTCCTGATGCTATAGGAACAAATTGATATGTAAGATTTACAGCCACTCTTTCAGGCAGAGCAATGAAGCCAGTGCACCTGGCTCCCAGTGCCAGGCATCCTTCTTAATTTATTCAAAATAATCAAATTTTGTACAAAATGTGTAAAACATCTTCACACACACACAAGCAATTACCAATCATCTCTTAAATCATCTAGAGTTCTCTAATCATGGCAGTTTCAGTCCTGCTTTTATTTATGAAGGTCCATAATGAGACCTTCAGAAAGGTCAGAGCCAAAAGGCTCTGAGAGCTCCAAAATAACAATTCTTCTGTTCAATTAAGTGCCAGGGGTTTTCCCCTTTCAGCAGTACATCAGGCAGGTGTTTCTACAGTATTGGTTCAGTGGAGAACAACATCTATTTTCACATTGTCTCATTAGTCTGACTACTTTCTTCTGGCTTAGAATGAGAATTCTGTAAATCTAGTGCTGGAAATTATTATATACTTGGAACAAAGGGATAATAGTGCTAACTGTTAGTAGAGACTTTCTGTAGGGACTTTGTTACCATCCTGACTATCCAGCACAGCCGATATAATTGTACATGAGTAAATGTTTCAATGCTATTGTATTTATTAATACATTTGTTCACAGAAGTGTGGAGCCATTAACAGTAAATAAAATGCTAAGAAATACAAGGGGAAATATCTTTGTGTTTCATAAAGTTTCACCAGTGCTGAAAAGCAGCATTCTTTAAATTATTTATCTGACTCCATCTTATTCACTTATATACTTGAGCATACATCAGCACTGCAGGGAAATAGTTGCCTACCTTAGCGATGCTCACGAATTCTGAGTGCTTGCTAAGCTGGCACCCTTTGGGAGTGGCACTGGAAGACATTTCAGAGATCTGAAATGCACCTCTCAGCCTATGCATCTCCCCAGCCACTTTCAGAACCTCATCCAGAGCCCTGAATTCATGTTCTCACATTGTAAGCTATCAAAGCTTCCAAATAGATATTTAACTAAGACAAAAGGTTTACACAGACTAAATCGAGTGCTTAATCAAATGAGTACTTGCATATTTTGCTCTGTCCTTGTCCTTTCCTTCCTAGGACTTTAAAGAAAACAAAACCACAACTGTCCAAATGTCAAGGACCAAAGCAGACAAGCAGACCTAGGATTACTAGGACTGCAGGACTACTCATCACCATGGTTCTGTGCTCATTTCACTCAGAAACACAGATTTTGACAGAACCAGGTCTCCAGGCTTCTCTTTCTCAGGTCAAAGAGTGCAGCTAGGGAGTAGAAATTCATGCTTTTGTGACAAGACGCTTAAATATTTAGTGAACTTCAAAATGCCCCAGTTCCTCAAAGAAACTGCATCTCACCCACCCACAGATGCAGCAGACCCTCTGCAAATTGGTGCAGAGAGCCCTCATCACCACATGTGAGCAGAGAGGCTTCCAGAGAAGGGAAGGAAGATGCTGTCTTGGGTGCCTGTGCTGGTCAGGCATTCTTCTTGTTCAACATGCATCCCTGCTCTCTAGAGTGCATCTCCCATTACCATTTTAAACCAAAAAATACCCAGACCATTTCACTAAAATTGCCTCCTCCTAAAAGCAATCCCCCACCAATGCAGCAAGACTGAACCACCATCTGTGGGGGTTTGCTGCCTGTCTATGTGATCCATAGGGAGATTTTTGAGTTCATCCACCACTGATACACAAAAAAAAACCTTTCCAGAAGACAAAAGGCAATGGCAAACAATGTTTCAAATGCAAAATTTAGGGGGGTCTGCTGATAACACTTAGTTTCCAGCTGAGATTGTGTCTGGTACAAAATCAGATCAAAAGCCACAAGAGCACATAGAGAATGTAGCATTCTGCACTAACTTTTTCATTTCTTCTCAATCTCAACTTAAAAACTAGGTCCCTGCCTGTTCTTCAGTGTAACCTAAGCAACTTCTGACCTTGCAGAAACCAAATCCCACAAGCATGTCTCTGGTCTCACACAGCTTCCATGCCTTCCTTTACATACACTGCCTTTGAGCTCTAGACATCCTTATTTAAATCTGGGGGTTGAGTCACTCCCTGAGCTCAGACTTCCATGGCATCTCTTTGCCAGAAGTGAAATTTTACAAGCTAGATCCCTGAAAATTATATCTGTGTCCTGAAAAACACCCAAGGAACCTGAGCAGTCCTTTCTGCAACACCCTAGTGTGGAAGATTTTCTAGTTGATTCCTGAGCTTTTTGGGACCCCCAACTACTTTCTGCAAGACAGAGACATTTTTGAAAGACTAAACTAGTAATTTTTATTTTTCTAGAGCACAACTGTTGCTGATGTGAGACAGACATGCAGATGCTACTCCCTTTCTCAGTTTCAATGCATCACTGTTACAGATTCCTAAGAAACAGGATTTTCTTGGCTACTGAATAGTTATCTGTTAGTGCAAGCCTTGTCTGAGTGGATGATTCTCAAGGCTTGACAGCCTGCTGATTCAGTGCAACACGAAGTCTCAGTGGAGTCTATAGTGTGGCACAGGACAGCTCTGCAATCAAAATTGCCTTTACAAAGCAAAATGGAAGTAACAAATTGATACGGCTGCATATAGATTTGTCTCCTAATCTGTCAAAGGTTTAAAAATAAAAGGGGATTCTATTCTCTTTTACTGTCAACACTTCAGGTACATAATAACACTGCTGTTAGAAATATGTTGTATTTAATGGGCCTTATTCTCTCTCCTGTGCTGCAGTGAACTCCCTTGCTATTACCTATGCATGCAGACTCCTGAGCACTGATCCAGCCCTCCAGGCAATGCTTCCAGACCAAAAAACCCAAGCAGTAATACCTCCATAAAACCTCCTTCCTGAGAGACCATCTTTTGAATCAACTCTGAATTAATATTTACATATTTTACACAGCAAAAACCCCAATCCAGGGGTGCCAAATCCTTGCAGGTCCCACTAGAACGGTGGTGGCTTAGAACATGCCAGGAGAAAAAAAAAAAACCAACTCCCAAAGCTGCTGTTATCAAAGACTCCTGCACACCTCCTGCTGCAATGGGGGAATGCCTAATGTGCATATCATTTCATCTGATGAACAGTTGCTCACATCAGAAAATAAGCAGGTCTGCTAGGAATTCCTGATCCCACAAGGCAGCCGTGCCAGAACAAGTCCAGAGTGGTGTCACGCTCCAATGTCAGAGGAGCAGCTCCTGTGCCATTCCCATGGGGTTGGAGCAGAGGGAGGCTGAGCAGAGAGAGCGAGCTCTGCTTCACTCAGCAACTCCCTTCTCAGTGCTCAGGATAAACCCAGAGGAAGCCCAGGGACCAATGGTCCTCTGAACAAACCTGATGCAGCAGCTTGGGTGATGTTCTTTCAGAAGTTGCTAACAGCCTTGGAACCCCTCTCACTTTTCCAGCAAATAATGACAAACTAAACCTTTCCTTTCACAGAACTCTTGTCACTGTGATGCAGTTTCCCAAAGCTCTGCTGCACAGCCACGGTGGTTTAAGTATTTCATAAGCTGGCCTGTAAGATATCTCCCAGCCTTTTCAAGACAAAATTACTATTCCAGTGCCACCTCCAAAAATCTTGGTGCAAAGAGATACCTTTGTAGGTTGTTGATATTCAAAATTTCACAAGCAGTAGACTAATGTTTTATCTAGAAAAGTCTTTCCTTTATAGAGAGCATTAAGTTGTCCCAGAGGCAGCTGGAAGCCATTCATCTCTTCTGGATTTCAGGCTGATGGAGAAGATAATGCCATTCCCCAGTATCCCTATTATATGGCAGCCTGAACACACAGTTCTGAAAACTACAGACTTCTTGTATTCAGCTGTGAATTCCCATTCCACATTTCCATCTTGCTGCTTTTGTGCACAGAAGAAAATGTGCAGGCCGAGTCAGAAATACCAACAGTGTCTTAGACAATCCACTGGCATTGGATTCAATTTTCAAACAGGCACAGGAAGCCCAGTATATCAAACTGTATAAATTGCACACTGGCAAAGGACAGAAACTCTAGACTGCCTGCTCGGTGAGTACATTTGCACCAGAGACACAATTTAAACCAGTCTGCTCTCTGAGTGGACATGGACTAAACACACCGGTAGTTGTGTGGAACACGCCAAGAGTTGTCCTGGAATAAACCTAAACTACAGCACAAAATGAATCATAGATTGCCCAAGCTTAGGAAAAAGCTCTAGATAAAGGTAATAAAGAAAGGAAGTGGAGGCAGATAAGGACAGACACAGAAGGCTGAAGTGTTTAACACCATCTATGCCTCTACCTTTGAAGAAAAAGTTTAGCACAATTAGCTTGGGGAACATGAGAGATATACAGGTGAGAGCAGGGATAGAGCAGGGTATTTAAATAAACCAGATTAATTCAAATCAGTAGGGCCTGATTAAACTCACCGTGGAGTACTTAAGGAACTTGCTAGAACAACCTCCAAACCATTAGTGATTGTCTTTAAGAACTCACTGATAATAGTGAGGTCCCAGAGGTCTGAGGAAAGGCAAATAAAAGTGAACAGCTTTAAAAAGTGGAAAACGGGAATCTGGGGATTTGTAGACAAGGTAGCATGACACTGACACCTGGAAAGATACTGGGATAAAATATTAATAATCAGTTTTTAATCCTCTCAAGCATAATAAGCCGAAAAGAAACAGACAACTTAGATTTGTCAAGAGCAGATCATATCAGACCAACCTCATTAACTTCTCTTATGGGATAACTGGCTTTGTGGAGCATGGAAAAGCTATAGATATGATGGATTTTGACTTTTGCAAGGCTTTTGAGACAGTGTGACATGACAGTCTCCTCTGTGGAGGAGGAAAAGAGCATTATTAGTTTAGCACATAAACAGCAAGTGTCTTTCTGAGAGGTACTAACAGGAGCATCGTGAGCACAAGAAGGTACTCGTTGTTATTCCCCTTGTCTCAGTACAGAAACAGCCTTATTGAAGCACTTTGTCCCCTTCTCCACCACAGGTTAGAAAAAGACATAAAAAAGAACTTGTAAAGATGCCATGGAAGGGCAAAAAACCAGTATGATATTTAAATCAAGACTTATCAATGTAAATGAACTGATAGAGAAGACTAAAAAAGAACATTCATTCTCTTTGATACAAAGTGTCATTAGAGTAAGTTAGGGGTGAGGAGGTTGTGGGGTATCTGCAACAGAAGAGCTTTAAATGTGCTTTAAAGAGTTTTAAATGTGCTTTAAAGCTGCCAGTGAGGATTCAGGCAAAGAGATGTGCCACTAAGTCCCTACCTTTCTGTGTGGTTGAATGACAAATCCCCATGAAGTTTGTCCTTGCACAGGCTCAGCACTCACGTGGCATACAGGACCTTCTCTTCTCCAAAATACAGGCATTTTATTTTCTACATATTGTTTTCTGGGACTAGGAGCTCAGGACATCCCCATCAAAACCAGTAGAGGAAAGGGGAGAAACGGATTTTCTGGTACAAAAATCTATTTCTGTTCTTAACCTTGTACACACTCATTTTTCTGTGTTTTACACGTGGAATTCAGTGCAACACAAACTTCAGTGCTCTTCCCAGGCTGCATGTTCATCATCTTGTGTCTAAATGACTCTCAGTTCTTGAGAAAGCAACCAAAACTTATATAATTTTGAAGGGAAAAAAAACAAATGTCATGTTTGAATCACTTTGGATGAGAATAGGATTTTTGCTCCAAAAAATCTCTTGCTATCCCTTACTGATTTTGGTAGTGATCTCCTAGTCCCAGAAAACAAGACGTCTGGATTTTGGAGACAAAGGGGTACCCTGAGACTGTCATTTGTGGAGTCCTTGCCAAAGGGATGCTTGCAGGCCAAACACTGGTTTTCATTTTCCACTTACTTAAATGGTTGAATTAATGACAAGGTTTCTTCCTACAAATTGTGCCTTAGTCATGACCTTTGACAATTTTACCACTAGTATCAAACCGGAATTGTCAAGACATGCTAAACTACTGTGGCCTCCTCAGTTTCTTATGTCCAAAAGATACCAAATGAAAGCTGTGCCACACACTTAACTACACTGCCTTGAGGGAAAAATCCGGCCTTGCAGCCCCTTGTTTTAGTAAAATCCTTGTCATTAACCACTCTCACTACTGCCATTATCATCTTAGTTGCGCAATTTTAATCTTACCAAAGATCTCAGGAAAGCAGTTTCATGATCTTCATCCACTATAATTTACTCTATTTGGAAGACAAAGGCATCTTCTTGCCTTTGATAGGGTGAGATGAACTTAGACAAACATTTCTCCATTCATTTTCTTAGCCTACTCCAAAAAACCAATCATTTTTTAATGATTTCTTTGCCAATGAAGTTTCTTATCGGCGAGACTAACGCAATATTTTCTTCACAGGCATTTGAACATCTTTCTCATGCTGCTGTGTCCTCTAAAACTGCTGCAACACGGCATTAGTGGTAATTGTTACCATTATGCCTGGGCAATCAACTGCTTATGATTCTCTGGCTGGAAACCGGTGCTGTTTCCATCAGGGCTACCAGTTAACAATGATATTTTATTAGGGGACAGGTCCAAGGATTGGCAGCTCACTCTGCTGCTGTTATGCAAGACCAACCTTCTCAATTAAAGCTCGAGCTAAATCTAGCAGATTTGCCTCATGTCTGCCATTTGTGGCTACCATTAAAATATCCTTTCTCTTGTTTTGTGTTGTTATTCACGCATAGATTATAAAGTAAATTCTGCCTTGGAGACAAAACCACATATGAGCAGCTAAAGACAGAATTTAGCCCCCTATTTTCAATCTGTCCCAAACCAGATTGTTTACTTGATTGACACTTTGTGAATTTTATTAATTACATAGTAGTTCCTCAGTGCTATTTTCTGAGCTGTGAACTGCATTTTTAGTATTTTCTTTACTTTTGTATTTTTCCCTGTTGCAGAGTATTATTGTTATCTATGTTTTCTGCAACTGATCTGTTTCCTTTTCAACATCATTTTTGATATGTAGCCAACAGCAATGAACAAGCACTTTGGTTAATTTTTGAGAAGTCTGCAGCTGGTGAAAATTAGTGTTACTCCATTATTAATCAGAAAAGCTTCACTGCAGAGATATTTGACATTACCTACCTGACTCTATATAAATACTGGAATTTTCAGTACCTGGAAAGCCAATCACTTGTGTTTAGCATGATGAAATCCTTTGTTCCTACCATGCTGTTCTTTATAATCAAAGCTGAATCCACAAGCAACAGATCTAATACTGAGCCACATTTACCCTTAATTCAGATCAATACGAGTAGACCAGAGCTACTTTTTGTCATTTTATCTCATTTTCTGAGCAATGCAGAAAGAGCTGGGACAAGCATAGTGTTCTAGTCTATACCTCCTTCCATCCCAACCTCTGCTTCCCTGAGAGGAAACCAGCTGACCTCTGGGAAAGTCACCTGAAATCCACGACATAAAGCAACAAAAAAGGAAAAAAACAACCCACAAGATTTTTCACTGCAGACCCATGTGCCACTAGCATGGTACTCAAAATTTTGTCTTTGTAGGCTTCCAGGAAGAAACAAAAGAAAATTATGGGGGGGTTGTTTCCTGGTCTAAGAGGGTAGTTCAGCAGTGATGCTGCAACACAATTTCAAGTGACCATTTGATTGAGCACTTGTTTAGATAAACTTAATTGCAGCTGCAGGCAAAGCCTGGGGCTGCTGCTTTAACACACCACACTACCACCTTTATGAGAGAAACCTGCATTTGGAATCTCAAGGAGAAGTAAACTTCCACAACACAGAGACATGTGAATCCTGCAGAAATCAGCAACACAGAGAAAGATGTAAAATGGAGATTCTGAAACTCGGTTTTTTTTCCCTTTTGGAGCAGTACTGTGCTTTTAGAGAAGCAGATTTGACTCTGACCCTGCAGCAAGTCTTTTCACCTCTCACTGCCTTGACTTCACCTGTAAGATGGGGAAAACATGATGACGATGCTTTGCTTCAAAAAAATCTATAAGCATAAATTACTATAATCATTTATCTTACATGAAAGTACTCCAGCTGGCCAGTTTGCATGATGGAAATGATTTTCAGAGCTCCTTATTAGTCAGAGCAAAAAAATCATCTCACCTGGTATAGTACACACAGAGCTGGGCTGTGTCAGGAGCATCCCCTCCCTCAAAAACCTGGGAAGATTCCACTTCTTCAGGATTTTTATGAGCTGAAAATGTGGCCTGCACAGCTTGCTTAGCAGAGCTCGAGGGAATCAGTGATATCACAAGGACTCTCAGTATGGATTTTATCAGCCAGCTTTGTGAATGGAGATTACATCCAGGTCAGGAGAGGGCAGAGGGCTGCACTGGCACCTCTGCCACCACCTGGCTGCTGCTCCAGACAGCCAAGCAGAGGTCTCTTCACCTGGCAAGCACTCAGCTGGGCACTCAGAGAATGGCAAGTATGCAAAACTAACCCCAAAGTCTTTCTTTATACAGAAGGTAAGCAACAGTTCTCTAGATCAAGCTGATCTCATTTCAAAAATAAGTAGACACTACAGGAAATAAATCTGCACCAAAGCTTAACTCCTGCATGGCTGATGTGGCCTTGCAGCTTCTCCAGGATAGTGCACCAAGGACAGAAGTGCAGACTAACAGATACACACTCGCCTCTTGTAAAGTTTTAAGCAGATCCAGCTTCTCTTCGCACAGAACTGTGCCCATGGCTCCCTTCAGCTGTAGGTTTCGGGGTGCAAACCCCTGACAACGTTTCTAAATAGTATCCACCATCCAAGAACCAAGTTCAAGCCATCAGTACTCCTACTTGCCACCATCGGTGAGGGCAAAACTGCCCCTCTGAACACACACACGGATGCTGTTGGACACGGGCAGCGTTCTGTACACCCGTCAGAGGAGCACAGGTGTCAGCACCCACAGAAAAGCAGCAGAAATATCTGCACAGCTGAAAATAGCTTCAGTAGCACTCACCCACTGTGGGAATGCTGCCTTTGAATTCACTGCCAAAGACAGGGAGAGTTTATGAGGACACAAATTCATGCCATAGGCCACTCTGCTCCTTGAAGAGCCTCACATCCCCAGATATAAACCTGCACTATCCCCACAATCAGCAATAGCACAGTCCTGCATTCCAGTTCAGAGCTTCTTGGTTTACTATGGCTGTCCTATGCTAACAGAGGGATATAATTGTTCCTGATTTATTTTGCACAGTTGTTTTTGTTTTGTTTTGTTTTTTTTTCCTATGTTAAACCAGGGAAGAACCCAAAAGCTCATTTTTAAAATGCAAGAAGGGTTTTCAAAAACAACCCAACTTTTTCTGTAAACAGGCAGGTCAGAGCAGGGATAAAGAGCTTAGTGGCATGGAATATTAAGTTAAATGGAGCATTCAGGCCAGTTAGGCCTGCTTACAACCTACTACCTATCAACTGTGTTGAATTATACAGCATTATGGAGGTAAAGCAAAGCAGCTGATGAAGAGCACAAAACTATTTGATCATAATAAACAAGAGTCCTAAATAACATCAACATCAACACTTTGAGAATTCCGATTAACTTTTCATTTTGTCTTGCATAGTTGAGAGGTTTCAATTATGCATTGCCAAGGGAAAAATATCTCCTGAAGGAAGGGAAATTAAAAGAGATAGTCAAGCATAGATGCAATACAAAACCAGACTGGGACAGTTTTTACCACAGGAGATGTCAGCAGAAGCTTATCCTTTCTAAAGGACTTTTAAAGAATGGCTGTCAACAGAATTCCCATGGAACTGAAGAAACTTGCAAACATTTATTAAGAAGCTGTTCCTATCCTTATTACTTTAATGGAAATGCTGAGTCAATTAAAAAAGATATTCAGCATTGAAGCTACATATCTTAGTAAAAGATATAAGAGGTTTCTCATAAAACATTTCAGATTCTTCTCAGTTTTTTGAGGTCAGGCAACTGTTTACAAGGAAACAATTCTCATGGAGGAAGCTTCTGGAAGCCCACAAGTTCAAACACCGTGGTCGTGGCCAGAAGGAAGATGGGGTTGGTGGTGAGGGTGCCATAGCAGGTTATGGGCAGGGTGGGGATATCACTTGGAGGAATGTGGGAAACCACACACCCATTTCCACACTCTTGCAAAGCACAGGCAGATCCTCACACAGACCTCTCTACCAAATGTCTTTCCCTGCTGAAGCCAGATCGATGAATGGCTTTTTGTGAGTCCAATTTTCCGCTTTACAAAACCAGTTGTTCTGGTCCTTAATTTGTCCTTTTCTGACCCAACAGATCTGGCAGCTCTGACGCTGTGCTTGGCATCAGCTGTAGACAGAGCAGCTGTACCAAGCACAACGTAAATAGCTCCTAACAAGAAAAACAGGGCTGATGACTCATCTCTGATTGCATTTTAATAGAGAAACTCAAGGGTTTCATCTTCAGCTTTTGGTAAAGCCAAAACCTGTCCACAACCAGCACAGCCATAACCCACAGGGCCTGTGCACACAGCTGCCGTTGCCTCTGTTTTTGTGAGTTTTTACATTCCTCAACCAAAAAAACATATGCTGAGCTTCTGAAAGTAAATGTAGTAAGTGGAAATTTAGCTTGCTGTTTTCAGCAACATCCAAAGCATTGTATGCTCCCACACTAACCAGGTGTAGGATCCATGTCAATCCACGTGTAGGGTCCCACAGGGATAAGATATCTGTGCACTAAGCTTCACAGGATATTGGAGGGATTCGTCTGCTCTCAAAGTGCCCTTCTCTCCCACCAAGATGAAACTTCAACTTTCATGAAGGCTAAAACAATGGTCGAAAATGCTGTCACTGAGGGTTCCAAAAATACAGCAATCTCCCTCTCCCTTCCACAGGAACAGCAAGAGAAAAGATGCCACGAGTGTCAACTGTGGTGGACCTCTTACTCAGAAAATGAACAGCAGCTACCAACTTACTTCTCTCAGCAAGGCCATTTTAAACAATAAAATAAAGACACACACAACCCTAAAAAAAAAAAAAAAAAAAAAAAAAAAAAAAAAAAAAAAAAAAAAAAAAAAAAAAGGAGGGAGAGAGAAAAGAATTACTTGTACCTAATTCTCCCTGACCTGATTGGTCCCTTCTGCTCTTCATGGGTTTTGGATTGTGACCTTCCATAATACTTACAGTAAATTTTATACCTTAAGGGAAAAATAAACAGGTGAGATTTATATTATAAATATTGTTGTTGTTGTTGTTCTTATATTGTTTCCATTATACTCTCATATTCTTTTGGGCTTATATTCATTATTTTTCACTAGATTATATGGGTATAATATAAATGTGCCTAAGATATGAGGAATTCCTTGCCCCCATGTACAAGCTGGGCTTAAGCATATATAATAACTTAAAATTTACTCTTTCTAGGAATTAGATAATATAATCATCTCAGTAAAGCACTCTTGTGCAATGAATGTGTTCAGGAGTACTAATATTTGCATCAGTAAAAGACATGATCAAGACATAAATTACCAGGGAGCCTTAATCACCTTGAAATGGGTTTTGGGTTTTTTTCTGATGTATCAGTTTTATTTTAGGAAAGAAATAATTTGGGTCTTGTTTCAATAGATATATATATCAAAATTGCATGTTTAAATTAGGAAAAAGAATCTCTTTTAAAGTATGCCCCTTATATATAGTAAACAGCAGCGGAAAAAAAATAAGAGAAATAGCTTAATTGATCCATTTCTTAATTCAGCTCCATGCCGTAGTCATCCTTCTTTTGGAAGCAATTACGGTGTGTGTACCCAAGTTTATGGATTGCTCAACATTCCCCAAAATGGTGAGCCATGAACCATATGTATCTTGTTTCAGAAACAGAATGGCTTTCTCTGTTCCCAGTAAGGCAGAGAAACTAAATGAAATGTTGACACACAAATGTTTTCCCTTGAAAACTATTTTACATTAATTACTTTAGGCATAGCTATATATACAATACCTTGCAAAGGATTTGTCACAAATAACCTGTAATCTCTCACTGTATTATCAAGGGGATATCTTAATAAAAAGAAGCTTTTAATGTATGTATTTCAATGGCAGCACACTAAATGAGACACAAATATAGTGCTATCAATGCTCATTAAACTCCTAATACTAAGCTCCAGGTTCTGAGGACACATTTATTTTCTTACCAGTAGTTTAAAAAATAAAGATCATGCTAAGTAACCCATTTCTAAACAATGAAGGAATATAAGGCCTCAGTGTAAGCCCTTGCAGAATTTAAAAGTTGTTAGCACTTAATGCCATTCTCAAAAACAATGCAGATTCAACAGGTAGAGAAATCTGCGCAATTCTTTCAAGCAGATGAAAAGGCACCATAAAGAACTTGACTGTACTGGGCTACAGCAATGCCACCCCATAATTTAACTACACTATACCGAAGCTGTGATATCCTGTTCTGTAAAGATGTTCAGATGTGGACAAAAGGGTTTTAGAGAAATCTGGTATTACATTAACTAATTCCTTTTGAAATTCCATTGGAGAGTAACAACAGGTTCCTTAGGTCCACTTTGCTGATAACAAGAAACCTTATTTTCATGCTCAGCTGTTTGTTAAGTTGCCTGAGTAGAACTTGTCAAATAAAACCCACTTGACATTAAAGCATCGAGCTGGCAATGATTCTGTGTCAAACGCACAGAGTTGGAGTATCAAAGATATTGCTTCTATAATCAGCTAATTATGTATGTATATTACATACATGTTTGTACACGATGGTGATGATGCAGTGTATTAACATATTATTTTTAGACCTGTTATCCATCTTAGTGCAGTTCAGCTATCTGGACACGTGTCTAATCTTCTCAATTGTACAATGTTTCACTAGAGTCCCCCTGTAGGTCCCAGGCAGAGATGCAGTGGTGCAGATATGGCAGACTGGGGCAAGTTCATCTATATCTACTGCACAGAGACCTAAGAGAGGAGAGCTGTAGCATCTGAGTCCCTTTTTTCAAGTGTTTTTGGTAACCTTCTGCCACCACCCATGATGTCATGCTGAGAAAAAAAACTCAACAGTAAAAATCAAGACCCTAGGCAAATATATTCTGCTTCACAGTCCTGGGCATCACTCGAGGCCATGTCATTCTTGGAAAGACAGTTCTCTCTGGCAGGGAGAGCAGCACATTCTTGTGTTCTGTCTATGTCCAGCTCATCCAGGCTGAGGGCAGCCTGCAATAACAGCACAAAATACATGGAACTATACCCCCAAGAACTGCTCTCAGCCTGCACCTAAGCAATGCTTCCAAAGAAAAGCAACAGGAAAAGTGGGCAAATCTACATTTAAAAGCAGCCTTGTACCCTTGTTTGACTGACAGAGCAGGCAAACCCCAAGGATATTCTCTGCACAAGCCAAATGAAACGGAAAGAAGGGATGGGAAAGGTCAGTGCAGTGGCACGTGTAATACACACGCACCCTAAATGAGTAATCTGTGCTCTAAAAGACTGCATTGCAGCTCCTTGCATGCACAGAGAAGGCCATGGGTGGAGCTCAGCCCCACACTGAGCACTTTGGGAAAACAGTCAGTACCTCTCCAAACTGCAGAACTGCTTGCAGCAAACACAGATGATGATCTACACACATTAGTGGTTATCCTCTGCTATAGGGCATAACAGGCTCGCTAAATACAGAGACATAAATTGACTTTTCCAGTGGTAAGTCACAGTAGTATTTAATAATTAATAATTAATTATTAATTGCTAATTTTATTAGCCATAGTGTAATTGGGCTCACAAATATTTAATTCCCCACAAATGTTTCACCATCCTTTCTTTCCTTTTTTAATCTCAGCACTCCTACAGTGATTATGTGTCTTTTTGCAATGCTAAAAATGTTCTTCTGGTTTGAAACATTCATCTCTCAGATAGGCATAGACGACTCCTGTTATTTTCCTTTTGTGCAAAGCAATGCAGAAACGAGTACTCATTTTCACTTCAGTGGAAGCTTCTAACCCCTCTGTGAATTTTACCAAGATATTACACGTCTCAACACCTAAAAAGTAGGGCATCCAAAATCAGTGGCCCCTCTGGAATGCATAGCTCATTATTTCATGTGAACCATCTCACTTTCCAGTGCTCAGTCTCCTCCTCCCAGATGCCGTCTGCACCACTGGCAGCATTGCAGCTCTGAGCAAGGCCACAGCTGTGCACAAAAAGTCTTCATCTCCTTCTCATAAAACCAGGGCTACCGATGCTGCAGGAGACTTTCATGCAGTGGTTATCCAGCAGGAAGATCCCAAGAGGTGGTGGAGGGTCTTCCACGCAAACATTCCCAACTGGAACTCCCGGAGCTCTGCTACCAGCCACCAAAGGTGACACTCCCCTTGCTGGCTTGCTTTGCCCACCAGGCACCAAAGAACAAGCACAACCTCAAAGAAAATCAGACTCCAGAGAGGGACCTGCAAGGACAAAATTCTTACCCACCTCCCTTTCCATTTCTCTGCTACCCAGAACAGGTAGCTGGAATTAGAGGGATATAAACTGCCTGGACACTTATGGAGACCTCCTCCCATCACTCCCACCTCACCCAATTCCACTGTCAGCTTTCTGCTTCTGCACAGCAAATGCTTTTGCACCTTCTGCTTGTGCATTCTCTGCATCAAAGGAGGTGTTTTCCATCCTATCTTCACAGGCCAGGCCCTGGGATTGTGCTGCTGGGCCTCTTGTTATACTGACATAAACAGCAATCAGCTGCAGGAGTCACACCCTTTCTTTCATAACTTTTGGAACTACTTTTGGCTTGCAGATTTATTTTTCATCCAGTCAGCTTTCTCAATTTTTCAGGACCAAGTTTAATATAGACTCACTAATACTAACTGTCTAAAATGATGGCACAGCTTGTTCCTAACTAAAATATATTATCCAGGCATACAGATCTGGCCTAGGATCTTCTTGGGGAGTAGGCACTCTTACACGAATTAAAATAATAAAATAAATCCTTTGCTACACTAAAAATGTGAAAATACTGCGCAAGGATAATGAAAACCAAGCACGGTTTTTAAAAAGGACTTTGGAGACAGTAAGAAAAATTACATATGCATATAACAGTGAATACTTCTGACTTGCATCAATCTAAAAACCATGCAATAGAAGCTTGGCTTCTATTAGGGGTACACAGGCATTGACTGTGTCTAATTCATTATGCCATAAATAAACTGGCACCAAAGAGGATGCTGAGACTAGTGTCCTAACACAGCAGGAGACTGCCTGTGCCAGACTTTGCCCAAATTGGAGTAGAGAAGGGTGGCAGAGAGGAAGCTCCAGGAATTTTTGATTAAATCCCCTGAGAGAGGTTCCTTCTTGGCTCTGGAATGCACGTTGTAAAACAGCACATTAATGATGTGGTAGCAATCCTACTTCTACAGTTTTGCAAAGGTTTCTACTGTAATTCACATGAAATAATGGCAATAGTGACTATGAGAACTGCCAAGGAAAAGCCAAATAAAACAAAAAATACTTAACAATCTCTGCTTAAATAATCTCAGGGCATTTACTAGGACTTGACTAAGACACTACCCATTTGATTAATCCAAAATAATTTACTTCCTATGTTTTCACAGGCTTCACAAAATTTCCATGCTGGTGGTAAATATGTAAATAAGAAAGAGAATCAAGACTAGTCTCTACAATTTAATCTGCCCTTTCTTAGGTTGAATTTGGCAACTTTGAAATTACAAGGTTCTTGACTATCACACTGTAGTGCATTAGTAAATACATGATGTCCATCATCACAGCGGTTCAAGTTAGAAACAAGTTCAAAATAAAACTGGTGAATACAAGTTTAAAGTTCAGAAACTGCCCACTTGATATTAAGATTGTTTGGTTTGTACTATAGAGATCTGATATTGCTCATTATATGGACACTACTGTTTTAAGTTATAAAACTGCCATGACTCTAAGTTCATGTTTTTAAATTTTCATTTATATGAATGTTCTCTACCTTTCCTATTCACTGTATCCTACTCCCATTTGTCTTTATTTACCTCTTACATTCAATGTATTTCTAGCAAAAGATTTCAAAATTCAGTGTTTGTGTCTCCCATAAGATGAAGATGGAAGTAAAGAATATCATAACAATAAAGAAAAAATTTCCATCCAGTCTTGAGTATTTTTCTGCATTTATTCTCTATCCTTCCTTAATAGGAAAACTGCTGCTACAGCCTCTTTCCGTTCCCATGCACTAACCACTACTAATCACACCAATTCAGCCTGTGAAAATGTTTTGCAAGTTTACCTGTTGACCTTTAGCCTCTCGATTCTTTTGTAATGAGAAAGCAAACACTTTCAGTTTCCTGATCTAAAAATGCTTATATGCAAATAATAGAAAGACAGGAAAGGTGCAGAAGATGCTAAGTCTGTCTTGTCTGTGCCAGCACTTTTGCTTTTCGATAGGCACCTTCCCTTTCTTCTCTCCATCACTTCTACCTGGGATTTATCATCTCTGCTACTGTCACAGGTTTGTTGATGCCACCTCTTCATGCAAATTCTCACAAATTACTCTTAAGAATGACCTGTTTATCTGCAAAATAATGAAAGCAGATGCCTTTGGTTGCAAACATCTACAAAGCTGTGAAAGCTGGGAGAGAGGTGAGAAATTCCCACTAATCTAAAACTGGGGCAGCCCTGCTGTGCAGAGTGCTCTTGTTTCTAGAACTGTGTAGGCACTGGGCTCTTCTCGAAACCCCTGAGGGCCAGGCTTGTAGGTCAGCCAGCAATATGGGTCTGCCACCCAGCCACAGACCCCTCTGGACTCTGAACACAGAGAGTCCTCCTGGAAGAATCAGTCTGTGAAATGAGGGGCTACACATCTACTACTAAATAAAAAGCATCCAAAGAAGCTTCCTAGTGGGACAACACAACTGCCACAACCACGACATTGTAAAAAGGGTCCTGGCGTGGGTTTTGGCCCATTCTAATTAACATTACATCCAAATTTTGTCAGGGATGACTGGAGGCTTAGCATGTGCCTAAGACTACTCCCAGGATTGGTTTGGACATGGTTACACCACTACATAGGACAAGAGAGTATGTTTGAAGAACTGATGGCTTTTAAACTGATTTTTCTAGAGGTAACTTTGTTCTATTTTTGATGCAGATGACGCTGTCCAGAAGTAATGATGCTGGAATAAAATACAGGACCAAATAGAAATATAGTTTTGGAGAATGCGTGCAGAATATTTGCTATATGAATAAACATATTTGGATGTTTGTATATCACCTCTCAACATTTTGTTTCCTTTTTAACGCAAGGATGCATTAATTGCATTACTGGCACATGTAAATATAAACAAATATAAAATATAAACAAAATGTTAACTTTATCTCTAGTTTACAGATAGATCTAAGTACAGAGATTCACACCCAGGCATCCCTACGTGTATAAAACTCAATTTCCACATACAACAAGGAAATAAACCATTAAGGAAATAAACAGATTTGGGATGAGGGAGAATTATAAAATCAGCCTCACATGATTTGTATGGCATCTATTTTCCCTATTATGACTAAAAACAGCAGAATCCTTACAGCAAATCATCTGGAACTTGTGTCAAAATAATGATCTCCATGCCAACACAGATGACACAACTACAGTAAAAAGCAAGTGTCATGTCCACTATGTTTAAAAATAAGGGAATCGTTTAAAACTTGATATGTCAGACTTCAGATTTCAAGGGGATCACCACTGCTTCTCTAGGAGAATATCAAGAATTTCCCTTTTATCAGTGTATCTGTATGACTTCAGCAGTGTTACTAACAAACATTGAGATACACAATGGCCCAACATTTTTAAGACTATTTTGTACTGAAAACAAATGATGAAACCAAGCCACACATACAGCCAAAATAGTCCCCAGCGTTCCTTTGCACCACATTCTTCAGACTTCATCAGTGCACAGCCACCCTTCTCTGGGTTTATGTCAGTGACCTTTGCATATGGCTCAGGACTGAAACTTCCCCATTTTCACCTCCATTTTAAAGGTCAAAGGTGTTATTTCTGAGTGTTTGAAAAGTCAGTGTTATACAATGATGAATGTGGCGAAGATACAACTGTACCTCGTAAATTTAAACAAAACGGGTTTCTGGTAAAGTTCCCAGGAATAACAATTGCAGAAATTTGGGGTAAATTCGCACTGCATTTGGTAGTGGTTGCTCACTCCACATTCTTATACCAAGGAAATATGAGTGTGTGTCCTGCTGGTGCAAAGGTTGAATGCACAGGCAGCCTACTGCACAATTGTAAAAAAAAAAAAACTATTGAAATTTTTATTACACTATTTTAAGTTACATGATTTCTATATATCACCTAACTTAGTAATAAAAAAATCAGTATTTTTTCATTCACCTCGTGTAGGTAAATTTGTTCAGAGCACTTGAGCTCTTTTCTTTCTAAAAAATATTTATTGACTGTGGAGTGTGTCTGAAGAGCTTTCACAAAAGAAACAACTTTTTTAAGATACTTTTCACTGCTAGTATGTCCAAAGAAAAAACTTCTACTCAGTATGCTGTTAAACTCAATCCATTTTAAACTGCGAATGTGCAAAAAATTCTATATTACTGTGAAAGTAATGAGTTTGAATGAGATTTTTCAGAACTCTCTGAGGGAAAAGGCTTCAGAAGCCAGTGGACAATTAAATCCTTTGCATTTAGGAGCTTAGCCTTTCTGTTAACCCTTTCAATACAAATATGATAGCGTATTTTTGATAAATATTAACAGTCAACCAATTAAATATTTTCAAGTAAATGTATTTTACCAGCTCTTTCTGCCACCTACTAAGATAAATAAGGCTCTGGTTACAGGGTGTTCTTCATTGTAAAGAGCAGCACATCTGAGCTAAGTCTTGAAGCACTTGTAATTTTGACTTATGCCTGAGATGAACAGCATGAATTCCTACACCTACAGTCTTTGGTACCACTCACATGAGCTCCTGGACTCTAGCCCAAAAGGTGCATCTTAAAAATAGTGTAAAAAAAGAGATTCATGTGGATTTTCTCCTCAATTGCTTCCCAACATCTTAGCGTCACTTCCAGTATATGTTTAAAAAAAAAACCTCAGCATTTCAGTGGCCTTGGCTCACAGTCAAATACAGATTCTGCCAACTTCAATCCATGCTCCTGTTTCAACTGGCTAAGCCAGTTTGCCAGAACACAGATAGGAGTTCTTAAATAAAGTCTGATTTTCATGGAATGTTGGACAGTGAAACCAAATGACCCAGTTGGACAATCACACGCTCAGGGGTGCCTGACAAACACGTGCCACTGTGCAAGCCCAGCTGCTTCAAAATCAACTCCCTCAGGAACTTGCCTAACCCATGGCCAAGCTGGAGCAGGTTCTACAAGCCATAAGGTAACGAAGTCTCCCTTCATTAGAAGAATAACCTAAATCTGCAGGACACTCAATTCCTGTCCTGCTGCAGCTGTTCCTCAGCCTCTTGGAAGAGAGATTCCTGTGAAGCCAAGTCGTACATGTGTGCTCAAGCTTGCTCAACCATACAAACCCTTCCCCAGCCCTCTTTTCTTTCAGTATATTTGAAGGCATGAGGGTGACAACACCTGCCAAGAAGCATCAGACAAACTGGAAGTCAGCTGAGCAGTGGTTCTCCCCTAAATTTATTTCCAGAGGTTGATGTGAATGCAGTATGAGCAGATAACCGTGATAAATCTATCTAGAGTTAACTATGATAAATGGACCTACTCATAAAGATTAATTGGTTCTATTTGCTCCTTCTGCTATTGTTATTTAAAGAATCAACAACCTAATTTTCAGTAATATTTTGCAGAAAAGAATATGATTTAGACTACTAAGAGTGTTCACCCATATCCCTGAAGAAAAATGCCAAAGATGAAGTTACAAATGCATAGGTAATTTATTTGTGCAGCTATGTGTATCAAACCAAAATATATTTCTCTGCATATTCTGACCAACTAGCTGCACAGTGATATTTTAAGACTAATTTTAATACCAACATTAAATGTATTTTCACAACTGCAGTTGTCAGGATCACAGCTCAATGCATTTTCTTCGCACAAAACAGGCAAATTTGAGTGAAATGGTAAAGCTAAAGGGTACATTTGCTTGGGGAATTAATGAACAGCCTATATGGAATATGCACATTTTGTTCCTTTTTGCTAAAATAATGATGAATATGGAAATTTTCCATGTTTTAAAAATTAATAGTCCTTTAAAGAACAGCTGCAGTCACGCGGTTTGAATCGAGAGTTGAAATAATCAACATGTTCATAAAGCAAGAGGCCCTCTAGGCCCACAGGCAACAAAACACCCAACCAGGATTTACCTAGACAGAGGGAGATTTCTTTAGACCTGATAGACAGCATGAATACAACATCCATAACATCAGCTCTCTGAGTGGTTCCAGGTAGGAAATGAGAAAGTCACTGGAGTATCCACTGCATTTGTTGTTTCATTAATCACTATTCAAGGGATTATGTGTGCATCCAGCCAGTTTGAATTGGGACAGATAATATCTCAGAAAGATGAGCTAGGAAAATGTACTCCTGTGCTTCTTAGCAAAACCTGAGGCCCAGGGTGAATTTACATTATACTTGGAGTATCTGCATTCCCCTTTGCTTTTTTTTAATAAGTGAACAAACAAACAAACAAACAAACAAAAATCAACAAAACAATTGACCAAACAAACAAAAAACACCCAAAGCAAACCCACGAAATTATATATAAAGTTCCCTTTTCTAGGTCTGGCTAAAGAGGATCATACAACTGCAGTTATGAAAGATTGCAAGGTGAGACTTGTGGCCCCACTGAAACAGGACAACTAACAGGATGAACTAAACGCAATGCCTGCAGGTTAACTTGAGAGGAAATTATGCTCCTTTTGGCTTTCCATGGAATTGATGATCTCACTGGCTCTCCCAGGTACAGTGAGTTGTCTCAATTTCTTCCAGTAGACAACTTTGCTCCGAGGTAGAATTGGAGCCAGGCGTGCCACTCCTGTCTAATCAGAAACAGTGAGGCAGGAAGGAAGAAGCAATCTAGACTAAAACTTTTGCCAGTTTATTTTGTGTGACAGATAATGCATTTCTAAAGACTCCCGTGAGAATTCATGTGGAGGAGGTTTAGCGGGCTATCAGCACACTTCGCAGCTCGTACTGTATCACATTAATCATCAGCTTACATTAAAAAGGCCACCTGTCCTTGAGTGTTTGTTCCCTGTGATGAAAAACGGTCCTCTGTAATGCAGTTGTTCAATTAATCCATACATTTATTACAAGATTTTGCACATTAACATCCGCTTATTCTGCTCCCAGTAAATCTGCAGCTTTTCTTGTCAAGGTTTATGGCTCTGTTTTCAGGTGGGAGGGAAATGAACTGAATGAAACAATGAAAACAGATTAGTTCACTGCTCAGCTTCTCATCATTTAAAGACTATAATGAAACATAATTTTTTGTAATGTCTGAAAAGTTCAGGTAAAGGTCTCCCAGTTTTACATCTCAGATGGTGAGATGCCATGAATTTCACAGACAAACTTGAACTGATGGAATTCGTAACTCAGCTTTGTACACTGACACAACCTGGAAAAGCTTCTGAGTTTTCAGGTATTTTCCCCAGGACAAATCCAATCTCAGCTACACAGCACAGGCCAACCAATTTCAGTTTCAAACACTGATCTGAACTTTTTCAGACATTAAAAGGAGAAGAGCCTTTGATCTCAGTGCCATTCTGCCCTATCTGCAGCCTGACCAACAAAGTGCTACAGACCTGAGCATCTCTGGGAAGGTATCTTTACAGTGACAGCAATCTAAAATGATGAAAAATCTAAAGCCAATGGGAAGATACAGGCATGCTTCTTCACATCACTCTCCAGCAACCACCTTAGCAAGGTGAACTCATCCTGATAGCCCCAAATAATCCCTGTTACTTAATGTTTGGTTACTTCTGCAACCATTTCTGGATTACTTGATTTACATTACAGGATGGAGAGATAAAGCAAGCAGTGGAACCACGATGCAGATTAAAGGTTAAAACAACAAGAGATGGATTAAGAACACATGCAAGGAAAGGGACCAAGGGATGCTTTGTGTGTGTGATGATCTGGAACAGATCCTGCAGCTTGCATCAGCCAATTATGGCTTTTATTTTGGTTTGATTTAACAGCTATTTGAGAAGCTTGCATGAGCAGATTTAGATATTGTGGCTTTCAATAATTTTAGCAGAGAGAGGACTAGAGATGGAGGCTAATTATTTTGTTTGTGTAAGAGATGGTTTGTTATTGGTTTTGGTTTTGGTTGTAAATGCATATTATCTAAGAACAATCTTGCAAGATGTGAAGTGATAATGGTAAATATTTTTGCTCATGCAAATATCTGTTACACATACAAAGGAGAGTTATTTCCTTTAGTGTGGCAGCATTAGCTGTTCACCAGTTAGAAGGGCGCTCTGACGTTTTCTGCCTTTATGTTATGTTAATAAGTGGGTATTCACCATAACTTGCCAACAAAACTTGGTTCAAACTAAAAAATATGCTTTCATGGTTACAGTACCAGGCACTGCAAAGAAGCAGGAGAATGAGTTTAAATACATAAGAAAAATAACAGGACTCTTACAGAAATATGATCCTATCTAAGGAAGAGACTTTTTTTGTTTCTATATCAGTACTTTTCTTTCATTCTTCACATGAATATAAAGATAAGATCTTCAACAAGTGATTAAGCTAAAAATGAATTATAATCTTTACAATAAAATTCCAAATTCAGTCCTCAAAGACTTAGGATGGTTTATTTTCCCCAGTAGAAACACAACCTACATAAGAAAGATTGATTCTTCACATTAAGTCAGGGGAGAAGGGCTAGGGATATTGTGTTGTGGTGGATTTTTAGTGGTTTTGTTTCATTTCAGGGTGAGTTATTTTAAGAGTAAGGAACCAAATAAAAATGCATCTTATCCCCTGACTTGGATTTTCTTGAAACCAGCAGCCATACTTTCCCTTCTCCCATGGTAACAACTACAGCAGGATCTGATTCTACATCTAGAATTATTTTAAATTTAAGCTTAATTGATCAAACTCTCAATAATAATAATGTTTAAAAATCATCAACCCTAAAAATTCTTAGTCCTTATTTGGATTACATTTTCAGTAAAAAATCCATATAAACCTTGGGCTTTTAATGTTTTGCCCCAAATCATTGACAAGATGATATAACAAAAGCATCTGTGTTTAATTCATCCTTTTCCAGTATGAATGGAACTGCTTTAGATCCTATTTCAGAGACTTCACCCCAACTACCTCAAACAGCAAATCACATAATGAGACATCTTGTTGTCTCTAGATTCCCTTGGTGGAAGCAACTATTCGGTCCTCATCCTGCTCTTCATTTTACACACATCTCCAGATCCTGTTGGTCTGTAGGACTAAGGACAGTGTTTAGCAGATGTGTTTTCTTTACTTGAATAAGAGAACAGTAGACAGTGGGATTGACAAAACAGGGTGAAAAATAAATTAGAGAAGCCCTACCAATTTTGTGGTGGGCAAAGGACACTCCAGGTGCCCTGCCAATGGTGGCATCTGGCCAGAGAGGCTCTGACGTAACTATAAGAGCCCTTCAAAAGCATTTCTAGCCACAGAAAAGGCATTTTCCTGGAATAACAGCTGGGTAATAAGCATAAATCTGGATGTTGACACATGAATATAAAAAGAGTATAAAATTTGCAAAGGAAATAACAGATGGAAATGTACTGTCCACCACCATTAAAAACTGGAGGTGGGTACATCTTCATAATTTCAGCAGACAGCTGTCAAGGCCAGAGGTGTTGCAGATGTTTATAGCAATCCAGGGCCTAGTTCACTCTCCTGAAGATGAACAGGGGTCTGCTTTTATTCAGATCAAACTACTCAGGCTGCAATAAATACAACAGGGCAAATACTCACCTAAGGTAAATAAACACAGCTTTTAAAAAGCACTGTACAGCTGCTAAGGATTTGGTCTTTTGAGCAAATGCTTTCCTCTCCTGGCACTATCCAGATTTATTGCTTGACAGTGACAAAGGGTCAATCTTTAATCAAAAATGTAAGTCCTAACAGAGCTTAAATTAATATTATATTGTCATTTCTCATGTGTTGCTCCTGTGACAACCAAAAATACAGAGGGTCTGGAACACAAGCAGCAGTGTCCAGCAGTAATCATTTGCACTGACATTTCTGTTCACTTTAGCAGTTTTACCATTATTTCTGCAAAAGAACTTACAGGATTTGAGGGAACCATACAGTGTATATTCCCAGTGTTCAATGTTAAACCAAATCCCCCAACAAGGCCCTGCCTCACTGCAATACCACTGAAACTGAGCTCTGCAAAATCCTGTTGGAGGATCAGGTGAATCCCCCACAGAAACACTAAAACTGTGCATTCCCAGCCCTCTGACAGAGGGCATGTACTTCACACCCCTTTTGGAGGTCAAAACAGATTCTCCCCATGAACCAGGGGTGACTGAAGGAGGGTGGACTCTGCTTTTCCTGCTTTTTCCAGAAAAAGTGTATGGATGGGGGAAGGAAGAAATGGGCAAGTGATGTCTATGCTGTTAGAAAGGAGCTGTACACATCACCAGAAGCATTTTTTCATGTATCTTAATACTTCAGTCACTCCAAAATCCAACTATGGCAGAAAATTAATATTTTTTGAGAGGTTCCTCAGGTTTATTTTTGTCAAGACTGATTTTAAAACAGTCAATTTTACTTTAGCATAGATGCTGGCATGGTGAAGACCAATATCAGGACTCATTTACAGCCAGTTTAGAATACAGCTCTGCACTGTCCCAGGAGGGGGTGGCAGGGCTCACTTCTGACGTGGGCTAAGAGGGAACCGGGGGCTCATTCAGGGTTTGATTCAGTAAAGATCACATTTTCACCAGGTAAAAACTTGGTCCGCCACTGGCAGCAGGAAAAGCAGAGCAACTCCCCTTTGCTTGGATAGCCATATCTTAAAGCCTGTGCTTAAAACCTTTGATTTGCTATTAATTCTTTCCAAAGTCTGAATCATTGCCCAAACAATAGTAACACTAATTAATAAAAAAACAGTTTTAGCTATAAAAATATGATTTTTTTTCTTAATTTAAGCCACAATTCTTAAGCCCAGATGGATAAACTGTGAAACGAGCTCTCAAAATATTTTCCAAAACTACAAACACCAGCCTACAACTATCACCAAATATTTGAAAAGCTCTGACAATCTCACATCAAGGCAGTTTACCAGGGAAAGAAAAAGTCACCACAGAAGCAAAGGAAAACAGAGAATCCATTCACTGTTTCCCAAGGGCAAGCAAGTGCTCAGCCATCCCCAGGACAGCAGGGCTCCATCACATGGAACAGTGACTTGGGAAGACAAACACCATCCCTCCCAATGTTCCCCTCTTCTTCCTTCATCCCCCAGCTTAATGTGCCGAGTGTGATGCCCTAGGGTATGGAATGTCCTTTTGAACATTCAGCTGTCCCAGCTGCCTCTCCTCCCAAATCCTTGTGCACCTCCCTGCTTGCTGGTGGGGTGGGATGAGAAGCAGAAAAGGCCTGAATTCCATATTCACCCTGCTCAGAAATAACCAAAACACCCCTGAATTACCAACACTATTTCCAGCAAAAATCCAAAACACAGCCCCATAATGGCTACTACAAAGGAAATTAACTTTATCCCAGCCAAAGCCAGCACACAAGTGAATTTTACACATTAGGACTCAGCTCTGAGCCCAGAAAGTCACATAAATTCGTTTCTCTCTAGGGCAGGAGAGCCGTGTATGGAAGCAAATGGAAAAGATGTGATGCATAAAGTCAGTCACATATATCTGAGTGCCAGTGTTAGAGATCCTGCCTGGAGGACTGAAAACACAAAAAACAATTGAATTCTGATCCCAAGTAATAAATTTGCCCTATTGCAATAAAATTTTAAAATCATTTTGCCTTTTTTTTCATTCACTGAAGAATATATATATCACACTAAAGAGTCAGAGGAACCTTTCCTTTCTAAGAGCACTTTCTATTTTATTTTCTGGTTTTTTGATTTATAAAAGAAAGATTTTGCATGTGATTCCTCCAGTATCTTTACTTCATTGCTTTCAGTACACACCCATGTCAACAATCTGTGCTGTGAAGCAGAGAAGCTGAGGCAGCAATTTACATTTTGCTCTGTCATTCCTTCTGCAGAAACATTAATGTCCAAAAGAAGGACTGGGATAATAAGTAGGTGCCTTAATGGGCCAAACCATTAAAACTAAATCAATTAGTTCACCTCTCAGCATGCTCACCATGTAAATGCACAGGCCCACACACACAGAGGTAGAGTGTGGGGAAAACAAGTCTTCCATCATTGGAAGGAGAAGAACCTAAAGGAGAAGAAAAAATTGCCTCCTGTTCAATTCTTTTACAACTTCTAAGTTATTCTCTCCCTGTGAGTATTACATATCCTGATTTTCACAAGCTCCATCTCCAACAGTTCATAAGCAGTACTGCCCCTTTTGGCTAAAGCAATCTTTGCTTAAAGAATCACTTTAGAAATTATAACATTGACACTCCAGCCCATTATTCAATAAAGCTGTAATCACATTGCTATAACTATATTTGTCCCACATTGAATAATCTTTCTTCTTCTCCACTTGAACAGCCCCTGCATACTGTTGCACAGTCAAGGGTAATACCATTCTTCCCAAACATGATTGCCTTCATTTTCATTTTCCCCTACTATTAAAATAACAGAAACAATAATTTCGCAAATTATAATTTTCTTTTCTTTACTACTACCCCCTTAAGACCTACTCCAACAAATGACTTTATTAAAATACAACAAGCTTCTCTATTTGTTTTCTTCCTTTGAAGCAGAGTGAAGTGTCTGGGGATAACACACTACTATGCTAATGTTTGGATTTGTATTTTGGAATATCGATAACCAATGTGGACCAAAAATGACTTTTGGTATTTTTAAGATCTTTTAAAAGCCCCAAAATTATTTTAGGAAGAAAAAAACTGCAACTCCCACAAGACCCTTTTCTGTACAGAAAATATTAATATTTTGCCCAACTACAGTGTATGATACTGTAATTTAAAAAAATAAAATATACATTAAAGTTTTAAGAGTACACTAACATGAAAATTTTGAGGAGTGGAGGATACATTTGTTCCCCACATGTACACACATAAACAGGTATTCAGAGCCATCAGATCTTGGCCAGGTATTTACCTCAGAGTCAGCATCATCTGAACTTAGGGTCGCTTATGTCCTTCACTTTGATCCTTTCCAAAAATCACCACTCAGTCAAGGCTGGTGTGAAATATTGATGACAAAAATGGAAAATGTTCTGAGTGTTTTTCCACTAAGACACCAACACACAAACACTGATCATTTATGTGAAAGCCAGGGGCACATTATTTTACACTGGGACATTTCAGGATGATATTTGTGCTCCTGGGCAAGGCACAGATTGCTAAATGCTGTATTATATTTTTCCCACTCCACGTAATGCTTTCATATTTCTTCTTCTGCATCCATACAGCTGAAAACAAAATACAAAAATGTTCAGCTAGGTAACAGATAAGGCAAAAGAAGGAGAAGAAAAAGAGGCAGCTCGAGCGATAGCACTCCCAGTCGGCAGCAGCACTCTAGTGAGTTATGGTCTGAAAACAGTGTTGAAGACAGAAATTATGTTAAGCCAAAGAAGAATCATAGAATGATCTGAGTTGGAAGGGATCTTAAAGATGACCTAATGCTAACTTTCCTGACATGGCCAGGGACACCTTCCACTAGACCAGGTTTCTCAAAGCTCCGTCCAACATGGTCTTGACACGTCTAGGGATGGGGCATCCACAGCTTCTTTGGGTAATCTGTTCCAGCATCTCAAAACTCTTACAAGAAAGAATTTCTTCCTAATATCTAATCTAAACATAATGTCTTTCAGTTTGAAGCCATTTCCCCTTTCCTGTCACTACATGTGTTTGTAAATAGTCTGTCTCCATCCTTACTGTAGGCTCCCTTCAGGTACTGGAAGGCCACACTTTGGTGACCCCAAAGCCTTCTCTTCTCCAGGCTAGAGAAGCCCAACTGTCTCTCAACTTTTCCTCATTAGAGGTGCTCCATCTCTCTGATCACCTTGGTGCTCCTTTTGGACTCTCTCCAACAGC
>VZSR01001479.1:541505-574790 GCA_013398615.1 Brachypodius melanocephalos | reverse complement strand
TGCAGGTGGGGTCTCAGCAGAGCAGGGCAGAGGGGCAGAATCCCCTCCCTCCCCTGCTGCCCACACTCCTTCTCATCCCAGGATGGCTAAATTAACTAGAAATTTTAAGCATGCATATCAGGATATAATTAATATTCCCTTGTACTGAACCCAAATATAAGCATACTAAAATAGCATAACCAACAAAAATACATGAGAATTTTGTATATGTTGGCCCAGACAAACCTGTACAGCACATGTGCAGCCTGACCATCAAAGGTGCAAAGACAAGCAGTTACATGCAGAACTACATAGTGATGGTATAAATTCAGTAGACAGGGGTTTTTAAGTTGAAAATTTGTTAGTCTTTTAAATAATCTCTAATTCCCTAACAATAGGTATATATATGTAAACATGCATATTCCCCTACAACACCTAGGAAAGCCAGGAATGTCAGAAGTGCAGTTTTCTTTCTGGCTCCAGCCATCCTGTTTATTTTTAATGTCGTGCTCTGTGTTTCACACGACAGGTTTTGAAATTCAGTAAGGTTTTCTAAAATCAGATTACCAGAACTGTAGGGGAAGAGCAGCCATTGAGAAGAGCTCATGGTACAAACTGCTGCCTGAAGCCATTCTCCTGAGAACAGTGCTAATCTCAAACGTGCAAATAAAAAGCAGTAGGAAACAACAGAGCAACCTTCTCCCCATCAACTGGAAATAAATGGCACAGTTCTTTATTCTTCACACTCCAGTTAATTGAGAGATGGCTATAAAATAGTTAGTTACAAAATATTGTGGACATATTAAGCCCTTACACTGTCTTTATACATGGATGTATGTTGTCCACTGATGGATCAAGTACTCTCTGTAAGCTAAGATATGATGGGGCAAAACAGAAGTATCCAAAACCCTTTCTCAATGGCTTAGAGAACAAAAAAAGGGGGTTGTTTTTTGGGGGGTTGAAATATATGAAAAGACCCAACAAAATCCTGGACATGTCACATCTGAGGCAGCAGGCTTGAGCCCTCTCCTGGGCACGGCTGCCCACGATGCCCTCGCTCCTCCTGCTTGTTCCCCTTCCCCCTGTTGCAGGGGAAGAGGAGTGGGAGTCTCCAGCCCCTCCAGAGTGACTGGGCTGCCCAGAAAATCCCACTTCTGTCTGTAGTAGCTGTGACTGCTTGAATGGTTTATTTTGACTGAATTTATGGTAATGAGACTGTAAATTCTCCCACACTCCACCAGACAGGTACATCTATAGCTCAATGAACCCCAACAGAGTAAAGAACAAACTATTCCCACCATTTCTATGTCCAGAGGAAATACTGGCACTGGCTGTACAGACAACAGGGTTGAATTCCACTTGAGAAACTTTCACAGGATGATTCGAAATGAACTGCTGACCCCAAGTCTAGTTCTGGGGAGACAAAAAACGCTGTCTGCTCATGAAGAATTTTGCCTCAGCAGAGAAATGAGGATGGGGATGACTCTGGTTCTCCCAGAAGTGATCGCTGGAGCACAGAGCTGCAGGACAGAGCACTTGGTGCTGCCATTGCCTGTGCTCTCCTTTTGCGGATAAGTCAAAGACTCCCAGCCACAAGCTCGAGAAACCAGGACTAAAATATTTGTTAACAAGTAAACAGGCCAGCAGCAGAACAGCTCTGCTGGTACCTCTGAGAGCAGCTACCTCGCAAAACCCCTGCAGCAATACATCTTTCTCTGAGGTGAACAAAAATAACCATCTAAATCCAGAAATGTGGGAATACACGTGTACATCATGGTTTGCCAGCTAAATCATTTTTTTCTGAAAATTTTCTGTTGAAAATCCTGCCAGGAGAATTAACCAAACTCACATGTTGAAACATTACTTTCCTCTTGAAGGTCTAATACTCTGCTCTGTGTATGGTGGGGAATTCTTGAGCACAAACACGACCTTCCTGTACTGGATGGTCCCCAGTTGTGTTCCATGGGATCTCTTCAAGTCTCTCACTATTTAATTTGCAGGTACTCAATAATACATGATCTTTGTGTACAGACATGCACTACATGTCAATGGAGATGATCAAAAGAGGAACTCTCCCTAAAAGAGATGCTCATTTCTATTTTCTAAATTTGCTAATTCCAGAAAATAAAGATTTCAGTGCATCACAGAGGCTACCATTAGATTGAGTACTCATACTTCCAACACCAGTCAATCATTCCTTCCCAATGCAATTTCTTCAAGAAAAGTTTCCTCCATATCACACTGGTTTCCCCAGCTGTCTGTGAATTTTTCAGGTGATTGGTCAAGCATTTAGCATCCAGCTTATCCCCACCTGCTGTTTACAAGGGCAGCTTTGCTGTCCTACAGGAGAATGGGACTCTGGCATTAAACTCAGGGTCTACTGCTTTATTCCGAATGTAAAACCTCTAAGGGCAACTCTGAAAGAAGAACCTGAAGAGATTTAAACAAAACAGTGGTTTTTAATGAACACCTGCCTTGCAGACACAATCATTAGAGAAAACAGCACCACAAGTAACACCCCCAGAGACCACAGATTTTGCAGATGAGCTAAGAAAAATTGTCTAAATCACTCTTTCCTCTCCTGCCTTCATAGGCTACACAGAAAAATGCACAAAGCAGGGAAATGCCCCGTTCCATTGCCACAAGGAGCTCTTGGAGAGCTGCCCAAGCATGCATGCACTGGCACAGCTCTGTGCAGGGCATGTGGTGGCAACTTGAGCTCTCCTGTGCCTTTGCCGTGTCAGAGGATGCATTCAGCACAGACCACACCCTTCAGGGACCTGGTGTTTATCACCCCTGCCCTGGCTCCAGGAATCCAGACCAGAAAGACCAAGATTAACCTTTTTCAACGTGCTGATCTTTCTAACACCAGTTTAAGGGAAATATTTACCCTGATACACACACGGTGGGAAACTGCATAAATTGAATTTAACCCAAACCTCAGCTGCAAATTCCTTGCTGCTGTATTACAAAGTAACAGCACAAAAGTCCTCATTCATATTAGATTAGATGTCTTCATCTCTCCACTATACAAAGCATGTAGAACTACCTGCTATTTAAAAGAGAAAATAGCCTAGAGCAAAACACCAGTGATCAGCTCCCACTCATTTCCAGAGGACTTGCAATGTTTTACTCAAACCAATCCATATAGTTTTCCTTCCATTTTTCTTAGGGATGCTACAGTCTAGATCAAGCTGAAGCACATCTGACAGAGCCAATTTATATTCCAAGATTTCAGTTTGCTATGTTTTGGTGGTATTGACCTTTAATTGTCATTTGCACAAAGGCCCAGACCTTCATGCTTGCCAAGATCGAATTTATCTCTAAACTTTAATATGCAGAATTGAGCTGACTGGAACTCAGCTGAATAAGTACATAAGCCTGGCACATTGTCATCTAAGCTATTTTAACATTATCTTGAAGTGGTTAAGTGTGCAAATCTGTGGTCACAATAATTATGTTTTTGGGTAAACCAGATTCAAATTAAAGAAGGCTGGAAAACAGTCTCAGCCTCTCAACTTCTAAAAACAGATGTTTTACTTTATTGGCAAACAACCACGTTTAAAAGAATCTAATCATCACACAAGAGCTGACAAAAAAAGTAAGTTACACATTGCTGCTGACATGTGAAATCCATCTTCTTGCCCTCTAGTTCTTGCAGGGTTTGTTATTTTTCTCCTTCAAGCTGAAGGAGCAGATAGTGTAATTTAGACACAAGTCTGCTCAAGAACCTGCTAACCACTGAAAAGTAGTTTCATGACCAATAAAAGTAATGAAGACCAAATTCTTACTAACTTGTGTCTCCTGTGTCTTTCCCTTGAGGAGATTTTCTGATGTTTAGTAAGGACTGGATTCTCACAGGAATCCTTCTTTCAGTGAAGGCAGTGGTAGGCTCTCCTCTTTCCAGCTGCTCATTCTTATAATACTTCTAGAAATATAGGGTCTCTGAGATTTCCACATGGGAGTCTCTGCTTTCTCCTTCTCTCTACCTCTCGGCAGAATGTCAAAGGTCATCAGAAAAAGACATTCTCATGCTTAATGACCTCCTCCCTTATCAATAGGTTGATTTGAGTTGTAATAAAACCAAGAGAGTTCCTGAATTTTAAACTCCACATCTTGGAAACCTCATTTTAACAAGTCTGATGAGATTTCTGGCAGATCTGCATTTCTGAGCACCATTTCCTAATTTTTGAACATCTGCCTGGCAGAATAAAAGAAAATAGAATACTATTTTCCAGCATTACCACCATCTTTCCACTCCAAAAGATTCAAAGCCTATCTGCAAAAAACCCTAGTATAAAACACAAAAGTGAAAGCATTTAAATTCTGTGTTAGGATTGAGGTGGAGAAAAGGAAATAAATGAATGAGAAGGAAGCATAAGGGGAGAAATAAGAGGGTTGCTAAGGGTTTTGTTTGGTCGGGGTTTTTTGCCTGAGTACACAAATATTAAACAAGATAAATGAAGATTTAAATCACAGAAAAGATTTTCCCTCAGCACATATCTACAGCAGCACACTTACTGACATGCTTGGTTCAAAGGATTATGTGTTTTTCAGATAAAGTCCATCTCTTATGGGCAAAAAGAATTTTAAGATTGAAGTCATGAACACAATGCTGTCACTGGTGGTTATCTGCACATTAAAATCAACTCCACACAAGGAAAGGTTTAAAATCCATTTTCTTCCCTGAAACTCTGTATTCTGAGCTCCACTTCCCCCAGACCAGGCTCCATGAAGCTATTGGCCTCTAGGCAGAAAATGACAGCATTCTTTTTTCTTTTTTCATACTTCTCTGCCTTGCCCAAGGTAATTTATAATGCCATTAGCTATTGCATAAGGAGATGTGAACCTCCAGTTTTAGAAAGGAAATTAAGGAGGTGCAGATTTTCAACTGCTTAAGCAGAATTGGACCAAGAGAAAAATGCTACAATAACTGAGGAGAAAATTACTTCCAAAAGTGAGTTATGTATTGAAGGCATGTTAGTGGCATCACAGTCCAAAGGGAAAAACACCTCCAAAAGGAGGCGTTCTTAAACTAAGTTGGTCTGGAAGACACTTTTGGCTACATTTACCTCTAATAGGCAAATACAAATGCAAGTGTGTGTGGATGTGTCATGGTTCAACCCCACAGGGCAGCTAAATACCACACAGGCACTCACTCCTAGGACAACATGCAAAATCACACACAGTTTTGCTGCTCTTGTAATAGGCTTGACATGACTCACATGACATACAGAACACATTTTTTTACTAAAAGATCCCTCTCTAGATTGATTCCAGTGTTTCTTTAAAAACAGGAAGAAAGGAATTCACTAGAATCAAAACAAAATATAAATAAAAAATTCTGAAGGGGAATGAAATGTTTGTAGAATTCCACCAATGAAGGAAATATAAGTAACTCGTTTCAAATATTACAATACTGCTACCACTAAATGGGCTCTGTTTTTGTCGTTTTCTTCTAAATCAGTAGTTGTTCATTAGTGTTATACCTTAATTTGTATCTTAAAATAAAAAGCAGTACTGCCTACGTTATTAAAAATATCTTCATATATTAGAGTATAGACTGGAAGTGTTTCTTTCCTTCTTTATTGCATCCTTACCAAATTGCTTAACAGTTGGTACAGTACTGAATAAACAAAGTTTATTCACACACCGCTCCATTTGCCAGAGAATTTTCTCAAAACTCCACCAAGATACTCCCTCCGCCCAGGACGTTCATCTTTCCACAGAGCTTTAATTGTTTAAGCACTTGTGTCCTGCACAAAGGGAAAGATCCAAAGTGATATCGAAACATTTCAGATCCCAAACTGACAGGAAGTTGCGTATATAAATCTCGTATTTCCATCACATACACGAAGTTATATGAGAGCTGTAGGTTTTTACACCGTTTTGCAAAGCCCCACACGTTTAAAGATTTCCTCTTGAACACACCCAGAGACATCCTCATCTTTGTATAACAGACCATGCCTCCAGGTGCTGGTCTGCAGCCCAATGCAGTCCAGAACTTCAAAAGCAGCTAATCTGAGCCAAGCCACACCCCAAATCCATCAGGCAGAAAACATACTTGGAGAGCACACTGAATCACTGAATTCAACCAAACCCACAGAAATTACAGCCTCCATCACTCACAGTTGTGACCAGGGAAAGCTGCCTTGCATTGCTCATCCAGTGACTATCACACAAACACCCTCAGAAGCAGAAACTCCTTTATCCACCTGGGATTTCCTTGTTGGGTGTTTGTCAATCTGATGTCCAGCTTCAATAGGAATGTTGATGGATGATCTCCAGGGAAATGTAAAGAGGTGGTGAGGACAATTTCCCAGCAGCAGGTAATATATAGGTGATTCTAACCCCCACCTCCCTGTTCTGTCCCCTGCCACTCTCACTGTCTCACAGCCATCACTGACTTCACAATCACCTAAAAGAACAAACCTGCTATCTTTCTCAGATGCCTGTGGTGGCTGCAACATCCCAGTTTTACATTACACATAACTGAAGGCAGCAAACACACCTCTTACTCCCAGAAAAATAATAGAACTCTCTTTCAGAAATTAAGCTCTCTCGTGTTGCCATCAGTTAATTTCAAAACTTCTGTCTCAGCCTGCCAGAGGTCATGAATTTCACCCTTTGAGCTAACATCTCAAAGCATGTAAAATATGGCTCAAATTCCCTCCACTCCTCCAAAGTAGGAGTCTGCATCTTTTTCATTCACTACAAACCAGATGTGCTAGTGATGACCTGCCTACATGTTGCTGAATTAATTTCTCTCCTGTAGCTTACCTCTGTTATCCAAAATGCACATACCTACTCAGCTGAAGCCACTCTTCTCATCCTTGCCAAAAAGTCTGGTTGCTTTTTGGGCATTCTTCTATTGGTTTTCCCTGGATAAAATATTCATCTATGTCAACCTAAAGCCCTCTATACCATCAGAAATGTGTTACACCTCAAGTGTTGAACATGAGCCAAATAGCAGCAGAAGGAACACAGTTTCTCCAAAGGAGGTGCTGAACATACACACACACACACACACACACACACACACACACAAACAAACACAAAAAAGCTGCCAGAATCCTACTGTTACTCTCATTTCAATATATATATATATATACATACATATATATTAGAGATTTTCTATAGCTGTATGTGGCATCACTCACAGTTCCAAAAATTTCTGCATTTGTAGGTGATAGAATGCATTATTTTTAGTCCTCCTTTTTTCCACAGACCAAAAGAAATTAATACATTCATCCTGTTGCTTCTTCTATTTGCTCAGCAGTTTCCACAGCAATAGGGTCTGTGAAATTCCTTTCTTTTTCCTTTTTGGACAGGAAGATCTATCCCAGGGCATTAACTCTGTTGTAAAGCTGAACTTTTTCAGCTTAATTCACAATTCTGCTGAGAGCTCTCCACTCACTGAATGATATCTCCACATTTCCTTAGTTCTTTGACAAAGAACTTGTTTTCTTGTTAAACATCTGACGTAACTTTAACCCAGTGATAGATATTATTGTCTTTTTTTTTCTGGTCTTAGTACAAGTTGAGTCATTTTGTCTTTCCCACATATTCAACATATGTGTTTAGTACATAGAAATTCAGCTCTATAAATCTGCTTCAGTCTTTTAATCCTCCAGTGCCTCTGACTTTTCTTTTAGTGCTAGAACACAATTTGTGGCAATATATTAGACCATGTATGAGCATCTAACTTAAAATAAACAGCCACCTTGTTTGCTTTTAGATCAATAGCCTATTCATCTTCCGTTCTGTTGCTACCCATAGCTGCTGAGAGGAAAAAAAAATCACACAATGAATGTCACCTTTTTGTGTACATCATAAAGTTGATGACAAACTCCCTGCCCAGCTGTGTTTCTTGCACATTTTCTCATATGCTGAGGTCACTGGGAAATCCCTTCAGCTGGTGTCAGGTGCCACTGCAGAGCCTATTTTTTGGAGCGTGGCTTCCCATTTCAGCTGTGTCACCACCACGGGACTCTTCTCCCTCATGCATGTCTGTAATTGCTAATTGGTTTTGCTTTTAGCATTCACATCTTCTAGGGTTTTCTCTGAAAATTCAAGGACTAGAACTTCCAACACAACCGTTGAGAGATTCAGGTAACTGCCCAATTCAGGGGAGGGATAATATACAAAGTATTATCAAAACCCTGAGAAGATTATCAGCACTGAGGACATTGAATCCTATGTGCAAATTGGAGATTTTGCAATACAATACCCTGCCATTCTTCACTAGATAAATACAAAAAGTAGCTTTGCTGATCCACAAGGAAGATAATCTGGAATAATCCAGCCATGGCTCATCTTTTCATCCATCATGAGGAGGATGTATTTCTCCTTTTAAAAATTTTCCACTGTACCTTCCATCAGAAGGAAGACACCACTGCCAAATGCCTCCGCAGTTTTCTCTTTAGTCAGCTCAACAATCAGCATTTAATATTCCCTGTAGCTGGAATATGTTGTCGTTTTCTTCCAGGAATCATTACAGAGTGGCAGGAGAAGCCTGTTCAGGCTGCCTTATTCATTGTGTTCTACCAGTTACCAACATTTGAATTATCTTTTTGAACCATATGAAACAAGATAAAAGAATACTTTTCTCTTAGCGTTTTCTCACCTTTGCACTTTATTTCATGTACCTATGTATTTGCTGGCAAAGCAAAGGCCAGCTGATAAATATTTCTAAATTGTTCTGTTATCAGTAAAAATAGGTGTTTTGTTATCTGTTGCTTCCATCTTTAGCAGTTGACTGTTTGCAGCAGGGATTTGGGTCTGAGCATTGTCTTAACCACTTATGGTAACAAATCCTTCTACTACCAGGTCTTTGTTTCCATAGCAACTGTCCAATAATTTCCCAGATAACATTTATGTGATAAACAAGCCACGAAATCATTGTTGACTCACATTAGAAGAAATCCTATACATTTTGTGCTGCAGCAGTTGCACTGCGTGGCTCTGAGGTTTCGTATTTCACATTAGGAGGTACTCAATCTTCTCCAAGAAGTAATAGGATTAAGCAATTTCCCCAAGCATCACAGAATATTCAACACAACTCATTTTAATGTGATCAGGATAAAGGCAACATCCTCTGCATCTGTCACCACACTACGCACTCACAATTAATTAAGAAATGCATCTGCAAGCAGTACCTCGTTTGATAGGGCTCCTTGAAGGAATGAAAACTAAGGAAAAAGCAGCCAAGTACACAGACAATTCCCAGAACTTTAAAAAATTGCTTAGAAAATAAATAAGGATATTAAAAGTAAACAAAAACCCTGAGCCATACCACAGTTTTTTACTCACCTTTTGGGTTACTGTTTGTTTTGAACCAAGTGCACAAAATCACATTGGGTGTCTGAAACATTGTCCATTCGCCCCAGTGGAAAAGTGGCCCTGGTGACACAGCCCAGCCCAGTGACAGGGAGAACTAGACAGAAACACCAATTCCCCTCACTTGCTGTCCTCAAAAAATAACACTTCAGTGGAGCTAGACAGTACCAGGTAGGAGTTGTGCAGGACTGCAAAACAGAGCTGCCTGGCAGGCTGGGAAACATGTACCCCACCAAATCAATAAAATGAATGTCCAGGGCATTCTGAAGAAAATGAATCTAACTTTATCATCTGGCAAAGCAGCATGGAAATATCAAAGTCCTCAGATATCCATCACAGTCAAGTTCATCACACCACCACTAGCAACACAAAATAACAGCAGCCCCTCACAACCACTGCTGAGTCCTGGAGAAAGCTGATTTTCCATTTTGTTTTCTTAACGCCCTTTGCCAAAACCCGTAGTCTATGTTTTCTTGTTTCACCTACTCAACATGGAATGCAACCCACCTGGGGCACAATACTGTTGGCTTCTGCAAAATAGGAATAGTTACTGAGGTCCCTCAGAAGAGCTCCCCTCCAGTTCCCTTCAGCTTCTGGACCGTGAAATTCAAACCATAAAACACTTGCACAAAGCGAGTCAAGTCTCTGCATCTGAATTAACCGCCTCTATGTTCTAAAACTTCTAACAGACAAGAGGTCAGATGAAATTACCATTTTGTTCCCTTGAACTTTCAAATTTGTGCATCTTTTTAAGAAAAATATGTATTTCAACATGAAAATCCAGATTATAATCCTTAGCACCTGCAATTAGAGATGCATGAACTATTTTTTGGGAATCCATAGCAGCAAAGAGGTTTCTCAAGTGTTTAGCTGAGGTTTGCTCAGACCAATTTATTGATTGTAGCAAAACCCCAAACACAAAACAATATAATTATTCTTTGAATTGCTCAGTTAGAATCTCAATGCATAACTTAAGGTTTTGTGATATCACCAAACTTTACATGAACCAAAGCCAGAGAATAAAAAATAGTAGGTTTTGCACGGTTTTGATCAGACCCCCCTTGGATTCAGTATCTTAATAAAAATAAAATAATTTTTAAAATCACAGCATTTGGAAGTACTTATAATGCACATCAATAATCTAATTTTTCTCTGAATTAAACAAAAACCACATAATATACTTCATTTTCCAATTTCCTAGTTGCATAGCTTAGCACTAATAAAATTCAAAAGGAAAAATGCTTAAAGAAACCAAACATTTTCGTTTTGAAGCATACTTTTTATATTATATAAATAATAGCCTTGATTATTCAAATTACTGATTTATGTAAATGACTTAGCAGTGTATTGGCTTTATCTTATCTTAAAATCTGTGGTAAAATCAGCAAAAAGTTTGATTTACAACGACTGAATGTCAATTGCTAGATGGTTTAAATATCTTTAGCAGTTTCCATTTTGTAGTGAAAATGGTATATGATTACAACAGTGAACAGAAAAGTAGGTATTAGAAGTACAATGTATTAAAGGTTCCAATACCATTAATTCAAACAAGTGATTCGTGAGTAAATGCTAGAATTATTTCACTTCTTTAAGCTATCATTTCTCTTAGCCTGGTAAGTCTGTTTTCTTGTCATATCTCTCTGAAAGCAATCCAGTAGATTCAGCTTTTTTCTTTTGGTTGGAAAATACGTTAAGCAAACTCAGTTGGTGGAGCCTGTGTTGTTGACTGACCAGGGGGCCTTTGCTAAATGCACATCCCAAAGTCTGAAGGTCCTGCCCCCACAGTGCCCCCCGTTGCTTTCAGTGTGGTTTTTAACAGTCCATTGCACACTTCAGCTTTCCCAGAGGCTGGTGCCTGGAAGGGAATGGGATGCACCCACTCAATATCACATCAGTCACTCCTGAAGCAGCTTGAACCCCTTCACAAGATCCCAGGGTCTCTTTTTCAGGGTGTAACAGGATCCTTTGTATCCCCAACTCCAGAGGCCCAGGGGTTGCCCTCGAGTCTCTTCAGGTACCTTTTGCCAGAGATTCCAGGAAGGACCATTCTCCCCAGCAGCAGAGCACATTTTTTACATCCTGTCCTGTCCTGACTGGCCCAAGGGCTACAGATCCTGTTTGATTTGTTCAAAGGCTTGCTGTTGTTCAGAGCTCCACTTGGAATCATTCTTCTTGTGTCACAAGATAGAGAGGGCTTAGAGTCTGGCTGTCCTCTGGGATGGACCTCCTCCAAAAACCCAAAGCTCCTAGGAATGCTGTGTTTCCTTCTTTCTGGTTGCTATTTTGTTGACCAAGTCCATTGGAATCTGATACCCATCTTGCCATTTTACTCAGAGAGAGAACTCCTTCCCCACCACCTCTGGCAATGATATGAGATGGTGTGAAATAATCTCTAAAACACACCCACAGCCACGCTCACTCGGCCACTGCCAAAATTAACTCTTCCCTGGCTGGACCCAGGACAACAGTCAAATCCTTCTGCAGTACAAGAAGGGAAAGCACTCCCAAGTGTTTTGCCTTGGATTGTCAAGCAGTGTCAGGTAAGAGCTGCGTTTTGAGAGAAATCCCTCTGAGGCATTCCTTGCAGCCAATCTCCAGCCTGCCACAGGTTCCACGTAGGAGGGTGAAGTTTCACCTACTGCCATCCATCCTCTGCTCCTGTCACTACTCAACAAGCCATCATCTCACTCCACTTCTCTTCACTTGTTTCTGCCTGGGAGATATGTTCTTCATGTTGTCATGGACGTTATGTGATGTTACAATCCTGAAATATTTAAATCTTTGAGCTCCTGTTCTAAGCATTATTTGTGATTTTGTGTTCACAGGCTTAAAGCAACTAGATCATTTTACTTGCACAATACAACAGTATGAAATGTGGGAGACAGATTTATTTCTAAGTTAAGTTACAGTAAGTGTAATAGAAGCTCAAAAGGGGGCAAAACCCCTCAGGATTTAATAATTTTCACTGATTTTGGTTTATTTCAGAGATCTAATAATCAAAGACACTGAAATCTCTCCCCAGTAATCAGCTGGTTTGAAGGAATATTGGCTTTTCTGATCAATTTTGATCACAGGACACAGAAAAAGAGAAAAATAATATGGTTCTAGACAGAGAATTCTATCATTATATCCACATGCAATGCAAACTAGATTGCTCGGACTTTAAACACACATTTCTGTTGTAGATTAGAAAGCTCTGGGAATGGTGAAGTCTAACTGGAAGAGACTGGAAGTGAAGGGGGGGAAAGTGAGAGAGCCAAGATCCAGTTACCTTACACAGTGAGCATCCACAGTGACATTTTCAGATGTGCTTACATGCCTTGGTAGCTTCCCATTTCCAAACCCATTGAGTTACAAAGGATTTTGGCCAACTGTTTGAGTCATCTTGGCCCATCTGTGAGGAAAGATGTTTGCCTTTGCTCAGAGTCTAAAACAATGTAATCTTAAAACTACAAAGTACCAACCACTGCTACTCGTCTCTTCAGCAAGGTGACTTGTTCTGAGCACATCAGAAACACCCTCTGCTCCATACCCTGGCTTTCTAAACACTGAGTCAAGTTCAGGGTGCAGAACCTTATTTATCAAGTGAAATCTTTATAAAAATAACTAGTTTTATTTAACCTGAGCTGGCATATCACATCTTTTTCAGACTCACACATTTCTTCAGGAGCATGAGAGACTGGCTGTCAACCTTCTCCAACACTCATGCTCAAATGACTAAGCAGAAAACATCTTTTACACAAAATAATCCTGAAAATATCAAGCTGGATTTTTAGAGTTTTTGAGCTTTCTCAATACTCTCAGGTTCTCTCAACAGACATTTGCAGTTGCAGCATTAAATAATTCCAGCATGCATGAAGAGAATATGCAAAGGAGGTAGAGGCAATTTCCGAAACCCACATAATTACCAAATTAAATGGAATATAATTGAAGCGGCTGCAATTATTTAGCCACACATAATAATGGAATCTTAAAAGATGTCTGTATACTCTGCTTAAATAAAATATAAGTACTGGAAGAGGTATGCCCTTGGCTATGCTGATGCAGCTCCTTGAGGGGGTTTTTTTAGAGGCAATGACTGGCATTTTTTTGTATTAGAAAATCGAAAATCTGCATCTGAAATAAAGAAATAACAGTAAGAGCTTTTTTTTTTGTGCTACTATAAAGAACACAAATCAGAGCTGCACATCACATTCTCACGAAGTTTCACCAGGAGCTGGAGACCTGTATGCACTTTGAGCATTTAAAAATGTCACCCTGTAGCACCGAGAGATATGTAGAAATTCTTCACTATTTCTGATTAAAATGCATCCTCACAGCCTGTCTGCTCTCTGAATCTGATTAGTTATTATGTGTGATGCCTTGATTGTGATGAAAGACAACCAACTGGGAAACAGCAAAGAAAGGTTAACACAACAGTACCTTTAGGATCTCTGGTAGTAGCACTCCATAGTTAAAAAAGCTATGATAAAAAATGTATCCAATAAATATATTTCATTTTGTTTTGGCTTCTTCAGTGCACCTCACTCTGAGGACTCAGTCTGTTGGCTGTGCTGCAGGGAGGTGAAGGAAGGTGCTGTGATATCACTGATGTTTTCTGTCCCCAAGTAAAAAGTCACTTGTGGTCACTGCAGATATCTCGTATTTACCTTTTGCAATCCAGTTACAGAAGGAAAAAAGGCCACTCTGTGGTGAGCTGTGGCCTGCTGACAAGATTGAAAAGCTCAGCTGATGACTGATGAATGTCCAAAAAGGGGCACAATCCCTCCAGACAAGATGGATGATGACCCCAAGCAGGCTGTAAATACCAGGCGAGATTCTACTGAGCTGACTGAAAGTCCTTTGAGTTGCCTTTCCATCCCAGGGTACTCCTATTCAGCAGTGCTTTTTAAGGGGTGCTCTATTCATAGCAGACAAAAGGTAATTAATAATGACTTACTGGAAAGTTTTTTCTAGTTTTCTTTTTTAGCCCACAAAATTTCTGAGGTACCATGAGTGAAAGACAAATTATTTTGCATTTTCAAAGTGTACACCAGTGTCTGGAGGCTTTTGCACTGCATGAGTTATAATTCCAGATTTTACTGGGGCTTCAGTGTTGGGGAGGACAATCTTTCCAGCACACAGAAATGATAAACCATACCAATAACCTTTTAAATGGTTATCAAAAGGCACAAAGAATAGGATGATATGGATGAAGGACCAATTTCTACTCCTGGAGGGAAAAATAAAGCCAGCTGAGTAATAAAAAAAAAAAATATTCACAAACCAAGTTGAAGTTCAAGAGTCAGATAAGATTTTTCTCTTATTAATGTGATAATAATATTCACTGGTCATTATTCACAAGCACTGTGGTGATTATTCAAAACTTTAACTCTTTTTTCATGTTATTTACTAAGCTATTTATCTTTTTCCTTTTTTTTAACATCTTTATCAGTGGATCAGCAGAGTTGAGGCCATTTAATAGCCCATAGCAATACAAAAGTGCAGAAGAGAGGCTTGGGGTGAGATTTTTCAGATGATCCATTCCTGTGATTCTCTTGGCACCAAAGTCAGAGGCCATTCCTTCATTCGTCTCAAAGATAGTATGTTAGGAATAGAGAAATAAAACCTCATCTTTAAGAAATCACTTAGTAAATGGTCCCAAAACTAGAGACATCACACCAAAGAAAATCCACGGTAAATATTTAATTCCAGCTGTTTATAGTTTTGCTCTGTTAACTTTCTGTGTAGCACACATAATTCTTCTGTTTTCACATTCAACCTAATTTACCTATTAAATTCCTCAACAATTTTAAAAGTGACAGAAATGACTCTCAGTCAATGTAGCACGATCTGGATTCCACTTCTGATTGGAATCTCCAGTTTCCTATGGTAACGTAACATAACCTGAGAGTTTACTTTGAGTCTTTGTATGTATGAGTGAGACTTCATTTTAAAAATCCCCAGAAGCTAAATAGCAGAAATTCACAGCCTTTTCTTACAAAAAAAAAAAAAAAAACAAAAAAAAAAAAAAAAAAAAAAGCCAAAAAAAAAAAACCAAAAAAAAACAAAAAAAACCCCACCTCTATGGACTCAGAGGAAAGTGGCTAAAAATATCAACTCTTAAGAATCCAGAAATAAATTGTAACTAAAAGTGTTTCAGCCAAGTGACTTCCCTGTGTGATAGCCAGGGTCTGACAGATAAATATTTAGTGGTGGCAGTTGTATCAAGTGACAAACATAAAGGACCCCAAGTCCAGAGGAATCACAAGTTTTCTGAGGCAGCAAATGCACAGCACTGCACAATAGCTAACTCACAACATGACATTTACTGGTATTTGTGGGGCAGCATCAAATCTGCCTTTCCTGTAGATTTCAGAGGAATTTAGGATTTTCTTCCCTTTTTATTTCTCCCTGGCTCCTCTCACTGACAACCAGCTTTGAGATTTAGTGCTCACTTACTTATTATCTCAAAAAGAGATGCAGCTCCAAATCACTGGTATCTGCCTGCCACTAGCATTGCTGGAAAATATAGAGAATGAAAACAAAAATCTAGATATAGCTTGTAGCAGTACAGAGCTTTATTAATGGAGCAAATAAAAAAAAAATAAATTTATAAAATTAAAACAAGATTTTACTTTATATGCCTTCTGTGCTGTACTTTCAGAATAGCCCATAGTACAAATTCTCCCTTTTTGAAAGAAAGCCAAGCAAAGAACCATTATTTCTGTGCCTAAAGAGGCACTGCTTAGCCAAACAATGTATTTCCGTGGAACACGTACACAAACCTATGGAAGCAGCCAGGTCTTTTGCTAGTGAGCCTTCCCTATTAAGCAGCCTGCTTGCAGTGCTGCTTGTTGCCTTTGCCTGGTCATTTTCTTTGCCTTTGCCAGCTCATTTTCTAAGAAGCTCACAAGATTTTGCAGAGATCTGTCTGACTGCTCAGGTTTAGCTCAAATATGCATGGCTTGCATGATTATTTCATTCTCTTCTTGCATACAAGCTCTCTGGAAATTGCCTTTTGTGTTGCAGGGTTTGTCCAGTATCAAATCCTGGGGCATTCCCCTGTTTAAACGATGCTATACTTTATTAGCTTTCATTTAACATCTGCTTGTGCTGCAGACAGATTTTTAAAAAGCCCACATTATGTAATTAGCTCTGATTTTATCGATTGCCTGTTGATGTGTGTTACTAACAGCACATTTGAGAAGCCTGGTGCAGGAAAGCCTGCAAACATTGCACAGGAAATTTAGAAAGTGACTGCCACCCATAGACTAAAACCAACATAACACAATAGATGTCTGTAAGCAGCCACAGGACCAAGAATAAGAACCCACATCAGAAAGGCAAGAAGAGCTTCTCCAGACTTTGATTCTTGCTGCCACATACAAATGGCACAATGTAGAAACTGAATGGAGACAAGAAACTAAAAATTAATCTCATGCAGCCCTCCCTCTCCTTAGCTGGCACTAATGTGTCCCACACTACAGCCTTTAGCTCTCTTGCTGTCAGAGCATGCAAACAGGGTTAATCAGCTGTGGGGAACAAAGAGGTTATTTAATTCAAAACTTCCAGACACTTCTGCTGTGAGCTTGAGAAAGTTTATGTTGCAAAGATAAAAGCTGGAAGAAGAGATAAGAAGGTATTCCCTAGCTTTGATTAGAGTAGACACTGGTAGGTTCTCTAAGTTTTAAAATGTCATATAAAAGTGTAACTGGGCCAATGATACAAACTATTTTGGAGAGATATCCCATTTCAGTCTTTATTTCAGAACGATTATGAATGTTGCATCACAGTAGGGTAAATTAAGGAAGGATGATCTTAGTAGAAATGTGCTGTCTAGATGCAAATGGAAAATCTTATAGAGCAAAGAAACACCATTTTCTCTTTAAGTCAAAACAATTAACAGCAATACAGAATTCTAAAAAGATGATTCAGACTGGGGAACAAATAATTGCAGTGGTCAAAAAGCACTTCTTGCACAATTTCGCTTTTTATGGATCAGTAAAAAGCATCACATGGCATATGAAGTAGATTTTAATTCCCGGGGTCTCATTGCTGGGGCAGTTCTGCTGGTTTTTTCTCTTACTTAGGACCTAGATGATTTATATCAGGATATAGATCAGAAAGGGCATCTTACATGATACACAGAAGTTAGGATTCAAACATGCCATAGGCTCTACCCTTCCTGGAGTTTGCAGTGTTGTTGTAGTGGTAGTATTAGCAGCAGTAGTAGTAGTAATAATAATAATAACAACAATAGTAGCAGTAGTAATAGTAGGAAGACATGTAAACTGATCTGAACTTTGTGGTTTTGTTGGAAATCTAGTGAAAGCTGACTGCTGGTAAGAGAGAGCTCCTGTCACCCTGGACAGCAAGAACCTCATCCCTCACAAACAGCTAATAACTTGTCCAGGATGAGCTGATGATCCCTGCACATTGCCCAGTGACAGATGGCTCACTGCCCAAAATCATCAGTAACTGGTACAGACACTACAAGAAGTTAGGTCACATCACAGAAAATATCACACTAACAGCTTTTATAGTGCTTTTTTTCCTGCCTCTGACCATTTTTAGTACTACATCTCCTGTGCAAGTGCAATCACCATGGGAATTTGATTCCCACACAGTAGGCTCTTCTGAATTGTGATCCACCTGAATAAGCACCTGTCCTATAAAAAGCAATTAGGAGCAAAACCAGAGCAAAACAAAAACACATTTAAGGCACATTTCAAAGATACATGCTGAAAACTGAAATAATATACTGAATTTAAACACCATGGAACATTCTCCTGTGAAATTCATGGGTACTTAAGCTTTTCATTTCCTACTAATCCTTACTGGCAAAGTTCCTATTGAGAGACAAGGCCAGAAGCTCCCACCTGTGAGCAGCAAGTCAAGGAAACAAGCATTTTCTTTCAAATTCCCAACAGCCCCTTCCTTTGTGGATGCTGTTCCCTGACAAGCTGGCCTGGTGAAGACACAGGAATAATTCCTCCCACTAGAGAGTAACTCCACAGCAGGGTGTACCATCCTCTGTGTGTTAGTCTGGACAACTCCCTCCTATCATGTCCAGTGCTTGTCTGAGCCCAGGGGATTACCAATTCCACATTTGGCAAGAACGGCTGTCATACAAACACTGCATGGAACCCTTGTAATATATATTTATACTACACTCTAACTTTACCCAAACCCAGCTAGGATATTGCTCCCTTTCCACTGCCCACTTGCTTCCTAGCAGGCCAAACTGCATTATCACAGCTTTAATTGCACACCAGCGAGGGTGCACACATGAAATTCCTTCTCTTTCAAGAAGGAAAGCTCGCCCTAAATGACTGCAGAGAGTTGTAGAATTGTGTAAATGTGGCACTACTTCATCAATTCCTGCAATGTATTTCTCCTGTCACATCAGAAAGCCAACAGTGACATAAGTGCAAACAAATTAAGTGTTGTCAACTGTGTTAGCCTTTTGCCATTGCAGTGCTGTCTCCTGAATGTAGATCAGGCCCACAATCCTTGAGATATCAGTAACTACACTGTATTTTTGGAAATAACTCTCTTTTTATCCTCTGCAATTTCAGTGTCCTTAATCTAACTTGCAGGCAACAAGTAAAAATCAACTGTGCTAGCCAGAAAGTAAGCATTTTATATTCTGCATGGAAATGGGATTCATTTAAAAAGTGGAAAGTGGGACTTTACACATCTGTTACAGACACAACAGTTCACACAAGGATCATTTTCAAGCTACTGCGTGAGCAAGTCTATCTTCTGCCATGGAAAATGTGTTGAACTTGTAAGTGAACCAAAAGAGAGGAACAAGCCATTAAGATTTTTCTCAGAAACTAGACATTGCTCCCATTTGGGTTATTCTAAGAACTCTGCCATTGCAAGTGTCTTCAAAACATATTAAACCATAGCTAGCATGGAGCACTTATTCTGTATGCAATGTGGGCTGTGTGGTTCATTTCTGCCTGCATAAAACTTCACGTGATAAAGGTAGGAACAAGACACTGCAGAGGATTTGGGGTTGGAGAAGCAGCTCTGACCTGGCAAAGGGGTAAGCCTGGGGAGTACCCTGGCCTCTGAGCTGCTGCAGACTGTGCTGATGAGGAGTGGGGAGTAGAGACACACACCAGCCCAGACAAGGAGGATACCTACAGTAAACCATGCTCCTCAGGAGCTGGCAGCATTCTTGTGCCATACTCCCCAACACAGCAGCACAGAGCCAACTCCTGCTCCAGGAACAACCATAGAGAATTCCTGCGGTCTTTTTATCTAAAAAGAAGTTACATCTGGAAACAAAGATTTTTAAGGGAGATCTACCCAGGGCTGAGGCAATCCTGTCTAGGCAAGCCCCCAGTGTGGCTGCTCCTCAGTTTAATCACCCAGCACAGTGTCTGCAGGTCTGAAGATGGTTCTCACAGGAGAAATAAGCTCAGTCTTTAGGCAGACACTGTCTCATGGCCTCAGCAAGCTGAGCACCAACACAGTAAAAAACAGGTTTCTGAAGTTTTTTCTTGCCTGCAAAGTTGACAGAGCTGAAGAGCATTTAAATGAGGGGGCTGGAGACAGGACAAAAAAGGAATGAATGACAGCACCAGGCTACAAAACAATTCCCTCTGAGAACCAGCCCACAAATTTCTCATGACAGCATTTGTGATGCACCAGGTATAAGACAGGCTATATATCAACCCCAGCCTACCTTTACAGGAAACATTTTGTTTGCATGGTACATTTAGCTAATTCTGAATTATAATTGAGCTCATGTGATACTGCCTATTATGCAAATACATTCATTATGATTCATGGTATTACAATAGGTAGCAAATGAATTGATAATTACGTGACACTTAAAATAAATAGGATAACGCTTTGTAAAATCACAGCTAAGCATGACTTTTTACAATGCATTATGTGATATCCTCTTACAAGAGGCCTGGCACAGGGAGGAAATGCAGTATCTGCATCAAACTGACTGCAGTGTGCTCTCTTTTTATTAGCAAGGAAGTGCTACCATTTGTTTTAGATGCAATGAAGATATCTAATTAGAAAGCTGCCTAGTGTACTTTTGGTGTCTTGTCACCCAGCTGTTGACCACAGGGAACCACATAAGATACTTAAGTTGACATGAACTAAATGACTTTTTGCTCCTCTGAGATGTAACTACATTCATGCAGGAAGCTCCACACGGCACAGGCGTTGTTAAAAACACTATCAGAAAGCAGAATAAAATGAAGCTGTTCCTGGGTTTCACACTAAGCTCCAGAGGTTAATTACTACCCTACCTATCTAAATGGTACAAATTTGGAGACCTAAAACAGAATTGGTGGTGTGGAAGGCTTGCTTTTTATCAAGGCATGACGTACAACAGGATGCACAACTCCACCAAACCACTGACAAATCATAAAATATGGCTTGGGAGAGAAAGATGTCACCTGTTTTCACAAATAGTAGAATCTGGGCCAGTAACAAATTCTATTAAATTTCTTGAGGGGAACAAAATAAGGAATGCTAAAATAAATGTAGCAAACAAAACCACACTTGCAGCAGGAGGGCACAGAGACATTAAAGAAGATTTCAAGAGCACTGAGACATAGAGGCAGCCTCTGCTCAGCTGACTGGGCAGATAAATAAAGAACTTCACTTTCTAGCCCACTGAAGCTGCTGGTTTTGCAAGTGGAGCCTATACATTTAACTTAAGAACACACCACGGTGAGCCAGCCAAAAGCCCAGGGACCACCATCTCCTCAATGAGTGGATTTATCTTGTTTCCCACACCTGCTGCAAAGCACTTTGGTACCATTTGAAGAATTTTAAATCATCATGGCTCCCACTGTTAGAAAAATAAATGTTAAGCAGAAAGGCCTAATTCCTAACGTAACAGGCAGCATCAGAAACACCAGATCAGATCCTGACTTATCCTGTCACTCAGTGGGAGTAAATCCCAAAAACTTTTTTATAACTGAACTTTCCAAGGCCTTTCTCACTAATTCATCTGTCATTTCACAATAACATGCAACTGTCCAGATTTTTACATGAAAAGAAAACAAACTGTAGGAAGTTTGTGGCCCTCTCCATTTCTGAGGTTAATTGACATACAGGACCTGCAACAAGTGTGAATATTCTGTCAAGCTTTCAGTTCACTTTGCAGCCCTCAGCAATTTTAAATGAGTAGCATGCTCTGGCAGTTTCATAAATTTTCTAATTGGGTTCAGGTCCCTCCCCTGAAAATAAGTGTAAGTGAAGCACCTCGCTTCTGGTACTTTATTAAGGATCATCACTGTTGATTTCCCATATGGCCATCCGAAATGGCTGAAGACAGACAGCTAAACTGGCAATCAGAAAGCAATCAGCAGAGGTTAGCACAACATCTGTCTTCCCATCTTTTCTTGGGCAAAGTGTGGTGTCTAAAGAGACACTACCAAGCGAAACTTAGCCCCAGTTAAATGTTTTATGGTGAGGTAAAAGAGCAATGTCAGAGCCAATGTGAGCTGCTTACAGTTTTAAGGAGTGGTTTCAACGGAAAGCACATTTTAAACTGAGTAAAAGCCTGCCCTGGGTTTGCTACTCCAGCACCTTGCTGGTATGTCAAAAAGCAACATTGAAACTTGCCCAAAACCTGTCTGAAAATGGAAACAAAATGGTCTGGTTGCTAAAAGGAGATGGTTGTCAAGTACAAGCCAGATTACAAGTAGAAAGGGTAAATCATATTTCAGAACTTCTCCTGTAATTTGAGAGACTATGAGTCAGGATATTCTCATATACATTTCAAACCTCACGTAAAACTTCAAGATGTGTTTCATTACTGAAATCTGCTCACTTCTCGCAGGAAACCTGGCCTTCAGACCACAGCAAAATTAAATGTCCAGTTGCATGAGCCAGAGAGGGAGCACCAGTGGAGACCTCTTGCTCGTGGTTGTTACCAACCAAGCAAAAGTGATATGCAAAAAAAAAACCAAACAAACAAACAAAAACCCCTGCAACTGCAGAAGACCAAAAAACAACTTCATGATCTCTGTATAAGCTTCTTATACAGTCTTCTAGTAAACAAAATTTTACAGAGGCATTCAACAAAAGTAATATAGAAATCTCTCACGAAAGGTCAGGTGTATTTGTTTTTTATAAATGCAGATTCAGTAACACCTGAGAAGTTCATATTGCTCATTTCTAAATTCCTATGAACATTGTGGCTTTAAAAGCTTCAGTCAACAGGTTAATACTGATGGCTTCCTACTCTCACTACAAGAGGTAGGAGAAAAGAAGTAGCAGGGAAATGGAGAAAAGGCAAATACAGAGTACAATGTGGACAGGAAGGCAAGGGGGGAAAAAGGAAAACCACATAAAAGCACAAAAAGAATGGCACAGAAGAAAATAATTTATTTGTAAGCAATGATTTATATAGTATGTGCTGAAGCCATCTTCATCTATGATCAATATTCCTTGGTGTTTAATCCTGTATATAATGTAGGCTCTCCAGATAGAAATCTATTTGAAAAGTACAGCTGCATCATCTTTGAAAGGAAAAACACTTAAATTAACATACACTAAGACATTAAAGATTCATATTGGAAGTCTAAAATGAATGTGAGAGCTTCCCACACCCAGCTGGCTTAGGGGGAAGTGAGAAAAGCACCTTGCAAGCTATGAAAGCATGTTAGAATCTCCCTAAGGCCGAGGGCTCCTCAGGAGTTGGGAAGGTGGGCAAAAAGGTGGAGCTCGGTGCAACTGCTTTTAACAAAATTAGCTTAAGAACTCAAGTGTTTCTGCTCTGATTCACTCCCAAAGCAGGCTGTGTGGTTTATTTAGAGAGTTGTCTGTGAACAAAAACCTTCATGGTCCCAAGAGCATTCAGGTAATACCGCACTTGTTAAGTAGATCAGAGATTTCTGCTCTTCATGTAATTTGAGAAAACACCCAAGTAATATGAAATCATATATGCTCTGTTAGAAACTGGTTGGAGAACTTGGAGTAAACACTTGCTGTTCCTTCCAGAAAGTTGTCAAAAAATGAAATTTTACGAGCATGAGGCCTTCTTCCCATTCCTGAACATTTTTACAGCAGCAGCAAATGTTGGCCCAATGTATTCCCCGACAGAGCCATGGAAACAGAGGGCAGCAGTGTTTTGTGGCATCCACAGCCTGGTGTGTGCTGCATACAGCTTGCATCTGAGATTTATACACCAAGCCAAAGAGGTAATTAAGGAACAATTAAATTAAGCTTTATAGGAGGCGATGAAAATGGCAGTAAAGAAGCAAACTACGGCACAGCAAACAACATCACAGCATTTGGAGCACGCTGCAATGAACCTGCTGCCTCCTCTCGTGATGCTGCCACAGAGAGGGAATCAGGAAAGACCTGTGCTGGCAGCCATCTCAGGAAGCCCCACAGCCAAATTTGGCCCCCAGACAGGAGTCTTGGTCACTGTTCTGTTTCAGGAAAGGGAAGCCTCAGCTATTTTCCCAGCTAGGAGCAATTACCAGAGCTCATGAGCAGAAATGTCCCACCAAAGTCAGAGAGGTGGGAAGGCCATGCAGGCAGTGCTCTTCTTAAGCCAAACTGTGTGGAAAGCCCCAGAGCCAGGCAGGATTTGGCCATGCTGCTGAATCCAGCACTTAAGGTAAGAAAATATCCCAGCTGACAGAATGCAAGGGACAACAGAGAGCATGAAGAACAAAAAGAGCAGGGGGATTTACTTCCATACAAACAACAAAGCAGGTTATGGGAATTTGCAGAAAAAAAATTAATTACCCTCACAAGATGTCTGGATAAGGTAAGAGATCCTCTCTTTTCAGACTGAGATAATTAATGGAAGATAGAGTCACCCCGGTGTGTTTATGAGGATATTTCAGAAGATGAGTACAGTACACAGGGGGTGACAGCTGCATCATGCCATTCCTGTGGACTTTGTTCACTTTTCTTTAAAGTTTTTATTCATTTACCTAAAATCACAAGATAGTTTTACTGCAATAAAGTAACTGCAAAGAGGTGAAAGAGTGTAAAATGAATGCATTCTGTAATGTTAGTCATTTATCATTTATATGAAGTGTGTAATTGCCAAAAACTGCTAACAGATTGCAGGTCACTAGGATCAAAATGTGTGCTTCCCACACCACTGAGGAGAACAACTCACAGTGTTTATCCATGATATCCTAATTTGAACACTCAGGTCAAGATGCTGCTGATGATGCAGAGGTATCTGCTTAATGTCTTCAGAGGGGTGTTGCTGATTTACACCAGCTGCTGCTTCTGGCCCAGTGTTTCACAGAATAAAATACTCCTAACTGAGATCCTGAGTATTTGTCACTGGAGAGAACATACCCTGAGCCTTTTCTTTCACAACCTTCTCTGCAGATGTTGCAAAGGTATCCAGGCTCTGGTTTAAAGCTCCCAGAATGGCATCATGGACTACAGAGCTCTCTACAGAATTTTCTTCCCTCTCCCAGCTGTGGGGTGTGGATAAACATAAATCTCCTCTGTAAAAACAAACCAAAGAAAATCAAGTTTGAAAGGAAAAAAAAAAAAAAGAGGAAAAAAGGATGGTCCTTGTCTTCTTCTGTAAATAACTCTTAAGTCTGCTTTCACTTTAAAGTGTTCTCAAATATCAATCAAGAATGTGTAAAATTTCATAAATAAATAAATAAGCTACGGACTGTATTGACAATTAGAGAAAACCTGCAGGAAAAAGGCATTTTAGACACAGTTGTATCTTCTGTTAAAGATAACAGCCCTTAAGTACTGAAACCAGCTATGCACATTCATGCAGACACAAAGTAGAGATGTTTTTCTCTGCAGGACGTTCAGCTGCCACTGGCAGAAAGATTTTAAGAAGGAGTGCAAGCAAGTAACACTGACAGACTGAGTAGAACAATGACACCAGCCTAAAATTCAGAGATACAATCAGTCCCTGCAGATTTTTGTTGGCTTTCTGACACTCTCCTCTGAAAACTTTATTGTGCAGGCCAACATTTATTTTTTCTATTACATTGTTATTTTTGTTCATCTCAGCAGATATTAATATTGATACTAACATTACTCCCAAAAAAACTCCATTTTAAAAGCCAAATATTGCAAGGACCTAAGTAATTGTGCTGAGTAGGAGTTTTCTTAATTAATCTCCCCTGGTTTAATCTCTGTGATCACTCCCAGAGCTCCCTTCATAGCAATTATCTGCTTCACATTAGCAGCCTTTTACTTTATTTAAAAATTGGGATAAATAAGAAAGCCCAAGAATTACACCTGCAATTAATGTTAGGATTCATTTAGAGTGTGAATAACTTCACAGGACCAGCAGGACTCAGTCTTCCCACATTCAAAGCAGGCAGCAAAGAAAGAGAGCATCAGAAATGTCCCAAAATGTTTCTCCAAGTCTCCCCAGTGCCATGACATGAAGAAGGAAGAGGTCCCTTCTCAGAGGAACATCTGCATGCTTTGGAGACCCAGTCTCCATCCATCTGTGGCTGCACTGGAAACTATTCCAGCTCCAAAGAGGTACCACTTCCATGCTTTGGTTTCCTGCTTCTCTGAAAGTTCACCCATTGCTATCTCCTTGGCCAAAACACCAGATCATGATCTCCCAGGTTCTGTCTTTGTATCAGTCACTCAGCAGAGCCCAGCATAGCAGGGCTTTATCCCCAGCACCAGGGATAATAACATTGATCATTTCTCCTACTGCCCATCTGTGGTGTTACAAATATCTGGGCACAGTAGGCAGAGACAGACAGACTGACCTTTAGTCTTTACGAGGTCTCAACAAACGCCTGTAGACTGGGATTTGAGGGTCCTGCAGAATATTGATTTCACCAGATGGGAGTGGGACTTCTACAAAATCAATGCACATTGAATAGACTTGTTGAAGTTTCACTGTCTTTACTGATTTATGCTGAGACATTTCACCTTTACAGTGATACTGTTCTATTTACTCCTGAATTTCATTCTTGTCTTATTTAATGACCATCTCAAGCAGTTCCTTTTTGTATTTCTCACCTACTTCATACTTGACCTTTTCCAGATTTCCTTCCTTACAGCAATAAGCACACTTCAAAAGGTTTAGCAATCAAAGCAAATAAGCTCCCAGGAGTTTTTCTGTGTTCCTAAACTTAGTTTCATTTACCCAAATCTATTAAAAGAAGAATCCAATATCCCAGACAGAGCTTCCCATCTTTCCCAATGGCCTCCTCCATCATACAATACAGGTCTGTTTGTCAAAACCTATCAAGTTACCACCTGCACTTAGTATGTAGATTTTCCCCCACAGAGGCCCACAGGTGCCCTCTCTCACTCCCTCCACTTTCACATCTCTAAGAGGACAGTCAAAGCACAGTTGAGTTCTGACAAGGTGTTTCTGTGCTGTACAGTAAGGCTTCTTTCCCAAATACATTTAATAAGTAAATGTCATACTGGACAAGTAAGGTATGACACAATAATCATTGAAATAAAAAAAAAATCAGATATCATAAAATGGTTTGGGCTGGAAAGGAATTTAAACATCACCTAATTCCAACCCAGTGATCATCAAACAGTCCTTCATTTTGCAACCTTGCTAAGTCTTGAGACATCCAAAGTACTGGGGTTCAGCAGTATGGTGGGAAAACATAGCAAGAGCCTACCATTACTTAATTAGACCATACTTTCTCAGCCAAAATTATCATACCAATGTGACCTACAACATGAAACATACAGCAAGGAGCAGGAATATACTGTGGGTTCAGAGTAGTATTGACTGATTTGCAGTAAGTCTCTCACAATTATGAAAAATATGCAAAGAGCTGCTGAAATAGCAATCAAAATTAAAAGGCATTTTCTTATCAAAAACCAGGCTCAGTGCATTAATTTTACAGTCCTCTTAAAGATAGGCAGTCAAACCTACTGACAGGCTGAGCAAGAAAATTCTTTGGCCAAGAAGTGAAGAGCAAGGACTGAAAACTTGAAGATGAACAAGGTAACTTGAGCCTCGATGAGACAATCAGGCAGGGCTTGTGAAGAGTTAACAAGTCTAAAGGAACACAAAAAGTAATCAAACTAAGTCCAGATGAGTGCTGCACACCTCAGTGGAGCCCAACAGCTGGTGTTCCTGCCCACAGTGAGGTATTGTACAAAACTGTCCTCACATGAATAAGAATATGCAAAGGCTGTCTCTCATACAGAGAAAACTGTCTGGGGACTGGGCAATTAACTGTGGTGGGAAACCAAAAAATCTGAAAACACCACACTTAGAAAATACAAACACAGAGGCTCACAGGCTTTGAATCCTGCATTGCACTCACTGTTTGTGGACATCTTTGGGGATTACTGTGGCCATCAGCTCACACAGGGCTGTCCCTCTGAATGACACCAGACCCTGCATTGCTGCTCTGGGATGGTGCCACATTACACTGCAATCTCAGGAGGGGAAAATGAGTGATCTGGGTGTGGGATCTGATTCTGGCTGCACGATTTGGCACTCCTGGCCACAGAGGCAATGGTTATTGAATAGTTTCAGCAGGACTCAGGGATGTGACTGGACAATTCAGTCATGAATTCTTTAGGGAGTTCACAAAGTGTTCCTCCAAATATACAGGCAGCATGTTAAAGCACAATCCATCTTCTAAAAGACAGGATTATTAGGGCATGAGCTTCCCTGAACTGGAATCATGACCTGGTACCAAGACACTTATCACATAAATAACTAAGGTAGTTGAAGAATCTCTAATCAAATCCATGTTCCAAAAATTACGAAAGCATTTCCATTTCTAGACCTTCTCACCCCAACACTTTTCCTTTCTTTTTTTGGCACTACTCTTTGCTTATGGTTCTTGTTGTTGTCATTGTTGCTATTTATAACAAACTGTAAACAAAAATCTTTTCACACTTGGACAAGTTGCTACAGTATGTTTTGGGATTTGAAGCTGCAGGATTGTCTCTTGATCTTAATTTTTCGGGCTGTAAAGCCACTTCCACCTGCTGCAGTGAACAGGGACTCCCTGAGGTGGTATGGTAAGTCAGCATAAGGGGAGACAGAGGAAATTTTTATTTTTTAATTTTTTTTTAATACCTCCTGCTTCATCCAAGAGACAGACCATATGGGTATTAAATGTTCAGAATAAAGCTCACAAAATACGACTGTTCTATGTTTCTCTATACTGATCATCCAAGACCATTTATCTTCCACCCTAAATACATTTGTCTATATTATTAGAGTGAAATCAGCTCCAAAGCTTTTGAGACCACCAAAAATAATGGCCCAGTATACCACATTTCATGTTAACATGTCAAAAGCAAGTTACTTGCTTCTAGTAGGCCCCCACATATCTCAGCAATCTTCTCCTTTCTGCTCACCCAGTACTTCACCCAATCAAAGGTGAAGATGAAGAAGAAACTCCTGGCATTTCATGAGTGGGTGGTGAGAGATAAAGGCACCAAAGGTCTTTAGAGGGATACATGGCTCCCACAGCCAAAAGTATATTTAATAGTATTGCACAGATCTTATGAAAAGGAAGGGGGCATCAAAGCAAGCACTCTTTCACTCCAAACAAACTTTCTTCCAAAGAAATCCACAAAAACAGTAAACACTTCCACATCAATAGTAAAATATCAGTATACTGTTACAAACACTAACAGCAACATCTTCATGCTTGGTTGATCTCAGCTAAATTAGATCCAAAATTTACAGTAACTCCTGTATTTTTGGTAAAAACCTTATCAACCTTGATAGGAGTTTGCAAAAAACTTCTGAAGCAGATGACATGAATTTACCACCTTCACACTGCAATCAGCCCGAATTTATGCCACATATAGGTGACCAGATGTTGTGCCAGGAAAACATCCCTGAAGAACAGGACTTTGAAGGCGTAAGGTTTCTGCACTCTCTTTTTAAAGGAAGAAATTAAAATATTACCAAGTACAAACCAACATCAGGAAAAGAGGAATGATATGAAAGAAGCCTTTTCAGAAATGCTTTCTCTAGCTGGAGCACAGTGCTGTCTGGCATGCTTGTACACGTGAGGAGAGGGCTCTGTCCCACTCACCTCTGCAGCTGCACGAGGAGCTGTTTGATACCACTTTGCACAGATCATCTTAAAAGACACCACAGGGGGAAAAGCATGAGGAGGAAGGAACAGGGAGAGGAGCTGTTAAGAACTGACTGAAACTCCCCATCCCTCTGCACAACTGTGAGGCGGGGAGGGCAGAGACACTGGAAAAGGAGAACTGAAACTGAGCTTAGGAAAAAGGACAGCTGTGTCAGAGGGAGGTGTTTTCCCTTTATTTTTCATCGTCCTATGCTATTTTTAATTGGCAACAAATTAAATTAATCTTGCCCAAGTCAAGGTTTTTCCTGTGGCAGTAATGGGTAAGGGATCTCACAGCCCTTAGCTTGACCCACAAGTTTTTGCATCCTATATTCTGTCCCTTTGAGGAGACACAGGGAGAGAGCAGCTGGGTGTGTCTGGCAGCCAACCAAGCACGTCCCACCATGAAAACAAAAAGATTGTCCATGATGCCTCAAAAGCCTTACTAACTAAGAAGCAGATCTATCCCTACACTTCTTCCTCCACAGTATAACTTTTAATACTCTTACACACCTTCAGAGTAGAAATATGGTCATAGTCATTCTTTTTTGCATTGTGGACTGGTCCAACCAAAAGAATTAAATATGAAGAGGTTGTAGAGATCATTTTTTCAGGCACTTAATACTTTCAGATCATGACTTTGGCTGTGAGACAGATTTTCAAATGCCTAGCTACTTTCTTCTCAGGTGAATATAAACTCTCAAACTGAAGTGCTGGAGTGAAAACTGAACTGCAGCTTTTGCACATTTTATTCATGTCAGTTATGGTAAGTAATTTATCTTGAAAAAGTCATAAAAAAGAAATACTACATAAAGTCGATGCTATGGCTGCAGATATATACTTGTGTATGAACTCTCTGAACACGCAGTTTCAGATCATATCTAAGGAGTGCAAAAATTCAGCAGCCCTGGATACAAAGGAGCTGTTTCCCAAGAGGTTTGGAGTCTGGCTTACACAGAACCTGACCTTTGGGAGAAAACTCTTCACAGTTTCAAGCATATCTATTTCAGAGGCAAGAATACAAAGCACTGGGAATCAAAAAACACTTAATAACAACAGATCCCTACCAGCTCCTTCTCAGCTCTTCAGACGAAAATTCCACAAAGCTTATCCTCTCTCAAAAGCATGATTCAGCAACAAAACCCTGAGAAGTGGTGGCTGGGTGACAGATTCAAAAAAGGCCACCAACAGAACTGCAAAAACATCCTCAAAAGGAATATGGGAGCAAATAGTACCTGGAAGGCTTTAGAGAACCAGGTTTCATCCAGACCTAACTAGGAGTCAGGAGCCTCAATGACAACAAAATTCTCAATCAAGTACTTATTTTCATGAAAACCATAGCATTTGAGGGTGGGCTCCAAATGAAAATGGTCAAATTTTAGACAGCCGATGAAATTATGTAAGATTCTGCAACGATTAAATAATAAACAAGAAAAGAAAAACAATCTCAAGGTACAATATTTTTTTCCCTTCTTGACATGGGGGATCAGGCAGAATTCCAAGTGCGACTTTTCCAGAGTCACTGCAGGTGAGCAGAATTAGCTTCCACTGTTATCCTTTCTTAAATACATATTATGCATGGACATGTTAATGTGCTTTCATATTTTACCTGTAGAAGATATCTGCCCCTACAAGATGCTTGCTCTGCTTTTTATTTTCTCTAAAACCTTTCATTTCTAGAAAGGAGGAAAATATATTCATCTAGGAGAAAGAACAGCAATTTCATTACATGCAGAACAGGTGGCAGATTAGGGCTTCACACATTTACTTACTGAGTACAGAGCCTTTGAGGAGGTGCCTTCATGGGCAGCCAAACAAACAACTCTATGAACTACTGACCCTCTAAATACAGCCCTGCTGATGGTCGTCACATGAGGAGCACTGCAGATCATCTCAAGCACTGCTTAAAATGCAGATTTTTTAAAAACATGCCTAGAACAAGAAAATGAGATATTTTCTAAAAAGAAAAAGCTCTACTTCCTTTATATCTGCTTTCTCAGCATACTGGTAGCTGCCATCTGGTTGAATTTCCTGCATGAAATTAATTCCATCTTTGGTGCACTGGGCATACCACAGAGAAAGAAAGAGATGGGAAAAGCTTTCATTTCATAACCAGGCAAAGGAAGAAAAGCTACATTAGAAAGATGATTACAATTATCATAGAGACCATGTGAATCTATATTAATATTTTTCAAAATCTGTTTTAATTTTCCTTATTAGAATCAAAGAAATTTCTTACAGTTTAATTCCGTTTCAAATCCAAATACCTGTGAAAACTTTTAATAGTATCTTTTTAAATGGATCATGTAACCTACATTTTCTTTTCTTCTATATTCATTAACTCCTCCTTTTCACCATTTTGTATTGTCTGCTTCTCTAAGTCATTCCTAGTAAGTAGACTACTACAGTCTAAATTTTATATTTAATAATTTTAATAAGCACTATTTTAATCCTAATAGGACTTTTTCTTTCATTGTTGGTACATTCTCCTCTCTAATTCTGCCTTTTTTATTTGCCTTTTCTTTTCAATATAGCCTCTTAATCCACAGAATATGCTGAGTTGGATAGGACCCACAAAGATCACTGACTCCAACACCTGGCCCCACACAGGACCATACCCAAGATTTCTAACAGGCTCCAAATTATCTTCCACTGGGCATACACCTTCCTTTGTCACCTTCCTTTGTCTTGTTTTTCCAAGAGAAGATTTCTGTTCAGCCAAGATGACCTTTTGCCTCATCTGCTTGACTTCTGACATTTGGGAATTGCTGTTTCTGTGCCCCTAGGAGGTGATATTTAAAAAGTGACCAGCTCCTACGGACCCTAGCATCTGCAAAAAAAAACCATTTTTCCAACGTTAATCACTAATTTCCTCAGCAGCCTGAAGTCTGCTGTCCTCATGTCCAAAGCTGAGGTTTTCCTACTGTCAACAGATTTTAAACTTGACCGCTTCTTAGTCACTGTGGCCAAGACAGCCCCAATCTCCACTTAGCTCATAAGATCCTCTCCAATGAGAAGCAGAATATCAAGGAGGGCATCTTTCCCAGTCAGATTCCTTAGTACCTATTCCATGAAATTCTTATCCAGGTGTTTTAGGAAGTTTCTTGTCCAGATGGTACCATCTATGTGATGTTCCCAGTTAATTGCTGGAAAGATGAGGTCCCCCACAAGGACAAGGGTGGTTGACTTGGAAGCATCCCTTAGTTCCTCAAAGGAGAATTTGTCAGCATCATTGCCCTAGCTGGGAGGTCTACAGTAGATTCTTGCAATGACATCTGCATCACAAATTTTTTGACAATATTCATTTGTCTCTTGATTCTTATCCAGTGGCTCTCAGCTGTGCCCTTGAGAAACAGAAGACATCCCTGTGAGTTGGGAGATCTGTATCCAACCCTCCATTCTTCTTAGCAGGGAATCTCCTACTACAACTGTCCTTTTCCTGTTAACAGAGGAGGTCTTGATGTGGGGTACAGGTGGTGGTGTTGTAGGAGGCCCCACTATCCCAGAAGGACCTTTGCCCACGTCATCAGTATCTGGCTCTCTAGGTCTAGAGCCTCAAGCCTGTTATAGACGGTACCAGTCCTACTTGTCAGATTCTGAGAATGAGGAAGAACCTTCTTCCTGGTACATGCAGGGTCCTGCTTCCAGCCTTCACCTTTAACAGATGCTTGGCTAACAGTCCCTTCACAAATAACCCTGCAGGGCTCTGAGTCCATCTGCTTCTCCACTGTTCTGGAGGTTCCAGACTCCTGAGAGTCTTGGGACTGCAGCACCTCTGAAAATAATCAGTTTCTCTCGTGCTTGTTTGAGGGAATACTGCTGATCCCACTCCTTGCAGCAGTTTAAATCTCCCATGGTTGCTGGTAGCACCACCCCCTCCTAAACTCATTGGCTGATGAGGTGCCTTGGTTTAGGGCAAATTTGGGAGAAAACCTCCAAATAG
>VZSR01001479.1:524089-537620 GCA_013398615.1 Brachypodius melanocephalos | reverse complement strand
CACTTTTCTCTGAGGAGATTTTTTTCCCAGACCAATTGGAGAAGGGGCCATTTGGGTTTGCTTTCCAGAGGGAGCCTATTTGGAGGTTTTCTCCCAAATTTGCCCTAAACCAGGACAAACTAGTAAATTTATTAATCTGTTGCAAGGATTACATTATTTAGTCTAGTTGCATTAGGTAGCTCTTATTTCTATGAGTAGTTAACAAAGGAGCTCTCTATACCTTACTGACATATGAAAGCTGATTTTTAATGATTAAAAACAATAGCAAATATATTGCCCTACATTTTGAAGCCAAATATACATTCTCCTGTGACATGACAAGAAAAATAATATTGAAGCCTCAATTAGTGACACTGGGCTGGCTGATCCCCAGCTAGCCCTGATTCCCAGCTGTGCCAGGGCCATTCCCGAATCTGCCCGCAGACTTGGGTAATGGTGCAGAACAAGATTGCTCTTCAACAGCAACAGGTGTTGTGGTGTCTAGGTTTTGGAGCAAGGATGAGAAGGCTTTTTTCCGTATGATTTCTCAGAGATCTTTATTCCCCAAGAGGAGAGGATGAAAAAGAAGTTGAACCAACCTGCATGCCCACTTTTAAACCAGGGGGTAGAGGGCGTGGGGGAGAAAAGTGATTGGCCCCAGGCTGGACTGACAGGTATTTTTCTATAATATAGGGCAGGGTCAGGAGGGAGATGGACAGCTGACCAAAGCTTCCTGAACAAGGGCAGGGTCAGGAGAGATGGACAAGGGACAGGGGAGGGGATATCTTTGGACAATACCTGATTTTTCAGGGTGGGGGGAAGCAGGGATGAACCATTGGGATACATATCTCCAAAACAGTCAAACAAAACCCACCACTACAAATTATGATGCAGTGTTCACAGAGCTGAGACCAGGCTCAGCCCCAGCAGTGTCAGTATGATGATATAAGGGTTAATAAAATTCTAACTGAAATCAGGAAGGTGGAATGGGTGAGGTGAGGTGACCAAGACAACTGAGCCTGGACACAGAGAGGAATGTAGTTCCATTATTTTAAGTAATTCACGTGTGACTTAGCTTGGCAAGTAAGTTAGGGTAGGAATGTATCCATAAACAGTATATGATTATTGTTTAAATAAGAATAAATGAAATTATAATATAGACGTTTATTTTAAGTATAGTATAGAGATTATAATGATTGTTTTTCAGAATTGTAAGGATGGTGGTGGGTCAGGAGGGGTGATTGGAAAGGATATTCGCTGCTGGTCAGGAATATCTCAAGAACCGAACGTTAGCATACCCATTGTGTTAGTTGATTCAAGTGTGGCTTTACCTGAGTAATAAATCAAAATAGATTGTTTAAGTAGACAAGGGTTGGGGTAGTATTGTTTTAACTAAAATCGGGGGGCTGGTAACCAAGAAGGGGTGATCAGTGTTGGGTAGTTACGAGGGCGGAGAAAGGGGAGGAATACATTAAAAGCAGATACTATAAAAATCATGAACACCTGTAAAATCGGGAGGACACAAGATTTGGGGGACTGCCCCCCCTGTGTCCCGGGCGCCCAAATAAAGCACCGCATATAATTGCCTCTGCGTGATTGTATGTTTTCTTCCTCGGCCAACAAGTAGACCCCTTCTAGTTTATATCAGCAAAGATTTATCCAACTTGTGCACGTATACACACACAAAAACTGTCTTAGGGGCCAAACGTGGCCCCATTTAGTATTTCCTATGTTTGCTGCTCTGCATTTTCACTTTCCATTTGCTTAAAGAGTTAGGTCATCCCAAACATCCAAAGAAATGCATATTTCTTGATATTTTGGCATAGTCAAACATCACTGCTGTTGATTTAGATAAAGTAAGGAAAAATCCATACGGAAGGAAGAACCCACTCCAACAACAAGCAGAAATCTAGTTGGCAAAACTAACAGTTGTGGATTATGTGTGGTATTCTCATCCTAGAATTCACATTACAATCTAAAGAGTGGGGTTACAGTGCTGTAGTAATTTTTACATACTTTTTGCACCATAAATGTGTTATCATTGATAAGGAACAGACAAAGTTCTTCTAAATCTAAACAATTTGAAATGTCTAAAACTAGACCTTGTTTGACTAAAGGTTCTCAATAATCATGTTTATCCTGAGGTATCTTCTCACAGCTACTCAAGGGCACTTGGAGGAGATATTCCCACTTTAGTAAAAACTACCTAAACCCAAAATCCACTACAGAAATGCACCAGTCTGGAAAACCTTTTCTTGGATATACCCATTAATTTGCAAGTGATTTTTTTTTCTTCCTTGTTCCTTATATATTCCAGGTATTTTGGACATTCTCAACATTTTGTAAGCCAATCTATTCATCCACTAACCAGAATTATTCTTTGTTGTTGATCCCTTAAGCAAATTCCTTAATATATTTGGAAAATTCCTTAATATAATGGAAAATATATGAGAGCTAAAGGTGGTAACATTGACATTATTTTCAGTATCTAAAGAACATCTTCTCAAATCCTGTCTCCCACGAAAGCAGAATTTGCCAAAGAAGAGTAAATTCTAAAGAAGGCATGTAGCAGTGATACCACAGCGTCCTGTGGCTGGAGCTCCCCCTCTCCAGTGCCTTTTACACCAAGGAGAATCTTTCGTAGCTTTAAATCTTTGACCACATAATGTCTTCTAGTTCTTAGACTGGAAGAGGCACAAGCAACAACATTCCATCTTGTTCTTAGCAACACTGATTTTTCTAAACTTCAGGGACTTCTGCCTCGGTTCTCTCTTGTCCAAGCAACACTCCCAGCCTACTGGATCAATCACTGCCCAAAAACAGTTTCCTAACTGATCACTCCAACTGCACCTGATCAGAAACTCCTTAAAATCAGCTCACCAATATAATGGATCCGGAACTGCCTCTGAATATTCCCTACCAGCTGATTCCTCTCTTCCTTCCGAGCCTATTTCCCTGCAATGCTCAAAAGGGGACTGAAGGAAGACAAATATATCGCCAACTATTCTATAATAGTTTGACAGAGCAATTTTCAGCTCTCTATAAGCTCCTAGATAATGCTACACCCTATCAGCTTTCTGAAAACCTAATCGGTTTTCAATTACCAAAAAAAAAAAAACGAGAGAGAGAGAAAGAGAGAAAGTGAGAAAGAGGGACAGCAATTAAGGTTGAAGCCAGCCAGTCTAAATTGCTCAATCCCACAAACTCTTAAGGAAAAAAAAGCAGATCTGTGCACATTTTGACAGTGCAGCTCTCCGATTTGCTACATTAGCATTCCTGAAGCTGGTCAATTCAGAGCAGCACTCAATTTTCACTAAGTGTTTTAAGGAAGTAAGGATGCACGTTTTTTCACTCTGAAAGTTGCTTTGGGACATGCAGCCTTCCAATAACCAGCCACCTTCACGTCTCCCTGTGTATTCAAAACAGGTTCCTGCTGTGCTTGCTTCATAGAAAGGCAGACAGCAAAGACTGCTTGAGGAAACCTATCTTTTCTAAAATGCTTATTTTCAAATGCACATTATGGTCAACCATGCATTGCTTCAACCTCCCTCTCATACTAACCTAAACTCCCTCTAACAATGCTGCAGATCCTTCAGGTGTGGCAAAGGATTGTATTAGCTAAAGATGACAGCAACACCCAGCTGACAGCACAGACGTCTTCATTGATCTGTACACTGCCCACTTCCTTCGCATTTTAGTACACCAGCTTACTTACCAGACTGAGGGCATTTTAGTGGCTTATTTTGTCTGTTGATTATTTGTTGGGATGGGACATTAAAAACACAGTAAAGGCTTCAAATCATGAAATCTTTAGCTATGTATAGTCCATTTCAGATTTTTGCGGGTTAGATATTGCTTGGCTTCCCGTGTTGAAATAAAAGTCTATTAATGTTCTTTCAGACCTACCTATCACTCTGTTTTTGAAACTAGCTTTATTTCTTTGTTTATTTCCAATACATTACTGAATCCAATGAAAATCCCTAGGGCATTTCACTTTTACTCAAAGTCAGCTCTCTTGAAGGCAAAATGCACTCTTGTGCTGCTCCTCAAAAATGTGCTTGCATGACACTGCTGAATATAATGACATCTGTAGCTGAAAATCCCAGACAGCCACAGCTTCAGTGCTGTCTGTCACAGTGGGCTAATTTACTGAGGGCAGGGCAAAAATAGATCATGTCACTCCAACATATTGCATATAAAGACACCTCTATGCTTAAAAAAAAGCAGCCCTTCCAAAAGTTTACACCATCCTCATTAAATTAAAATCTCCAAGCAGCTCGAAGCCTTCCCTGCCAGTCTTATCCATAAACCAATTTCCTGATTTCTTTCTGTACCTGCTCCAGAGCATCATGGAAAGCACCACTGAGTACCTGCAGTTACTGTCTCCACCACCATTTTGCTGCATCAGCCAAAGTATTTTGAATGCTTCTTGTTCATCTAATACCTCTTTTCTCTAAACGTTTTCCCCTCCCACTGCAGGAGACAGAATAGTATTTAATAAATTCTGTACCTTGCTGCTTTCATATCTATCTGTTTGCAGTTTGTTTTCTGTGGCTTTTTTTCTTCCCCCAAAGGCCTTGGAATTAATTCAAAGTCAGATATCTTGGAGAAGTACTTTATCATAATTTCTATGTTATCTTATATGAAAGTGCATAAAACATTGATTTTTAATCTTTCTTCTGTACTGCTTGTTAGACTTTCTCCCCTGAAGAACAAAACTGGTAATGCTCAAAGTCCTAAATCATGGACTGGTTTTAAATGAAAAGAATCATGAAAATCAGAACATAATTACATGCCAGAAGAGAAGCAGTACACACCTGCCCAATGAAACCCACATCTTTAGCTTTGATCACACTTCTCACTTTTAATTCTGCTAAAAAAGGCTGCTGCTGGTGCTTTTATCTGGATCACCAGAAGCACAGAGACCAACCCGGGCTCCAATTTCACACCCAAACTTCCACAGAGTTACAATCTTTTTCCTCCAAATATTTACTTCAATGCTGCTCTAGTTTCTATTCATGACCATACACGTCGTCAAACACTAATTATCCTCATTAGGCTAAACCCAGACACCTCATTTCCAGCTGTATGGCTGCTCCCTTCGTGTTTTTTTGGAACTGCAGGGTTTCAAGGTTGTTTGGGAAGGCACATACTCAAGTCAGAAAGCTTGACAGGCAGCAATAAGATGTTCCCACAGTTTTTACCATCTTGTGATATTTTTCCCTGCCCTTCTGTTTAAAGCTCCCTCCCTCTTACAAAGTGCTCAAAATACTTACTACATGTCCATACTGACTCTACCCCCTAAGTAATTGTCTTCTGTTCACTTGTCTTTCTTTGCACTTCTTCAGTAAATCACAACTTCATTCACTATTTTCACTTTCACCTCCCTCTCGATACTTACAAACACTAAATCCACTTGCTCTGATTTTTTTCAAATAACAACCCTTTGAGAAACACAATCATAGAATCATCCACATCACTGCCATGGAGCAATTCCGTTATGTAAATTTTGAAGTTTTCCTGAACATAGAAATAATTCAGTGAACTGAACCGTGGTCTGGAAGCAAGAGAGATCATATGTGATATGGGGAAGGAAACCCGCTGATTTTTTTTTTCCTCTTCAAACCAGATCTGTTGAAAATGCCAGTACGATTCAAGCTGAAATCTGTAGAGGTATGCACATATTCACCACCTGAGGCTTCAGTTTCCTGGTCATAAACTGGTAAGGATATAGTTGCTAGATAGATTATGCAGTGCTAATATCTGTAATAGCCATCTCCTTCCATATTTGTTCTAAAAAAATAGGGTCCAATGCAATGGTCTGGGCTAAAGGAATCAGAAGGCTGATATCAATACAAACCCCTCTAGTCTTTACTCCAAGAACACAACTGCAAACAAGTGAACTGTATCCAAACAAATGAAAAGTCCCAAAACCGGGAACTCTGGATGGCGTCTTTACTACTCCTTATACCAAGCTGCTTAATGGCCACTGCTTGAGGGGGTTTTAGTGCTTTTTGCACTTTTAACTGTTTGTGAATACCCAATAAATTGTTTTGAAAAGTTCTTTCCATCTCCAAGCCACTTGGAGATGTTTTTGTGCATTCACCAAAAGAAACTGAACAAAATACCCAGGTGATGCTTGGCATGCAGCTAAGCACTGCTCAGGTTCTCTCTTTCATGCATGGTCAGACTATAGATCAACGTTTGCTGTGGGAAGGCAAACTCATCCCCACTCTTCCCATCAGCCCTGGAACTGGGCTTGGCAGCTGTGCTACTCCTCCCCAGTTTGCTGACCTCCAGTGGCACCACTGAACCCTTTCTGTACTGATTTAAAGGCAGCCTCCAGGGCGCTAAGCCCCAGCTCACTCAGTGACTTTAAGAGGAAGGTAATTAGAGCCACTCTGGGCCACGCACAGGAGAAACAACCAGATCTCAGGAGGCTGAATAACAAACTTCTACTTACAAACTTTAGAACATTAAGGTAGAATGGGGTACTTGGCAAATTTTAAAACAACACCCAGGAAAAATAAAGCATTTCCCAAAGTGCTTTTGACTTAGCAAACTTTAACCCATCCAGATAAAGCAAGGCACTTCACAAACTTTGCTAAATCAAACTTAAACTTAGCCAGCTTGTAGTTATGCAGACACAAAAAGGCCCTTACAAAGGCATTGACTGGAATTATTTACTCTGGTTCACTATATATGTTGAGAAGAAGAAGTCAGAAGGAAGAGAGAGAGAAAGAAGGAGAGAAAAGGAATGTCACTGCTTTTGAGTCCAGCATGGTCCCAGCTGCTTTTAAAATCCAAGGCAGTCTTGAAGCCCTTCAACCATAAGCACTATTGAGAAAGCAGTTGAACTAAACAGTACCACAGAAACAACAGGGAAAATAAATATGGCAGCAGAACTCGTACCTCTTCAGTGCCATTGCTTATGTAATTTTAATCAAGTGAAATGCTTAAAATTTGCTTTGCCTCGTAGCTGGTATAAAGCAATCTCCTTCTCAAAGCCAGGTGCTCCAGATAAGTCTCAGGCCATTGGACTAGGGATATCAGGAGTGTTCATTACAAAGTGCATTGCTAGCCTAGACTTCATCTCGAGATAAACCCTCCCTCTTTTGCAGTTCTCCCTCACCTGTAGATCATTTCTAGCATCACTTCAAAGGGACAGAGTCTGCCTCAGCAAAACCCTCCAATGTGAAACATCACACCTCAAGAAAGAGTCAGGCCAGCAAAGGCATTACAGCTTTTCAGAGAGTCAAACCAAACTCTTCAGATATTTGGTGCCATCCCAGCCATAGACAGAGAAGTCAATCCACAGCAAGTCAATCCACCTCTGAAACGCAGCAAAAAAATTAAAAAACCATCCAGACCTAAAAAATGCTTCCCTGACCTATCCACATGAGATTGCCTCCCCTCTAGTTATTAACAATGGCCCATCACACAAGCTTCAATTCAGACACAGATGAAAAAGGCAACACTTTTGGAAGCTGAAACTCTGCTAAAATGAAACTACCTACAAAATGAAGCTTAGAACTTTCCTTCTTAACACAGAGATGGTGCCTCATTCACTGACCATTACAGTGGGGCCAATTAAAACAGGTTTTTTCCACATTGCAGGCTGAATTTTAGGCTCAAAGTCTTTCTTAAGTCTTTTAAAACACATTTCAGAGCCCTCCAATAGTCTGCATAGGAAAAAAAAGACATTAAAAAATAGCACTTTCAGACAGGCTGGTTCTGTGTTTGACTGCAGGGACTTAACCTTTGGAAGCAAAATTACCTGGGAAATTAAAAAAATAGTTGAAAGGAAAATATATATTATAAATGGAAGAGAATTTAATTTATATTTTACTGTAGAGTACCCTACAGACCATATACAGTAGGAGTTACTGAGGGGAAAGCCAAGATTTCTCAGGAAGGAACCTTTTAGGTGATCAAAACTAAAAAGCACCATTTGCCCATTTTCATTTAATAGCTTAGCTGCAATCAGAGGGAGAACGCAGCAGAATAAATATTCTATAGCAGTATGTAGGAAAGTGGGTAGCCCAGGGAAGTGGGTGAGATCACTCAATGATCTCAAAGGTCTTTTCCAGCCTCAGTGATTCTATGAAAAGCACATGATCTATATTTCTCCACAGTCATAGTTTAACCAACACCATATCTGATGTCTGGTTATTTATTGGCTCATTAAATGCATGCTTTGCTTTGAGACACTGAGTCTGATTTCACATTCAGTCTTATGAGGACATCCAGAAAATACAGCACATTTTCTGCTGCTCAAAGCAGTCTCAGGAAGAATTAATGGCAGTGTCCATGTAGTCTTTGGCAAAGGCTGCATCAGGAAAGCTTTAATGGCACAGAACCACTGTTTTGCTTGGTGCTAGAGCGGCTGTGAGTGAGGAAAAGAAATTTAATAGGATTAAATTACCTATTTTTGCCCCCAAAAGTTGGTGACTTATTTGCTGCAAACTATGTTTCCTGACAAAATTGTGTTGCATAATGCCCTAGTTATGACAACCTGCAGCCCAGGCCTGCCACACAATTATAGCCAGGTGTACAGGAAACCTTTTGTCACAGCCCTACGTAGAATTTCTGCTTTCTCCTGGTGATTTCTGACTGATCTCATCAGGAGGCTGGGGTTTAAAACTCCAGCTGATTCACAGCAAAACCAGTGTGTGAGTTCTGAACACCAAGGCCTGCAGCAAAGTGGTCCCTCAGCCACGAAGAAAGTAATTTCCACTATTCAGTGCTTAGAGATGAGAAAAGTAAGGATGACAGTGAATGGGACTCCCAATTTCTCAGCATTCCCATGCTGGGAGTCACTTCGTGGATTATGGTTACAAACCTACTCCCATGAAACTTTGATTTCACTTAGCCAATAATTCAGAAAAGTTTTTATATTTGGAGAAGGTTTGCCCAAGACCCAGAGAGGTTTCAGGTGGAGATCCTTGATGTTATCAGTCACAAGCACAAACACCAAGAAGCCCAGAACTGCTAATTTAAACCATTTGGGCACTGCTCAACCTGTGCAATGAAACCAGCTTGAAGCCTTCCACCTGGCTGTGTGGATCCTGTCTACCCAGCTGTTGCCTTCTTCCAAACACACTTCCTTATTTTTAACATAGAAAACCTCTAATTCTGAAGACACACACACAAACACAAAAAAAAACAAAACAAAAAAAAAAACCCAAAGCAAAACAAAGAAAAAAAAAACTTGGAATTTATGGATCAATAACTACTGTCTCCCTGGGAAATTCATGTCATTATAAAATATAGTTGGTTCCTATTGTCAAGAATGACAGAAACCCAGATGTTATTCTACACAGTGTAAGCAAATGTGGATTTTCCAGACTGTTGCCTAAAGAAATTTTGGAACAACCTCTATATCCATCATAAACATCAACATATCCAGTCACTGCCACTGGAGATGATAATTAAGAGCTAAGTATATGAGGAAGCATCCAGCTCTTTATTTACTTCATCATTTAAAATGTTACAGCCAAGATCATCATTATCTAATTTCCAAACAAGAAGACTTGCTCAGGCTGACTGATTCTGTTCAGAAAATTAGCCTGAGGTTTATCTTTGTCACCACAGCTCTCACAAGACAGCTACAGTAGTTAGTGCCTGCCAGCTGATATTACATGAAAATGTGGGGCAACAGCTCTTGTAAGCAGACATTTGTGCTGTTTAACAGTGTAAGAAGGGTTCTCATCAGAACAGCTGCCCTAGAGATTAAATAAAATGGGAGAGAAGTGGCTCCCTTTAGGACAGAAGGATATTATGTTTGAAGCATTGGTATTTCACAAAATAGTCACAGCACTGCAGAGCTGTGAGGGAAAGCCAGAAGATCTGTATTCACTGCTTGAAAACTGGCAGCACAAGATAAACACAGAAAGGAGGTACATGTAATTCATGAAAACAGCTGTTTTTGTTGGTAAAAATCTGATTGTGAAAACATGAATGAAGCTCAATACCAAATAATTTGATATTTCAGTGTCTGCAAAGTGACAAAGCACAGAAAAAACAACCTGCACAGAGTGATCATTCCCCTGGCTTAGAGAGGCTGGTGTTCTTCACTGGTTCTCCACTGCAGGATGCTACACTATTCCCATTTCACTTCTACCTGCATCCAGAAATAACCTCAGAAAGAAGATCCAGCCAGCAAGGTCTTTCCAGTCTAGCTCTGAGAAAGAAAACCAGAGAACCTGTTTCCATCTCTGGGTCAATTACAGATACCTTAAAGGTTTTTGCTCTACTTCCACCCCTGTGTCAGAGGTACACACAGAGCCTGTGTGCTCCTGTGCCACAGCACAGCTTGAATACACAGAGACGTCTGCTTCAAGACTTGCACTTGCTCCCTTCAAAAAGCCCCTCCCTAAGACACTGTCCTACCTTAGCTTTCCTTCTAGTCTGTCCCAAAGAGCCAAAAGAGCCAGGGGAAAGTTGACATATGTGACATCAGCTCCTCAGAACATTTTCCTCAGCAATCCAACAGTGATCCTAAATGTTTACTTCAACCAGCCATCAACTACTATCATTGTATCATTGTATCATTTCATGAACTGAAAAAAAGAAAATTAATCCATGGCTATAATCCCTCTAGATCAGATTCTTCTCCACATAATATGAAGAAATGGAGAAGAGTGAACAATTCCAGCAACTACTGATGTGTTTGATAGAAGACATTAATCATTTCAGTATATATTAAGAAATTCTGCACTGCCATATTATCAAAGAAATATGTCACCTCGCTCTGCAACCTACGTCAACCCTAAGGGTTTGTTCATCTGGTTTGGAAAAGCTAAAAATGTGTATCCAAAGCAATAGGAGTTGAAAACCTGAACTGGAATAGAAATATCATTGAGAACTTGAAGCCTATATCAAAAAAGCCTCTACTTTGTTTATTTAAAACTTTTTTTTTTTTTTTTTTTTTTAATTCAGGTTTAATGTCCACTCTTCATACAGACAGGTAACTTTGATTTTAGGAATCTCTGCTGTGACCTGACAAATGTCCTGCACCAGTTGGTACTGAGTAGATCCCCTTGGTGCCCCTATCTGCACCCACCATAACTCCAGTGCAGGGGTACTGATGATACCTACATTTTCTCAAATTTAAGCAAGAGGGGACATTTGCCATGAACATTTGCAATTCTCTTTTTAAAAAACAGGCTGCACAAGTCTTCTTTACAGGTGAAGTTTTGTTGGTTTGTGGCCTAAAACTGCTTCTGTTCACAGGATTGGTGCTTTGCAGGGCCCCCATGAGAGGGGCAGAGGAAACACTGGCCTGTGCCTCACTCATACACTAGGAGGACAAGTGGATCTCAGCACTAGGTTTAAAATGCTGACTAACAGCCAAGTCTGGATGAATTCTGACAGCACATCCAGCTCATCGTGAGAGCTCAGCAATCCACCTCCACAACCTGTCCTCCAAACCGCGCTCCTAACAGGGCAGCCCCGCTCAGATAAATTGAACCTCAGTCAAGATCAGTTACGCCAGCTCCTCTTGCAGCAGCAGCACTCAATTTGCTCAGTAAATACTCAGCAGCAAGTTCAGTACAGTCAGCTTTAAGGTTGCCTTACATTTCACATTGCAAATACCGTGGCACTTCATCAACAACCCTGCTGCTCGCACAGACAGAGCTTTCATGTTAGCGGGGTCCTATTGATACTTCTCAAACTCCATTTTAGCATTTGGCAGGATGCCTTAAAGGGAAGCAAAAGTGAGTTCTTGAAACAAATTCTAGTCAAAGGCTATCTGCCACTTACAGGATAAATTAGTTCCTGCAGGGATTACCACCAGCATGAGCACCAGGCATCCACCCACATGGCACATTCAGCTCTCACACTTTTAATTCATTACTCCCTTCAGCTGGGTTAGACGTTTCTACAACATCTCTGGGGGCAAGCAAGAAAGCTTAGATGACTTCCTAACCTCTTCTAAAATCTTTAACAAGGCGTTTAAAAAAACGCAACAGTAATTTCTTAACAATAGGGATTAGAAATTTGTCTTGTACTGAAATAACATTCAAACCAGAGCTGACAATGTCTCTGAAAAGCTCTTCAAGCAGCAGTGGTAATGTATGCTAAACCTCAGGATTGTAAACCACTTAGATCATTAGATTATTTTAAATTATCCTCAAAAAGTTACAGTGATGCTTGGAAAAAAATATCAGTGAATGAAAATCATTAACTGTGCCTGAAATGTCTTAATCTTAAATTATTTCTACTTCAATGTGGTGTTCCTACTGACATGTAATTAATTAATATTACCACCATATATTCTCAGTTTCTACAGTAAAAAGTTTAATTTCTTAATTAGTCTCTCAGCAAAAGAGCATTCCTTAATAAAAGCTAAGCTTTTGATTCCTATCACACTCAATTTAAGACAATAAATCAGTTTTTTCTCTATGGCAAATACAATTGAGGCAAAAATATTTCCAGAAAATATAATTATCATTCTTTGGTGAAAATAAGACAAAATTTCAAATGGGAAGTTTTTAATGGTGCAGCTACCAAAATCATAACAATGGATAAATTACATTAGACCTAAAATCTGATCATTCGCCCCATATATCTACCTCTAACCATTGCTGGGGAAAGATGAACAGCAGAAAAACACAAAAGTCAGGAGTAGTACAACAAACCTTCCTTCATAACAAGTTATTAATCCATGAGAATGTTTCCCATGTGACAATTTATTTACTTTAAATAAATTGTACTTATTTTAATTAAATAAATTTACTTCAGCTTCCAATGTGCTCAATAACTTTATCTGGCTCATCCCCTGCTTCACCAGCTATTTTCCTTTTTTTGCTCCAGAGAAAGCCGGGACATTTCTGAGGCATTATGTCCCCATGAAAAAAGCCACACTGGCACTTTTCCAATGCATCACATTCACTTGTCGCCTACTAATTTTATCCTTTGTGAAAGTTTGTTGACACATTTAGCGCAGCATCCGCCCACTCTGGCCACTCCCAAGCTCCCGGGTCCCTCAGTTTTGATGCCTCCTCACAGTCCCTGGAGCTCCTCGGCAATTAAAGCCACAAATTACCCTGTGCAGTCCTCTCCACAGAGCGTAGGAGGTGTAAAGCACTCTTGCTTTCCCTCTGGGAGCTACCTGTGTCACATGGCACAGCGCAGTCCCCGTGGCACTCGCTGATCACTGGGGAAAACATCAAACAGGGGAACCACACTGTCAATCTCCTGACTTGATTTCTTCTGGCTGTTACCAAAGCCTTTGTATTTTTCCAGCCTGGGGCTTTTCCATCCCACCATTGCCAGCTTCACCTTTCCCTTACACCAGCAGTGCTCTCTTTGTGGGACCCTGGAGAGAACGCGGGATGGGACAAGGAGGAGGAAGGGCAGATTTGCCTCAAGGGTGGGAACCACAGGCTTGATTCATCAGTTAGGAGTGTAAATAAAAGCTTTTCTCACTGCCTCTGAAGCTAATTTTAGCCAGAGGCTCTAGATCCAGAACCCGGAGCCCGGATTTAAAATATTTTACCTATAAAGCACACTGACATCACAGCAAGACAATAAAAGTTTTAACTGC
>VZSR01001479.1:477551-506628 GCA_013398615.1 Brachypodius melanocephalos | reverse complement strand
GTTCTGAGCGGCTTCTGAAGGAGATGCTTCAAGAAGGCAGCACAAGATTATGTAGCCTTCTCCTGGATATTTGCATTTAATAAAATGCCCAACGAGGCAGGTTCAAGAAGTGTCCCAAAACTGTGCAAGTGCCTCTGTTCAGGTTATTGCTGTTAGTAGGCATCAATTTGTGCAGAGCACAAATTCTTTCAACCCTTTACTGAAAAAAAGTGTTTTGTATCACAAACATTATTGGCTGACACTATGAAAATAACCAAAAGTCCTAAAATTCATACACATTACAGAAGAACATTATCTGGCTCATAAACCCACTACACATGCAATGCCACAGCTCCAAGATAAACACCTTGGATGAAATATCTCACCACCAGCCATTCAAAAATCAACGAAATTCACAATCAGTACAAATTCCAGCTGTTTTTTTTAGCACTGCCAGTCATGGATAATGACCTAATTATTCTTACCAGACAGTTACAGAATCGCAACCATCTTCCCACTTGGATCAGGGTGTAGGTGTGCAGGCTTAATCTCTGCAAACAGAAGCTGAAAGAAGAAAGATTTGCCTAAAGCTGATGAGGAAAACACCCATTTAAAATTCAGAGCTTCACATGTTGCCAGCAGATTCCCTCATATTGTGAAGGGTGGAGCCTTGCAGCCCTGCAGGTCAACAACCAAATGCATTTTTTTTCTGCTTAAGCAGAAACCAACAGAAGTATTTAAATCTCATCTTCATTTGTAAGAATTGCTTGCAGGTGGCAGCAGACCTCAGAATAATAAATCAATAGCACAAGGCCAAACAGGATTTTCACTGCCTAGAACAGAAAGCTTAAAATCCATTCAGGTGGCTAAACCCAAGTCATACTCCACACTGATGTCAAAATAGTCCTTTACTAATCCCCTAAGGGACCAGTATTCAATCCCACCCTAGGGCTCAAATACTCTTTTAAAAAAGTAAAATAATCCCAGAACGGGATAACATTACTGCTTTACACACTGCCAGGAAGCACAGTGAGTTTCGGTCAACCTCAGTGCCTCTTAAGTATCAACAGATGAGAATTTGAAAAATGAGGATGAGGACACCGAGGAAATGAGAGAGTTTTACAAATCACGTCTCTATGTTGAATGTTGGAATTTCTGCTATAAACTGTTAAAGTTAACTTCCTCTACTTTTCCAATATGCCATGAATCCCCAGTGACAGCAAACCTCTGCACCTCCTGATCATTGTGGAAAGGTCCTGTCTCTAACACCCCACTGTCAATTTAAATGCAATGCTACACAAACATGAACTACTAACTTAAAATAAATCAAGATGTACAATAACAAAAAGATGGAAATATTTCCCATTGATGGAAATCAGAAGCCTACATTTTCTGTTTCTTAACATGTGCATCTTGGGTAGTATGGTTTAAAATCAACTACACAAGCACTTTGAATATACAGTGGGCCATTAAAAGTTATGGAAAATTCAAGAGACATCTAGCCCTTCTGTCAGCACCCATGTAAAAGACATACCTTCAAATTTGGACTGCTCAGCATTATTTATTCAGCAGACACAGGCCTTTTGGCTATAGTCCCTGGGAAGCAGCTGCACTGTATCTCCATGAATGATGAGCAAGTCTGTCTTGGTGCATCTGAAAGCCAGCTGATGGTTTTTATCACCAGTCCTACCAAACTCACCAAGGTGAGAGAGTCTACTGAGAGCCTAGGATTTTCTACAGCCAAAAAGAAGATGAATTTCAGCCAGTAGCCCACTGACCGTATCTTTCAAGGACTCAGAAAATTCCTAACAATGATTCATAACTGAAGTTGCTAACAGAATGAATTAATTGTTCAGCTGAGCCCTCATGGTCTTCTGTTTGTTAGGTCCTTTTTCCTATTTATTCTTACTTATCACTGTCCACTAGGGTCTTAAGAAGTTGCTCTGGAGGGTGAAAAAGTATGTAAACCTTGGTGAAAGACATTTCCTTTTCCATAAAAACACTTCCTTTTCAAGTTATCTGAAGTGAAAAATCCTTCTGTGAACAGGTTTCAGGGAAGTACCAAGCTGCAAAAAGAACATAGCTGGACATGACCAAAAGTAATATAATATAACTCATGCTGAGTAAACTGAATAAAAATTTAGGAGGAAAACACTTCTAGCATTTGATTCTGCATTATTCACCTTCATGGATTAAAAAAAGAAAAAAAAAGAAAATAAAAGGTAGGATTTATCATTTCTGTGCTCTTATTTCAGGACTATTCTCCTTATCCTGAGTGAGTTATAAAGGACACACATTGAGGGAAAAGCCCTCAGCCTGCCATGCTGCTTTTCCAGTATGATTTGATTAGATTCATAGTGCATGACCAAAAAGAGCTCATTGTAAACAGCTGATTGGGTTTTAAAGCAGGGGATAACCAGTTGGGTAAATCACCACTCATTGTCTCCAGGACATTCTCCGCATTCTCCGAATGTGAGCCCATCTTCCCCCTCAGCTGCTTCCTTGAGCCTCTCCCTGCTGTCCTATGGGGCAGAGCTGTGGACCTTGAAGGAAATAAATTAATATAGACTTGCAGTGATAGAGATGGCACATCTTGGGAGGATCCCTAATGTTAGCAGCAGACAGAAATTGAGAAGTAATGACACCCAGAAGTATGCTCCAAATAAAAAGCAGTTGCTGGCTGCCACAAGAGGACTGGAAGTGCTGCTGAGTGGGAGGTAAAGGTATCCAACTTTTCATAAAATAGGGAAGAAAAGTCCTTTCTCTGTAAAACCTCTCCAGCTAGGCACAGCAATAACATAGCCATTGAATCATGGAGTCATTTAGATTGGAATAGATCTTTAATGTAACTTACAATTAACAAGAAGCTGCCAAACACCCACTATATCCTGTCCCTTAGCACACATCTGTGTGTCTTTCAAAGATCTGGCACTTCTACTCCATAGGATAAGGTCTCCTTTTTCCAGGGCAGGACCCAGCACTTGCCCTTGTTGAACCTCATACAAAAGCCCACGATCCAGCCTGTCCAGATCCCTCTGCAGAGCCTTCCTGTCCTCCAGCAGATCAACACCCTGCCCTGCTCAGTGTCATCTGCAAACTGGCTGAGGGTGCCCTTGATCCCCTTGTTCAGGTTGTTGAAGATATTAAACATATAAAACACATTAAACAGATATTGGACTGACACCAATACTGAGCCCTAGGGAGCATCACTCGTGACTGGCCACCAGCTGGGTTTAACTTCATTCTCCAACATTCCCTGGGCCCAGCCATCCGTGCAGTTTGCTACCCATCCAACAGTACATCCAAGCCATGTAAAGCCAATTTCTCCAGGAGAATGCTGCAGGAAACAGTGCCAAAGGCTTTACTACAGTCTGCTACAGATGGACAAGATCCACAGCCTATCCTCATCCACTGAGAGCATCACCTTGTCATGGAAGACCAGATCAAGCAAGACCAGCCTATTTGAACTCATGAAGGCTGGGCCTGATGCCTGGGTTGTCCTTCATGGTGTCACTCAGGATGATCTGATCCATGACCTTCCCTGGCACTGGGGTCAGGCTGACAGGCGTGGAGGTCCTTGGCTCCTCCTTCCAGCCCTTCTTGTGTATGGGTGTCACACTGGCTGACTTCCAGACACCTGGGCCGCCCTGGTTAGCCACCCTGCTGGCAAATGATTGAAAGCGGCTTGGTGAGCTCTTCTGCAGATCCCTCAGTACCCCTGGGTGGATCCCATCCAGCCCCACAGACTTCCATGTGTCCAAGTGGTGTAGCAGGTCCGTGACCATTTCTCTTTGGATTAGGGGGGCTTCATTCTTCTCCCCAACCCTGTCTTTCAGCTCAGGGAACTGGGTACCTGGAAAACAATCAGTCTTCTAATTAAAGACTGGGCAAGTTTTTCAATCATACATATTAAATTTGATTTGTTTACTGATTTACTGAAGTTAGAGATTAGAAGTCTGAAGGTACAAAGATACTTAAAGAAATTATTGAGGAAGTGGTGTTTTAGTCATCTAAAATATCACACAACATTATATGAAAGTCTGTATCAACCCATTTTAGGATCTGAAATAGTTGCACCATTTCCTAACCATACTGCATTTTTAAAGACAGCAGAAATCACATTACATAACCAAATCAGGCAAAATAAACAAAGTAAATACTTTCAACCTTTCCTCCCTTAGAGATAAACAACTGTTTTGCAGAATAGATATGAGCACCCTGTAAACTTTATATAAATAAAATAAGTTATTTACAAAGCCTGTTTCAAAGCCTTTAGAAGCAATGGATGCTGTCCCTACCCAAGATCCCACAGAACAAAACTGCATGACAAGAGTTGTCAGTGCAAGGCTGAATATCAACAATTTAATGTCAAATCAATGGGTCATTTCAACCTCAGAGTGTGTTCAAAACTTGTGCCTGTTCAAAAATTCAATCACTAACCTGGATATTGAAACAAGGAGGCTCACCAAGATCTTTGCAAGCACTTGCAGCACTGGTTCAACATTCTAAGTGATTTTGACAGAGAAATAGCTTTAAAACAATATTTTAAAAAGTCATGTCTAGCAAGCTGCAAACTGAATACAGACCCACAGTGTGATATTGTTGCTTAAGAAAGATTTAAAAAAAATCACCCTAAAACAATGCCAAGAGAAACACCACTATAGTTTCCAATTCTATTTTTCCCATTCCATTTTTTTACTGCTTAAAAATCTGTTCTTCACCCATTTATTTCGTAACATCTTTCACATAGCAAAAAAACATCCTTCCTTCCTTAGAACTTGGCATAGAATTTGGATAAAAATTAGTGATTTTCATCAGCTTGTTCCAGGCTGAATTCTGCACCAACTCTTTGATTCATTTCATCTCTCCCAGTGGTTTTGAACCCAATTATCAGTACCATGTTTTATTTTTCATTTATTCACCTGCAGCTTTAGAAGCTAGATCTTTAGGAGCAGTTCAGAGTAACAAGTTTATGCTCTAACATCTTATAATTACATCACTGCACCTCATCCTGAGTCAACACAGCACACTGGCATCAGAAGCTGCAGGTAAAAATTACTGGTGGCAATTAAATCACCACTTCAATGCAGAGAAGCTTATTCTATGCTTACTTCTCAGGTGCTTTTTGCTATCTCCATAGCTGGTTTATCCACAGGTTCGGAATTACATTCTCAATTCCTCTGATGTTATTATCAAAAAGGACCACAAAAGAAACAAAACATTTCATTATCTTATGATCCTTGGAAGAGGATGCATGCATATCTTCTGTCAGAAAACAATAAAAGGAAAGATTGACTTCTTACTAACATTTATTTTGAATTTTATGATCTGTGTATAAACGCATCAACTGGTGTTCACAAATGGAGCTTTTTCTCCAGGGTTTCATTATGATAAAAGAAATTACCTTATGCTTCTTAGGTCTTTCCTTCAGTGCACAGAAGTAGCTGCTGGAACCAAGAGAAATGAGAGAGGCAACTTGAGTGACGGAGGCCTCTCCATCTCTCCCTCCCTCCTTCACTCAACATTCCTCACCTTTCCTCCGCTTCTTTTTCATGCAGTGGTGTTGGATGGAGCAGCAGATTAGAAACACTTTCCATCTGTACCTTTTTATACTTCTTCAGGTTGTCACCATTAAAAAGTGCAGCTTCAATGCTACTGTTAAACCTTGGATAAAGCTCCGATTTAAACAGTTCATGCTGAAAATTCGTCATTGTCAGACAATGACAATGCTGTACCTATAAGTCAACTCCCAATATCGTAGAAGAAGCAGAACTGTCATCTCTTTCACAGTCATGTTAAAGATTCCTTGCATGTTCCTGGAAGAGAGAAATACCACAGCTACAAACCTGTTTTCTGCGTTTCCCTGTAAAATAAAATCAAATACACTTCTACAACCAAAGAATCACCTTTTAATTGAATTATGATCTATACCTATAAACTTACTTTCACTTGACCACCTGCCATATCCTTATTTATCCTTGCATTTATCCTGGTTAGAAATTTACAGTAATCCAAAGACCTTTAAAAGGGTGGAGTTTTTTCCGTGTCTGGATTATGTTTTATAAATATTATCTTTCTTAAGATTTTTTTCGTAAAACAACACATTTGGATGATGTGCACATCAGGACATCCGTACATATTTGCCACTTTTTTGATGTTGCCGGTGTGATAATTGAGCTTGAGCAAATAAGAGGCCATAATCAAGTGGTTGGCAAGACATCCCCATGATCAGAATGTTTGACAGTATGCACCACAGGCTATCCAAAATGGAATCTGTTAAACTGAAAGCTACAAAAGTGCAACTGCTTTCTGCCATGACTGCCAAAAGATAAAAGATTTCTGCATTCACAACCCAGTGTGCCCAAATAGTGCATGGGAAGGGAAACTGAAGGGAAATAACATTGTGAAAATTGCAAATTAAGACAGTCTTGACGTAAAATCATTTAGGTTGGAAAAGACTCTTGAGATCACCAAACACCAAGTGATGGTACGAAGAATGTATTTCCACAGCTCCCAACAAATTCTGAGACAAGCTGAGCTCAGAATCCTTTAAAAGCCACAGGCTTTAAATCACCCCTTAGGCTCCATTCAAGAAATTAGGCTCCATCTCTGATCATTGGTAATGTGGATTTTACCTCTTGTAGTATGGTTACAGCTTGTGTGAAAACTGCTTCTGTGTGCTGGACACTCATCCTGCTCCATGGTCAGGATGCATTCAAGTGCTTTCCCACCTGGGCACCTGGGGTTCACCCGTGCCTCTCTCTGAGCAGGAAGGTGCTGTGCTGAGTTGGGATTTCTCTGCTGGAAGTCACATCACATCATTGTCCTTTCAATTTTCCTCCTGTCCTTCATCTCCTGGTGTTGGCTGCATGGACACCACGAGCTTTGCTCACGTGCAGAGCTGACCCCGAGTACGTTTTACAGGTGCCAGATCCTGGCGGATAGGCTGGGAATATCCATGAGCTGGGGCCTCTGGCTCTGACAAGAAGAATTCCCATCTCTGCTTTCGTGGTGTTTTCCACCTAGCCTTGTTCTAGGCCATGCCCAAATTATGGGCAAAAAGTCATTCATTGATCTTCTCTGCCGTGGTGAAATGCTCCTCCACATCATTCAATTGTTAACAATAAACTGTCAAAATCCATTCTGCAATTCATAGGGATTCTTGAAACACTGAAAAGCATTTTGTTATCTACTGTGCATTTCCCATCAAAAATGTAGCTTTCCTTGCATTAAAAGCAGTGGTACAACTATGGCTTTAAAAATCAAAGAGTTTCAGGGTGGCATCACAGATCTTCACCACCAAACAGATTAATGGAAAATTGTATTCTAAATAAAAAACAGCCAAAATTTGCCAAATAACTATAAGCACAGATATGGTGCACACATTTTATATAGTTACCTTCATGCACTTATTTTTTCAGGCACTCAGCAATAAAACTAGAAAACACTGCTAGTTGACAGATAAGGATGATAATTATCCTCCTCTATCAAGTTAAGATACATTAATTTTCCTGAAATTGATTCCCGACCAAAATTTGCCCATACTCTTGACACCACTACCTTCAAGTGACTACAGACAGCTGTTATATTAAAGAACAAACCACAGTGTGTAAAAATGTATTGGTTTAATATTTTCCTCATCTCAAATGCTTTGCACAGTCTTAAGACTTTCCAAGAAAAAAAACAATACTTGAAATTATTCCTAATACTTTAGGATCTAACTCTCGGCTAATAGAATTTTTGAGAAAATATAAAACATTTAGGCCTAATGTGTTGTTCTAATTACTGAACTTATATTCTGTGGCAATAATAATCTTGGAACTAGGAAAAAGGTGATGTTTCATCTTTTTAGCAACACAATCAATAAATATAGGTTGATCTGCTGAAATATAATTCCAAAATACACAGACATACATTCAATTTGTCTCAGCAGATACCTTCTCTTCTAAATTAAACTTGAAAGTATCCAAGATAAAATTAAACTTTAGGATTATGTAAAGAAGATTTTTCCTTACAAGCCTTGTTTCAAAGCTACAAGGAATGAAATCTTTAAATGCTGTAGAGTCACAGAATATGCTGAGTTAGAAAGGACCCAGAAGAATCATTGAGAGCGGCTCCTGGCCCCGCACAGGACCATCCTCAATAGTAACACAAAGTGTCTTAGAGCATTGTCCAAACACTTTTTGAACTCTGTCAGGCTTGGTGCTGTGACCACTGCCCTGGGGAGCCTGTTCCAGTGCCCAGACACCCTCTAGGTGAAAAATCTTTTCCTAATCTCCAACCTAAATCTCCCCTGACAGAGCTCCAGGCCATTCCCTTGGGTCCTGTCATGGGTCACCACAGAGATGAGATCAGTCTCTGCCCCTCTGCATTCCCTCATGAGCAGGTTGTGATTGCAATGTGGTCTCCCCTCAGTCTCCTCTTCTCCAGGCTGAACAAAGTGACCTCAGCTCCTCCTCACATTTTGTGGGGTTTGTATTGTTTAGCAGGTACTTTGTTACCATATTGCACCAGAATTAATTGAGAATCCATTGCTGTTCTGGAAATCCATTTTCAGTCGAGTTACTACTCAGGAAAAAACGCATCTGTATCACTTGGTGGCAAAACACTTGAAAATAGAATTGTTTCATTCAAAAAAATAAGATTAGAAACAGTATGATGTCAAAGAAAATTACTTTTTGGAGAAAGAAAAAACTCCCTTTTATTTTTGTGTAGCTCTATTTAGACATGTTTAGTTTACAGACAAATAATTTCTTTTTCTGTGGCAGTTCAATAGCCAGTTTAATTTCACTGTTTCTACTATGAACATTACTGCTGTTTAATTTATTAAGAAGATAATTTCTAGAGAGCACGCACACTCTGGGAACAAAGAGAAAGATAATCTAGCCATTTACTCAAAGAAACACCAGCATATTTATCCTTCCTACCTATAAAATAAATCAATCCTACCTCCCAGAGAAATCCATTTTGCAGTCTCCACTTCCATTTTATATTAACATTGTTTTCCTAAGGAGTATACTCAAAGATATTCCTGCTTGAGTACTGTGCCCCATAGCAGTGGCAAACCAACCCTCTTCCCCATGGAGTTAAGGTTAGGATAAGCATCCTTTGATAGAAATTCTATAACTGGGCCCTCTATGACAAAAGTAAATCTTCCCAGTTAGTGGATAGTCTGGGAATTCCAACAGAAAGAAATTGCTGCTTCTCTCTGGAATGAAGACCAGAGATTTCCTTGTTGACCACGTGCTTGCACAAGCCCCAAAAACCTTGTATTCAGAGCAAAACAAAGCATAAAAACTCATGCACCACTGAAATGGATGAATAATAACCACCAAATAATGAATTTTCACTGATTTTCTCACAGTGGTTTTCTTCTCACAGTTATGTTTCCCCTGCTCCAATTGCACTTCAAAAAAAATTGTACTGAATGTTGTCTCTTGATTTCTCTGATCTGCAGCCTTGAGCAAATTACTGTAAAGCCCTGTTTAATGTTTTTGTAATGCAGCTGCTCACCTTTTTACTCCTGCATTTTTATGGTATCTACTTTAATTCCTTAGTGAGCCAATGGGTCAAGGAATATAAATTGCTTCCCCTCCTGCTCTCATTATCAGTATATTCCTGATTACAGAGTGCAGCTGTTAATACTGGTGAAATCAAAGAAGCATAAGTGAAGCTATATAAAAAGCCTTCTGAGTTTATTTATCCATTTAAAAATATAGGTTTTTTCATAAGAGTGTACTGCTTAAAGAGTAAATATTCAATTAGCTCAGCATGACCAACAGTGACTGCATGAGTGTAGTGCAAACACCCAGTACCTTACTCCAAAATAATCTTCTGGGTCTAGCAGTGACACTTTAATACCCCTAAAGTGATTTCTTTTTTCCAGTTTTTTTCACCTTGCACTGTCCAGTAGGATGCATGTTTGTTTGCTTTTTGAATTTTGTTTTTATTCACCTCTTTATTGCTTTAAAATCCTGTGGCAAGGAGTTCCACAATAACATATTGTATGGAGAATCAACCATCCATGAAATGACTCCTACTGTTTCTTATACAAAGACAACCAAACAATTATTTGTTATTTAGCCCCTTTGATTCCCTCACAGCTCCTTGAACCTTTTATTGCATCATACCTGTCTCTACAACCTCTTCCCATCTCATTGTTTGTCCCATGGAAGCCTTTTTTCAGCCTTCTGACCACATTTGACACTCTTTCTGACTCTTCTAGGATTCTACAATGTCCAGCTTGAGATGGAAGACTCAGAATTTCACATAGTATTCAAGATGCAGCCAAACCACAGATTTACACAGTGGCCTAATAATGATCTATGATTTGCACTCCATTCCTTTTCTAGAAATTCCAAACCTCAATTCACTTCTTTTTTGACTGAAACAAGATAGTAAAGTCAATGCTGACACTTAGGACAACACCAGTATCTTGTTCTTGAGCAGTAGGATCCCATTCAAAGCCCACCATTTTATTCAAGATATTTTTGCCTTTAAAGGGCCTCATCTAGTTTGAATTTCACCTGCCATTTTATCTCCCAGTTACCCAAGATCAATCTACCTCTGCTAGAAATGCTAAAGTAGCCCTTATCTCATTCCACAGACTGTCCCCACTGGGAAGGAAATTCCCTGTCTGGCACAAAACTTATCTCCCTAACTGAACCAACAAGTCCTAGGATGTGAGATAATACTGGTCTGGAGATCTCAGCCCATAGATGTGGATGGTGATGCAGCATCTGATGTGTTAGAACTCTCAAATGGTCTCGCTGCTAAAGCTAATGGCAGTAGGGAATTATATCAAGCTAGCTTGAAGCAGCAGGCTTTCCACCCTGTGGAAAGATTTTTACCCCATCTAGGTAAAAAGCAAGTCTTGAAGTATTGTCAAACCCATCCTGCAGAATGGAAACTGCAGCTGTGCAGCAGCTGTACTGATGTAGAATCAATAGTACCTACACATGGCTCTGTACACAAAGGCACAATTCGGTTTTCTTCCTTTTAAAAGATGCAAGGAGCAGTAGTTTACTGTTTGCTCAGTCTTTGCCAACGGACTGTTGAACTTCTATTTTTCTTTCCTCCAGTTTTAATCCAATATAGCATCTGGAAAGTAATGGTTACTTTATATTTGCATTTTTGTATAAGGATACAATGACAGAAGCAGCTCACTGATTATCTCACAATAGTTTTCTTCTCACACTTATTTTTCCCCTACTCCAGCAGTATCAGTCAAGCATGTTAGAGACAATTGCAGTCAGAACACTTCAAAAAAGTGGACTGAATATTGTTGATTGATTCCTCTGATCTGCAGCCTTGAGCAAATTATTGCAACAACCTTGTATAATGTTTTCAACAAGGAATTTTTTATTATATTTTAGACATTGTAAGAATCTTTCAATGCAGAGGCCCTTGATCAAAGAGCACTTTATAAATATAAGTACTTTAATTTTAAATTGATTTCTCTCTCACAAAACCTATTGTAATCAGTGGAACTGCATCACTGTGAAGGCAGACCAGTTTCTCTAAGAGTATTCTTATTTATTCTAAGCTTATAAAAATGGCTGGATACATTAGCAGCCAAAGATTTTAAAAACCGCCTTCTCTCCCTGCTCAAAAAAAAAAAAAAACAAAACCCACAATCATGAGTAATACAAGATAGTGTTTACTATGAATATAATTAACTAGGCCTAAATTAAACCCAAGACTTATGCTTCTATTTCTGCCTCATGTTTCCGTCCTAAAATCCCTATTCCTTTTGTTCAGTGAATAAGTTCATTCCCCAGAGAGGTGCCTGTAGAGCTTGGGACAGCTTCCATCCACCATTCAAACTCTTCAGAACAGTCTCCAACTAAGACAGAGTGAAATTCATATGCAGCAAATCCTCTAAAACACCAAAGATAAACAAATCCTTAAATCCCATTCCCAGTGCTTACATGCTGCACCTTTATAGGTGTCATCTGACACTGCAAATTAGGACACAATGAGCATCTCCCACATTTCCTTGTCCCTTGAGCACAATTTGTTTCCTGGGATAAATTATTAAGTGTGGCTTTCATAAACGTTTCTAGATCAGCTGGTAATGAAATGAACACTGACAGAAATCGGTGATTAACACCACTGGAAAGTTGTTTTTTTAATCTGCTGCTGAGAAGAATTGTTGACAGTACAGGTCACCTTCTCAGTGTCCCATGCAAGTGGAGAATTAGACAGAAAAGCTATTTTCTGCAGTGCATTGTGCCAAGCTAAATCTATCTCTTCTGATGTAAACAGCAAACTCGATGACTTAAAAAAAGCGGGTAGAATCCAAGCCAGGCAGGGTGGTTCTTACTTTAGGAGCTAGAAGAGGAATGTTTAGTTTTCATTTGATTGCTCAGTCCACTCCCTCATTTCTGCACTTGCCTCCTCTTCTTCTGAAGTCAGAAATGTTCTTGTCTCCCAGAGGTTCCAGGAGAATTTCAAGTGCAAGGGTTTTCAGTGCAACAGCCTGCAAAGCTAACACCTACTAACCTGAGGCTGATTCAGTACTTTGTTTGAAATAGAGACAAGAGAAAACCTTGAGCAAAGGGAACTTCAATCAGAACATATGTTAAACTGCTCACTGTAAATGATACAGCTAACAAGGCTGCTAATTTTATCAGGAAACTGAAGAAATTAGGTACATTCCTCATAAAACTGGAGGCATGCTTATCACACCCTGCTCACCTCCCTCAGCACGCAAATCCCTGTTTTCCAAGAGTCACATAAGCCTTCTCACTGTAAATACACATGCAAGAGCAATTAATACTTCCATTTTGTGCCTCAATCCAAGCCAAGGTGCATCTTTTCAGGGATGATTCTATGCGTTCCTGCAAGTCCATTTTTAAACCCCATTGGGTAACCTTGCTGTGGCTTCTTTCACAGATACAAAAGCACTGAAGCACCTTCACCTTCCCTTATGTTAAGGTCCCACACTTCTCCGTTCTCACACATTCTGTGTTCAGATTTGGAAGGATGCTTACTCTCCTTTACATGCTGTGAGGAATAAAACCAGAAGGGAAGCTGGAAATGTTGACAGTAGAGATACTGAAATTCAAGTGCCAGTAGGATTTTTATCAGCCATTTAAATGGTTACCACTCAGCACACTCAATCTTTCTCTGCTTCATACTCGACTGCTTTCTCTGAGGTACAAAAGTAGCCAGAAAAATTAGAACAAGGAACATTGCTGTGGAAAAGCTCCATCAATGCTGCCCACAGCTTGCCCTTTCAAGCAGTTTGGGAACGTGCCTGTTCCCACAGCTGGATAAAACATATCCCATGAGTTTTGCACAACTTCTTATCCCAAGATTTACCATTCAGCAGGCTGGTGTGCAGTTTTTCACCCAAGTCATAAAGTACCTTTTCTGCTTCCCAAATGAATGATGACAAACACTGGGAAAAAAAATAATAACAAAGTGAATATCCAATAGTAAAACATGCATAGCAATTGCTCCAGGACGTGTATGACTACAGATATTCAGAGATTTTAGTTTTTCTCATTAGGTCTGTAGCCTACCTAATTTTATACAAGGCATTTAATCCAATCTAATGTGCCTCTACTTTGGCAACTTCATCGAATTTCAGAGTACAAGTATCCACCTTTTTTTTTTTTTTTTTTTTTTGCATAACCGATGAGTCGAATTTGGGCCTTATTCTGACGTACTGAAAAGTAAATCTTTCCTACATGTATGACCTTGATCCCAAATTCTACTTCTCTGCTGTTACTCAGCTGCTGATCAAATGTTTAGATGAACAGCTCTTTCCTTAGAGCTTGATTGGTTTGGGGTTTTATTTCAGTTTATCTGTCTAAAGTCTAGTTAACTCTGATGAATTAATCTTTAGAAAATCAAGTTCAGTACCAGTAAGGCAAGTGAATTGTCTATGAAGTTATGAGTCTTGTCAACATGGCTATTACAGAGAAATACAACTGTATACATTTATGCTCCTATGAATATTATTTCAGCTGGTGGATGAATGGAAGTCATTTCTCATAGGGAACATTTAAAGGATAGTAAAGGAGAACTGTGGGCTAAATCCTGAACATCTTGCCTCGTATTTAAGCCATAAAGGGGTCCAACAATACAGTAGAAATATTTGAATGGGCAATAAATTGGTGCCAGGTTTTGCAGGGCAAACCTGTGCATTCGCATTCAGGGCCAGCATCCTCACACTCAGAGTGATGTAAAAACGTGTCATGTGCTAAGTGACAGACCATATGCTCTGCCTGGCACAGAGGACTTGAATTAATGCATCAAGTAGGTGACAAGCTTTTAAACTGATGTACACACCAAGCTTCTCATAACCAAGCTGTCTTCATCTATTATGTTTTCTGAAAAAGTCCCCGAGACAAACATAACTTTGCTTATTAAGCCCAGCAGAGAGGCTACAGCCTGCTGCAGACAATTGCCTGGTTTTTAAAATGCTATTTCCATCAAACACCCAGCAAAGTAATTTGGATCAGTGTTACTGGCAATACCTGTAAAAAACTTGATAAATCCTTAATAGTGTTTATGAAACCTTGCAGAAAACCTTGCAGGAACTGTGTGTATCAGCTTACCTGGCAGAGTTGAAGTCACCTGCTTACTAGAGATGCAAATACTGATCAAGAGATCATTTTTATGAGGCAGGGAAGCATTTACTTGCTTACACTTTTTGGGCTGCAGCGAGCAGGGAGCTAAAAATAAAACCAAGGGAGATCTGAACACACTCAGAAAAGCCACATGAAAGAGGACAAATGGTACAGATCAAAGCCTAAAGCATGGCTGACAAATGTGGGGAAGGAGCTCTTTTTTCAAAGGTTGCACATACCCTCAGAGAAGGTCCGTGGTAGCAATACCAATTAAAAAAAAAAAAAAAAAAAAGGAAAAAGAAAAAAAGAGCAGGGAATAGGGAGAGAAAGAAAGAAATCATCATGGGGTGTGAATTACCTAGAAATTCATGTGCTAGTCAAGGCATAAGTGCTTTACTGAATGACAGCCAGAAGCTCAAGGCATAGTACATAGCAAGCAGAGCCAAGATCCTGGTGCTGTTCAGGAAAAGTGTTAAGTGATATTTGCAAGGAAACCAGAAGCAATTTCAGAGTGCTGTCTAGCTAACACAAAAGAGGTGCTGAAAGCCCTGGTTCTTCAGCTCAAACAGACTTACTGTCCCATGATGAAAAAGATTGCCTTCATGGGCTGGACAAGGCATTGCTGGGGAGGTTTTTTGTTCTAATGCATGCACAGAAAGCAAAGGATAAAAATGAAACTGTCCTAAGAAAGGGCCTTGATGTGGGAGAGTGTTCCCATTATCCAGATGAATCCTTGTAGGGCCAGAGATGGGCTCATGTGAAATGTCACCCTTACATTGGAACTTTTGATCTGAGAGGAAATGTGCTGTTGACTACTGCTCCATGAGACATATTTCTTGTGCAGAAACAGATGTGCAGTAACTCATCTTCAGTGCATTTCAAGGACTGAGATCAGCACTGGAAGCAGATCATTAAAATTTAGATTATTTGCAGATTTTTTTTCCCGCTTTATATTTTAGTAGCCTTAAGGAAAAAAAAAAAAAAAGACAAAATGAATTTAATTAAATTCTTCCAAGAGCTTGATTACCTATTTTTAATAAAAGCACGTTCACCTATTAGATTGTATGGTCTTTATTTACTAAAGGGGAAAAGTAATAAAGTTACTGTCCCTATTGTCTACCTGAACCTATAATACCAGGATTATTTTTCAAGTACCTAATTAAAACACCTTTTTTACCTCCTGCAAAAAACAAGTTTGATCAAAAGAGAAATAATAAATTGTCGCCAGCTTTCAGATGGCATTAGCATAGATTTTTGTCTTAAAGTTTTTAAGGAGCCTAGAAATTAGGATCCATTATCATGATGATTAGAGCTTTGCATCATTATAATGACTTCTGTCTGCACAAATCACATATTAATAGAAATGACAATTGATGGCCATCTTTTGGTAGCTGGCAGCTTGTAGTGTTTCATGTAGATGGCAAAGACAACAGTTACAAGGTCCAGCAATGAGATTCCTCTGTGTCAAAGGTGGAATTTCCCAACCCATTTATGTATCTGGGGTCCCCAATCCTCAAAGATGTGAATAGGCATTGCCAAACATTGATCCTTCTGAAACACAAAAATCACTTGGACTTTCAGCAGCACCCAAGGCTTACCCACACAGCAAAACATTTTGCCATCTAAGCAACAACTTAGACACACCCTAAAGGAAGAACCTCTCATACAGGGGATCAAAACCCTTTTTGGAGTGACAAAGTGCCATCCAACCAGAAGCTAAATATAAATATATTAAGCTATATTATATTTATATATATAAATATAATAAGATCCTAAATATATTTTTGGTGATGGCAAGTGGTCATGTCAGAGGAAGAATATTCTGTATCTGATAATGATTCACCAATAGATGGGGAATGTTTCCAATTTCACCAGACTAACATTAAAAAACCCAAGTAAACAAACAAATGAAAAACCCAAAACATAAAAAAAACCCCAGTAGATCCAAAATAAGATGTGCAACTTCTTCCCATCTTAAGGAAAAAAACAAACACACAAAACCAAAAAAACTTGAAAACTTCTTTAGAAGTCAAAATATTTTCAAACCTCAATCACAGTAACACACACAGAATCACGATCACCCTCAGAACTTTTATTCCCTTAATTATCAACAATTCAGAGAATGAAGAAAGCCTGTTGTCATTCTAAGCAGGAGTAGTGCTTTGTTTGTCTTTTTGCCAACCGAATGAAAAACAACAAATTAAGTGATTTTCTTACTCAATTTTACCTTCTTTACTGTTAATGAAGTGTCTTGAAAACCTGAAAGCTAAATACTCACATTGTCCATGACATGAAAGTGTGTATTGTCAGAAATAATAGGAGCTGTGCTTGCCAGCTGTGGATGAATCAGAAACTACTTTGATTGGTAGTTCCTGGTAATAAATCTCCCTCTTATATTTCCCAAGTCTTGCAAATGACTCAATTTTCACATCCCATCTTGTAGAATACATTTTTACTGAATTCAAGACAGCTGGTTGTATATTCTGAGGCCATATTTGTCTGTCTCTTTCAGCCTTTTTCAAATTAAATTAACCATGTTTAAGTCATACTTACTGAGAAAACAGCCCCAGTCTAATCTTTATATTGACACAGACTCAGTATTTTCTTCCTTATCCAAAACCTCTCCTCAAACACTTCCTTCTAAGCAGTCTCCATTTTCTTGATTTCTCATCCCCCTTTAGCCACAAGGACACATTGGACTTCTTAAGAATGAAATGAAACAGGGTTTTCAATCCCCAGATCATTCCGAGATCCTGTGGAAGCAAAACATAATTGCACTTTCCTTCATGAAGCGATGATAAATTGGAATTCATACTTTTATCAAGAGGGGGAAGAACAGGAGGAAGGAAAGACACGAAGGCACGTTATCGTGAGTGGTAGTTAATGATCTTCTAATTAATGTTGCAAGTCTCAATTTTCAGTTTTAATTGTGTCTTGCTCTACTTGCAAGTTTACCCTTATGTTTCTGCCTCCAATAACTGCAACATATCTGTTGAAAAGCACTTACAGAAAGCAGACCCTGATGCCTATTAATTAGATAATTACTACTGCTGGTTTTTTATTCCCCCAAACACCCCAATGGGATTAACACCCTTCCAAGAGTCAGAAACCTCTCATGCCATGGAGATTTCTGTTTTGGTCTTACCTATTTAGTTGCTAATTACATTTTAATCACTAAAATTATACTCACAAGCAAATATATAGGTTTATTCGGGGCAGCACTAATGTCCTGGAATGTTTATTCATTTACAACTTCAAAACATAGAACCTCTCCAAGTAGGAGATTCTCCCCTTGTATTTACATCAATTATGATGGCATTGCAAAAAAAATGCAAGGGGTGCAGAAGTTTTTCCCCAATCCTTTTATGTTCTAGCAACTCATATGTAAAACTGATGCACATATTATAAGGCTGCATAATTAGTTACCAAAATTAAGCCTATACTTAACTTAAGCATCTTTTTTCCCCCTAGTTGATGGTAACACAGTCCCTGGGTCATGGTCAGTACCACCTCGATTATTATCAGAATCTGTAACTCAAAAAATCCTCAACCCATCTTCATCATCCAGTCTAGAAAACTTTTTAAGATAGGTAATGGGAGGGGCAAAGGGGAACATGATGACAGGACACACAGCAGACAGAGAAAAAAAAGAAGGGAGAAAAAATGTCAGTAAAACAACTGGGGAAAAAAGAAATCAAAACAAAACCCCTGCTTTTTTAGCAGCACTGAACTGTGACATACTTAAAATAGAAGCATGGATAATGTATTTTCATGGTTTATGACAGATGAGTCCCAGCTGAATGAAATCAAACAGTCATTCTCTGAAAGAGCCCAAGACTGTATTTCACGTGTATTTTACATTTGAAAGGGAGAGAAAAGATGCTGTTGTCATGCATCCTGATATCACAGTTTGGCCATTGACCTTTCTTTATTCCCCAGTTGTGCCATTCCTGGTGTCAAAGAGACTCCAGAAATGAACTAGCACAGTGAGTCACCTTGGCTGTGCTGCCACAGCCCAAACTGGAGTGCTGGAATTGAGGCTCAGGCCAAAAACCCTCTGGGCACAGCCTGGATCCTGGGAGGAGACAGAAACTATCCAGGCAGGCCCCCTTTGATACAATTCCTGGCACTCCGAATCCAGGCATTCTATCTCATGGGTTCTGTTTCAAGCCTAGAACATAAATATTCCTCTCCTGAGTCCAGGTCTGTATATGACTGTTATTTATGATGCACTGGAAAGAATAACTACCAGGGAGACAATGTTTTTCTGTGCAGATCGACTTTCCAAAATGTCTTTAAGATCCCACTGGGAAACATATATTGTTGGAAAAATGTAGTTACCTTGTCCTGCTAATAAAAGGTTTACAATTAAACTGGACGAAGCAATTGAAAACATAAAATAGGCAGAAATGCTGTCATTGCCAGAAGAAAAGAAGACTTGAACAGTCCTTTTTCTTGCCTAAAGCCTATGGCTGGTAATTAAACTGATATTGAACACTAGTCCAGTTTCTGTTTTAATATTCCTGTTCACAAATCCTACTGAGAACAGCATGCAAACTTTATCTTTTTTCTGAGCAAATATGTCAGCAGGGAAAAAACCAAACAAACACAAAACACTTCTATAACCTGTTACCACACAATCAATTTAGACAAACAAAATTATGATGGGAAATTTATACTTCAAAGATACCCTAAAGATAAGGCTGTTCAAGGGGGAAGGTGGAAGGTGACACCGAATCGTTGCAATAAACTTTCAATACACAACTCATAGTCCAACACCCTGAATGAATCAATTTATTTCCTTGGGAAGCTGACAGGAGAAAGAAGCATCAGAATTAATGAACCATGACCAGACACATAAATGCTAACCAAATGGGACTATTAGAACGTCCTGGGAGGGTTGGTCTGTCCCAGTTCTGCTGCCTGCCCTTTCTCCCCGCATTGCATGGCAAGTGGCCCTTTGGGAATCACCATCTGAAGAAAATAAATCATCTGTGCAGTGACAACACCTTAAATCTTGCATCAAATACAAATACTTATAAAAGTAAATGTATTGGTTTGTATATTAAAAACAGTTACTTCAGGAGAATACTGCCTTATGCAATTCCAGAATTAGAATTACCTGTGCGATTTTAATTTACCATCCTTATGCATCTGCATCATGGATAGTCCCTCCACCAAAGCAGGACAACATGCACCATGCCCACAGGAAAGAAAGTAGCAGGGAGAAAAGTTTAAGTCCAGAAAAACCTTCCTCCTTCCAAAACTCACTCTCTACCATTAGCTGAAGGGCCGCTGGAGGAGAAAAGCTGCTGTACAGACCAGCAGATTCATCCCAGAGGTCACCTCTGTCCCACAGTTGGACACCTCTGCAATCTGATTCCACCTTCTTAATTGTTTATTTTGGCCTCCTGCAGGTATAATAAGCCCTTACCCATATGGGTTCCATCGTATTTTGTTTGTAGTGGATGACAGAGTAAATGGAAAGGGTAAAAGGCAGCCAGAAGCAGAACCTTCTAGAATAGGTGAATAAAGCATTTTATCATTCACAACCTCACAGAGAGGCATGGGATACTAAGAATATTACAAGATATTGACAAATAAAAAAACTTTTGAAAAATATTTACTTTAGTCCAGCTATAAATTTACTGCTCAAAGTTCCAGAAAACATTATGTAAAAATGAAAAAGCCAATTAGGAATTTTAAAAGATACTTCAAAATTATTCCCGGCACAGATAAAATGAAAAATTAAAAGAACAAGATTTTTCACCTGCTTTATTGGAAAGCTGTAAAAAAAAAAAAAGCTGAAAGTGAAAAGACCCCTGACCCAAACTCAAAGTTTTCATTTCATTGGAATTAAAGTACTCACGTACACATTTTCTTTGCAGTTTGGAAGTCAACATCAGCCAGACAGCTTTTCATGGCCAAAAAACATCTGAGAATTACAACTGGAAAGGAGTGAACCATTTTCTTCCAGCTGGGGGCAGGGATGGGGGATGTGTTTGAGCACACCACCACAGGGGCTTCAGAATTCAAAAGCCAGCATATTATCTCAATGTCTTATCTCAGGGAAAACTCAGGAAAGACATATCCAATATTTTAGCCAAATTTCCTCACTTACTTTTATTTCCTGAGCAGTTTGGGAATGCACAATAAGCCTCTATCAAGTGCCACTGAGCATGGCGAACATATCTGTCCCAATTTTCACTTAGTTAAATATTCCCATTCAAAACACTGCCTAATTAAGTATCCATTATAATTCCATAATGACAAGTTAATGGAAAAAATCTCCTCTAGAACTCAATTAAATTATTCCTGTTAATAATTGGTGAAAAGCTGTGAAAAAAATCCCTGTTAAATGCATATTTAAAATTACATACAAGGTCATTGCTTCATAATACACAACAGATTCAGCCTATTTCTATGAGGGATGTTAAGGATCATGAAATGCCTCCTAGATCATGCAATTTTCTGTCAACTTGGACATGTAAACATCAAGTAAGTAGTGTGAGGTACATTTCCACTTGGCTCCTGTATCACTTGATGGTTAAATATGTTTTAACAAGAAAATCCGATTGCTGTAGTACAGTCCAGGGAGAAACAAGCTCAATCATGTGATTCACTGTTCACTTACTGGAGGGGGAGGGGAAAATAATTCTGTAAACCTTGTCAATTTAATGCACATATAAAGAAGATAAAATATCAAACTCTGAAAATATGTATTACCTTATGATTTTTCAGAGTATGTGATACCTTATCTTATTTGCACAGTTCAGTGAGGGCCTCCTATAGGCCTACAAAGAGCAAAAATAATCACCTCATTCCAGGTGAAAATATTGCACTTTAGCGGGATAAGGATTTTACTCTTGACTTTCAAAAGGTCTTTCCTTTTGTTCACATTTAAAGGTCAGAACTCACACTGTTACACTGGATGCCCTCTTCAGACGATAGTGAGAGTCCAGTCCTTGTTTTGTAAATCCACTACATATTTAAATTGTTGAAAGAACACATGTCTACACATATGAAATTTAATTTATGCTTTCAGTACAACTTTAGTTGACCTTTAACATGTTTTTTAATCCAAGAATGCACTAAAGTCTTAACCACCTCAATCAAGAGTATTTATATTATTTTCATTTCTGTTTTCTTTGCCCCAGGGCTGTGACCTACTTGCTTTTTGGGGGTAGAGAGACTTTTTACAAGAACATGTAGTGATAGGAGAAGGAGGAATTACTTTAAACTGAAAGAGGGTAGGTTTAGATTGGATATTAGGAAAAAAGTCTTTAATGTGAGAGCAGTGAGGCACTGAAACAGGTGTTCCAGAGTTGTGGATGCCCCATCCCTGGGAGTGTGTAACACCAGGCTGGCTGGGGTTTGGAGCAGCCTGGTCTAGTGGAAGGTGTCTTTGCCCATGGCTGGAATGAGATGATCTTCAAGATCTTCCAACCCAAACCATTCTATGATTCTTTATTGGTGGAACACTGACCATGCAATCAGCACATGGATAGCAAGTGCCTTTTCCGAGACTCGCTTATCAAGGAACAAAAGAAGCTGTGGGTACAGGGAGTCTCGTGCAGACCTGTCCCACTGGATGCAGTTTGAGCCTGAGCCAACCCCTCTCTTGCACAGGTACGACAGCCTGAGTGAGTGTCCTCTGAGCTGTCCCTGCTGGCGTCCCCTCGGGCTGGGACATCTCTCAAGGTGCTCCTGGAGGCACAGAGACCTCTCTGTGAACGACATGGACAGGTCCAAATTGAGTTCTCTCTAAATTGCAACTTGCACACCCCCTTGAGATGAGGCACCTCTTGGGGTTTAAGACTCCTCACCTGAAACTGAGATCCTTCCTTACCCAAGGCAGGGGAATCCTCTATTCCCAACAGATTCTCCCTAAGTTGCTGATTAGTTGTATGCTAAATTAATACTAAATAAATCCAGATAGTTAATTCCTCTAGATACAAACTGTTGTCCAAATCTGAGACCAAGATTGGACCTAGCTGTTAAGCTCCATCAGGAATTTAGAAAGCAAGGGCATCCACTCAATCTCACGGCTCAATGGGAGGGCCTCCCTTACCCTTTTATATATTTGGATCCCATGTAATTCACTTTAAACCCATTCTAACTCGATTTTCCTTTGTGCTTCATCTCAGTAGTAAGCAATACAATGAACCAAACTTTGTTAACTGACACTTCCAAAAACTCATATTGAAACTATTTCTGCTAATCATTTTCATGGTATTTTTTGCCATTCGACCGATACCTGGTTTTGAGACTGACTAAGTGATACATATCTTAAAATTACAAAAAAAAAAAAATTAACTTCCCTTTTTAGAAATCACATTTGTGTTTTGCATTCTGTAACAATCTCATTTGATCATACATAAAAATACTGCAAAAACGTAAACACAGAAGAAAGGGAATATATTCAACTTAGGAAACAAACTGTTTTATCTTCAAAAATGAAAAATCATAGCATAAAGATCAGCTATTGCTACTGAAGTCATCTCCATGACTTACAGCAGAAAAATATAAACCAGAGTGTTTCATATTTCTCTGGGAGCCAAGTCAGGCCTCGTGCAGTCAATTGTTGCTATAGCAACCTAGGAATCAGAGAGAAGATAACACATCTGAATGCAGAAAATTAACTTACCTATGATCATCCAGTTGCCTTTTGATAGGATGTATATGCTCATTTGGAAGGGAAAAATCATTAAATTTTAATTACTATGCATCATTTGCAATAACATCCAAAAAATCCCTGTGTAAAATATTTGAGGCCAAAGGGAATATTATCCATTGCACATCATCCTTGCACTTAGGGTGGTTTGATTTCTATTTCACCATCTTCGAACAGAGCAGTGAAAAAGCCTTTTTATATATCCTCTCTCTCTGCCATCAGATACAAAATTAGATCCCTATATTAGGAACTTAAATAAGTCTACAAGAAGACATATTGCAAACCTAATTACTGTGCTTTTGTTTAGAAACTTAGCATGGTTGTGAAGGAAAAAATTTCAGATGCAAAGAATCCTCACTTCAATGCATTTTTAATCCAAAATAAAGATTTACTTTGCCTTGAAATCAAAGAACTGATAATAGTTGTTTAAACCATTTAACAACATAGAAAATGAGTGGCAAAGGAGAGTAAGAATTCATGTATTTGAATTTTTCAGAATCTGTTCAGGATTAAATCATATTGCCCCAAGCTATAATCAATCTGTTCAACATATGAAATATCCACTGCCATGAGAATATAATCCAGAATTGCCATCCTAATTATCCAACAGCTTTGAAAACCCCTTTCTTCTCCTAGAGGCTGCTCTTAGTTCCCAAGCCACACAGACACAATGCAAAAATACTTGTTGGTGAGAAAAGCTGCCCTGAGAAATGAGATGCAGCTCCCAACAAACACATCTCACCTGCAAGCAGGTGAGCCAGAGAAGGAAGAGCAAATCAAGCGCAGGATAAAGTAAACCTGCTGCACAAAGGAGAGCAAAGTCTTCAGCAAAATCCATTTGGAAGAATGTAAAATGCCAGTTATGTCAGTTGCCATTGACATGACTCTGAGTTGCTGGTGGAATTAATACCACAAGGAAAAGCATAAAATAGCCTAAAAGAAGGGAGTCAGAGGAAGTTACTAGAAATTGACATTTCTTTGTACAAGCCAGACTTCATGAACTCCATCTGAGTCCTTAAAAATAATCTAGCATAAATCTCAGAATTGTTAAAGAGTTCAGTACAAAAAGACATAAGCTACTGGCAAATGAAAATCAGCTTCTATTTTACAAAAGCAGAGATGGGGAGAAATGGGAGTTGCACATCAGCCACCTTAATTGTATTATGGAAAAGCAAAAACGTAATTTAAGACAGAAGCAACTACTGCAAAAGTTGCTTTTAAATGCTGGACAGAAAGCTGCAAGGGCAGTCACCAGGTATGAAAGTCTCATGAAACTCTCACCAACTATGCACTTCCTTATTTTTGCTTTGGCAAACTCAGGAATCCCTTTTAACTTTCCCAAAGCAGAGTAGCACTTCAAAATATCACCACCACCCTGCAAAAAGAAAACTGATCCAACTCAAACCAAATCCTTTCCCCAAAACCCTCCACCAGACTGGTGCTAGAGATTAGATGTTAGAATTCAGGATGATTTGCTGCTGTGATTCCCAGATGTACCTCTTCTTGGGGAAAATTAGCTCAGTGCCCAACACAAAGACAGATTTTACAGGTTTGTCCCTATGGTCAAGCACAGAGAATCACTGACACAAAATTGCAATACAAACACACGTGAGAACTGGAGGTGCTTTAGTGTCCCTGAGGTAAAATAACTGCAAAGCAGCCTGATGGAAGAACAGAAAGCAGAGGAGCCACAGTAGCCAGCCAGGAAGAAATAGTTCCTCTTTAGCCACAATTTAGGGGAGCTTGAGGGATGCTGTGAAAAATATGTTCTGCACCGAACAGAATCCTATTGAAGCAGTGACAAAATATCACTGTGACCAATAAAAATGCAATATAAACCACAGGCAACAGGTTGGATTGATACCCACCCTTCCCTCACCAACAGGGGGTTTTTTTCCCTTCTCTGTAAACATTTTAGAACTCATATTGGGTTTCCTGCCTGTGTTAGCCAGTCTAAACACACAAAAGACAGGAACACATTAGCAGTACCATGACTAAATTCTGTCTGCTTAGCAGTGAACAAAAAAAGAACAAATTTATGAAGTGAAAAAAAATTCAAATACTATTAAACTATATATATATATATATATATATATATACACACACCCACTGTATGAGAAGTAAAAGAAGGTGAATGGCTTTCTATGCAAAAGAAGATGAAGAGCTCTTTCAATTGACAGAGGGAGGATATGGATCTCGATGTTTGCATTTTATCATTTTGTTGCAGTGTAAATGTTCATTACATCCTTTTTTTTCTTTTTACCAGAAGCAGGAATGAATTCCATCCAAGCTAAGACAAAAGCCACATCGGTTTCAGATGCCAAGACCACTTCTGGCAAAGTATAAAAGCAGTTTTTCTTTTACATTATGAGCTCCTTTTGCTGATACATAAACAGATGTGAAAGGAGCCTCCAAACTATGAAGATTCAGATCAAAAATCTTTTGCTGTTTGGCATTAGCTTTCCTTGAGGACGAACCCATTGGGAAATCAAGTTGGGAAGCCAACAACCTCTAGCTTAGATTAGAAAACACTTGAGAAGCTTCAGACCTTTTCAATGAACTGGTTTTGGCTCAAAAAATGTTAATTGCTGAGCGTGTGGTTCAGTGAATGTTTAGAGCTACTCCCGTGCAGGAAGGTAACTGCACCATGCAGAGGTGGGTGCAATCAGACTGATCTGGAGTCGGCAGCAGCACGAACTGGATAAATGACCTTTGAGGGACTGGAACAGCTCCTGGTGACCCACACACGGTGCCATGGGCACATCCCATGCAACCCCAAGCTGAGCTCTGTGTGTTATGCTGTACTGTACAGTACAATAACCAATCTGTAGCTGCTTCTGCTGTGCCCACCAGGGAGGTGCATGGTGATGAGGTGATCAGATACCAGAGGGGTTTATCTGACTCAGCTGAGTACAAGAATTCAGCATCCAAATCCAGCTCCAACATTTATCAGAATTTCAAACCCAATTTCAAATGGACTATAAGTGAACACATCCTATACATTGGGCAAGTTCTTAAAAAATAACTTAAGACACATTTTGCAGCCACCATGCCTACACAACACAAATACACACAGGGAGCTACAAATCCTGCAAATCCAAAAGCTGGTTCCTCTCCTTCCAGTCCTACTGACCTGTCAGTAGTGAAACCACAGCATCTGAAGTTCATTCATTATTTATACCCCTAAGCACTTTGCTAAGAAGCTGGATTTAACTTTTAAGTTACATCATTTATGCAAATCTCACTCACAATGGCAAGAATAAACTGCCTGGGCTACAAAAAGCCTGGTCTGAAAGGCAAGACACCAAGATGCCCCCTCCTGCATAATTTTATTGCAAACCAGTCAGAATTTTCTAGTCAGAAAATGAAAGTTGTTTCCTTCCTTTTTTTTTCTTTTTTTTTCCCTTTTTTTTAATAGGAGCATAGATTCATTTAGGTTGAAAAAGACTTCTAAGATCCAAGTCCAACCATTAACCCTTCACTGCCAAGTCCACCACTAAACCTGATAGCCTCAACTACACATCTTCTAATTAACTTGAGAGAAAACGACCCAAACTACTTCCCCAGACAGCCTGTTCCAATCCTTGACAGCCCTTCCCCTGAAGTCTTTTCTGACATCCAATCTAAACCTCCCCTGGTGCAACTTGAGGCCATTCCTTCCCATTCTGTTGATTGTTACTTGTGAGAAGGGACCATTTTGTAACAATCTAAACAGTAGAAGTGCCATGGCATCTTGTGGGAGAAGCAAACACTGATGCCTGTTCAACAAACTTATTCCTACATCATTTATTCCCTAAGGTTTACGCAATGAGGTTTTCACACTTTTCTTGATTTTGCTGCTGCTGTAGGAAATGATTATTCTGCTCACTGAGAAAACTTCCCCTCATTTCCCTCTGTCCTGGGAAAAACCTAATATATGAAATAGGACAAAGTAAAGTTGGTGGGAAAAAAAATCCTCCATTGAGGAGCCAAAATATCAAAATATTAATTTCAGTGAAGACTTTGTCCAACAGTTTAACATTCTTCAATCACACCCAGAAAGAATTGGCCTTCTGCCTCCCTCAGGCCAGCCAAGCATCTCTGCTGCCCTTCTTGCACTGCCCATGGACTCCAAAGCGTCACTGAGGGTGCATCCCAACAATCTGATCCTGTAAAGGAAAACAGTGATCATCACAGTTATGCACAACATTGAAATGCTGGCTTGACTCCATCTGCAGGGAAAGCTAGTCCATTGGAAAACTGGACCATATACCAGTCAGTTCCAATTCCTTCTGGTTTTGTACTTTGTAATTAAAATTTCACTTTGTCATGGCAGAAAACTGTCACAAATTCCAGGGCGTGGGATGAGAGTTAAGCCAGATTAATTACATTAAAATTTATTACAGTAAAATATTTGCAGTAGCAGTGTACTAGAGGTAACACATGCAGAAAATAAAATATTCTTTGCATATGCTGTGCCCTGACAACCCTTTATTTTACTTAAAAGACCCTTGTAAATATTTTGTGCAATCTTATAGAACAGGAGAAGCATATGCGTGTACAAAAGGAAAAAAATCAGGCATCTCCACTGGACAAAATAAGGAAGTGCCATGGGAAAATGCTTTGCTTCTTCATTATCTTGTATCAAATAAATGTGCTGTTCAGATGAAGGCTTAATGCAATTCCAGCCTCATTTATATCCTTCAAATAAAAGTTAGCAGTAAATCAAATCAGCCAGGAGATAGAAACTTAATGCCTCAATAGCATGAATACAGTGCAAAGATTTAACAAAAAAAGCAAAAATATTTCAATATTAGGAAACATTATCAATGCGTATCTTTTATAACTCACTCAAGACAAATAACTAAACAATTTTTGATAAAACATTACACACATGATCTGAAGCATAGGATGCAAGTATATCAGCAGCATATTGACCCAACTGTCATTTTTACAGTTTTTCTCTGAACTGTAAGGAATAATGAGACATTGACAAGAGTAGTTTGGTGGTTTTTCACACAATATGCCACTAATTTTTAAGACTCACAGTTTCTAATGGTAAAAAATATTTGCTTGCTTCCTTAATAATATGACTATTTTCCCATTAAACACTCAGCTGCATCCATTTAAAATTCTGAATAGGAGTTTCACCAGCTCCAGCATTAGGCTCTCTTTGTTTACCTCCTCGCAATTTAGGAGACTGAGTTCTTTATGTGAGCAATGGTGAGAAGTCGACGGGACAATTCAGAGCATCTCTGCCAGATGCATGAGTCAGATAATGTGAAGACCTCTCCACCATGCTGAAATTTGAAAAATTTATTTGAATAGCAAATAGATTACTTCTAGTCTAGACATAAAATCTGAAAGAAACAACAATTTGATTGAATTAGATTTCAAAAGGGTCAAAACCACATCATTACAAACATGGTGCAGCTTTCTGTTCTTCAGGGATGTTGCTGTCTGGTTTTCGAGGAGACAGTCCTTTATGAAGAAAGCCACTAATTTGGGCCATCCAGTTAAAGACAATGAAACACAGATATCTCTTGGGTGGAGTCAGTAATTCCACAGAAAAGAGTGAACTGCAGAACCAGTTGGTTAAATCTGTCCTAAAGGGATGGACTGAAAGCTGGCATCTTTACATTTTCACAAGCAGCCCCTCTTCCTACCAGTATCAGGTTTCGGATTTGCCAGATCTTTCTAGCTGTAAATGCATTCTTAACTTCCATGCTCTGTGCCTGGAAACGCTGGCATCTTTTCCCTTTAATAAAATGCAGAAGTCTGGTATTTCCTACTTCACCCACATCTTCCCCTTGACCCTCACCCATGTGGTTGTCAGCAGCATGACTTGGAGTAAAAGGCAGGA
>VZSR01001479.1:428347-477451 GCA_013398615.1 Brachypodius melanocephalos | reverse complement strand
TTCATGGCTATTTTCCAGGCAGAATTTCTCCTTGGTTTACTGAATCTTTATTTAGCACTGAGCTCTGGTGCTGTTGTGACTGTTCTAGGATGTGCCAGCCCCTGAGAGCCAGAGAGGAATGCTATTACCATCTCCAGAACACCTTTCCTTCTCATAAATGCCTCCTTCCCTCAGGGGAGACAACACTACACTTCCAGCTAACAGCTGTGCTGGTGGCAACGCCGGTGTTTCTGCTAACTGGCAGCAGCCATGCCTCTCACTATATTTAATAGCTGTAAAACATTTAACATCCCAACAGCAGCCAGCAAACAGTTGGCATTACTATGACTAGGCTGCTTATTAAAATCTGTGGCAGGTATTTTTATTGCACTTTAATTGCAGAGGGTAATTCAGAAGACATACCTGTAATTTAAGTCTCCAAATTAGGACCTGTGATTTATGACGAGGGCGCTAGCAGAGTTTTATTGCAGCATAACTGTCAGCGTCTGTGCTGAGGTAACCCTGATCTCCAAATATTCTTGCCAGAGTAAAAATATCAGTGACAGGGCAAACAAATCTAATTGGGGGGTGGGGAGAAAAAAACCCACAAGCACACAAAACACACAAAACTAATTTTTCTTCATCTAACTGGAACAACAGGGCTTTCCTTCCTGTAAAATGAAGCCCAGATGCCAGGATTTTCTACACGGCACATGGCTTGCACCACTGGGCTACTTACAGGTCCCATACACCTCTACCCCTGCATGGCCACCTCCTTGCAGCTCTTTGCTCATGATCTTTCCACTGCAGCTACAAAAAAAATTCCTAAGGAAAGTTTTCCTGTGCATGGAGGAACCTTCAGAGTAACAGACCCACACAGGCTCTGCTCACTCCCTTCACACATTAGTAACCACACAGAGGTTTTTAAATCAACATCCAACACTTAACAGACTGTCTGCAGAAGGAAAAGACCAACATTTTCTGTGCACGTGTTCAGGGCACTTGAAGGGTATTCCAGAACTCTAGATTTCTTTGGAAAAGTGGCAGCCTCCACTGTCTGACTCCTACAAGGAAAGATCATCCCAATTATGATGAAGTTGTAGCACGAAGCACTATTACATTTTAATTATTCGAGTTCTGGCAGCTTTTTACTTTTGGGTAAAAGAAAGAAGAGGGAAACTTTCTTATTCTTCTGGTTATTTCTTTTTCTTCCCTGCAGAAAGTTTACACATCTCCCGTGAGCCAAGTCCAAAGCAATGCCTGTGATGGGCCAGACTGTCAGTCCTAAATATCTCCCAATAACATGTCCACCAACAAGGAGAAATTCCCCTTGTCACTATACAGTGTATCTCAGCAGAAAGGATGTCGTGCTTAACACCCCTGAATCCACAGGTATCCACTGACAAAAACATCCTTTAGGGGAGAGGTGTAGGCTTTGGAACCAGAAAGGGAAGCAGATAAACTCCAGTGCCTCTGACCCAAGAGTGGTGTCAGCTGTAAGCAGGGGTCATGTAGGCCAGGACAACTGAATCACAACAGCAGTTCAGAATTATATAAAACCTACTATTCTGACAATTATTAAAATTCCACTATTTCTTCCAGCATCCTCTTTAGTTCACTCATCAGCCTATTAGCTTTGTGTTCACTTGTCCACATTTTTCCCCAGTGGGAGAAGAAACACTTGTGGGAAACAAAACCACTCTTGTTCACTAAAATGCTGAAGCAAAACATTAAAACAGTCTTAGCACTGCTCCATAATCCCATCCCATATTTAGCAAAGCTAAATCCTATTTATGGATTCAAACATGTATAGTACCAAGCAAACTAAAGAGCCAATTACATCCCGAATGTCATTATCCCAGTGACAGATTAATATAAAACCCATTAACAACGTCTCATTGATCAGCTAATCAAACATGTTTCTAGGAGTTTGGTTACCATAAATAAGCTACAATACTGCCAAATCCTTAAATATTTTCTTTGTTAATAATTCTTTATTAGCGTACATTTGCAGTTTTACAGATTAAAGTAATACTTCCATCTTGTCCTAAAGAAGAAGATTGCATGTTTACATCTATTTTTTTTCTCATAAAATGATGAGCCTTCATCTTAGGCTGGCTGTCAGGCAGTCATAGGCATTTCCATCTCCATCCCTAAACAGCCAGAGACCAAAGGAATATCCAGAGATTGTTGTTATTGGAAATACTTTTAAGCATTTTTCCACCAGAGCAAAAGGAGAAACAATGGGGCCCAAAAAGTCACAGCACTCAATCATCTTTCAGCCCTGGTTAGAATCAATAAGCAGCTGTGAATGGCCACTCTTCTGACAATACAGCCTAAAAGAAAAATAAGAAAGGAGGGAAAAAATAGAGAGAAAGAAAACATTAATCACTTTAAATCAATAGAGTAATGAAATCTTCTTGCATTGGAAATAACAAGAAGGGCACTTCATTTAATCATAATTTCCCACAGTCCAGACACACTTTCTACCCCAAGTTATGTACACACATAGAGAGAAAGAGCAGCTGTGCTCACCAGTACCACACATTCATTCATCTTATGGTTCTTTCCTTCTTTTCTTTTTATTTTTAATGGCTATTTTTTCTCTTCCCTCAAGGATATTTTCAAAGACAAACGCAAGGCACATCAGGAGACAGCCAGCTCTCACCATTAAGTCACTTGTTTCCCGTATTAAAAAGTTTTGACATGTTTTTCACCTAATAAAAGCGGGATTCTAACAGTAACTAGTTCTGCACAAATGATCAGATGCTTTTAGAAAACCGGGTGAGGGTTTAGCAGTTTGTCCCCAGGCATACGCAGGAGAACAAAGGAAAAAGGGAAATCAGAGCAAGGACTAAATGTTTCACCATCCTTGTAGTCAGCATTAGTGGTATTGACCAGGAAAAAGATCACAGACACCTATTCCCTGCCTGCTCCAATTACAGGAGCATCGGAAAGGACTTAGCAAAAAGAAAGTTCCACAGCCCAGAACACCAACATAATTTTCTTTTTTCAATGCCATTTCCTTGGTGCTTTCAAAGGCTTTTAAGGTGCAGGAATTCCATGCCAATATGTGTTGTGACAGAGGGACACTGCTTTTAGCCAAATGAAAGAGTCCTTGCTGAAGTGATCCTCTCATAGGGTAGAACTGAGATGCAGGAGTTTGTTTTGTCTGGTTCAGGCTTTTGTTGCTTGGCAAAATCCACTCCACCAGTAAGTCAACATCTCTTTTTAGCCAAAAGTCTTTTGAAAAAGAAGTTATCAATGTTCTTTGCTACTCTTTGATCACAAATGAGATCAAGTATCAAGGTTGTCAAAAACTGGGAAAAAAAAATAAAACCAAATCAAAACCAAGCCTATTTTTTTTTAATTTGTACCATTTAATTTCTACCCCAGCTGAGAGAATAGAGGTGTCTCCAGAGAGCCCAAAAAGTAAAAGGTCTGAAATTCTCAATCATCCTTACCAACATGGCAATGACACTGCAAGCACCAGCACTTCCCATGACAAAGCTGAAGTGGCCAGGCTGATCTGTTCATGTCAGTTGCCACTTGTTTGCAATGAAATAATATTAAATCAGAATAGATGGCCCATTATGTTCTTGTTTTTGAAGGGTACACCATATTCTTACACAGATGAGAAGCCTCCTGAACATCTGGCACCATGAGGCGTTCAGCTCCCCAGCCATGTCATAATTTGTGGAAGTTAAGTACTACTCTGCAGTCAAAAAACATGCACAGCCTCAATTTAGAAGTATTAGCCAGAAAGACATTGAATGACACTTTCCCTTGGGATGCATCACACTTGTGCTGGGGGAAAAGAAATAGCAGTCACAAATGGGATTACAAGAGAGAAATTTTCATATACCATCAAATATAGGCTTTCTTCTGTTGCATTGGGAGCCCTTTTTTCACCAAATGACAGATACCTGTGCTTATTAAACCATATCTAAGATGTTCTTTGAATCTCACTGTCAAAACCTGACAAAGCTGTGAGAAGTGAGCTGATACCTCCGACGGGCAGTAGGTTTAAGTGAACATCATCAGGAGGAGCCACTATTTCCAACTGATTTTGGATGCTTTCTAAGCAGCTTCCAAATCTGAGAACCACATAAACTCATTTTCTACTTGATATTTTTAAAAAACCCACCAGCATTCACTCAGAAGTACAGTCATGAATCAATCCCATACTCTCGTCACAGTGCTCCAAGATGATTCCAATGCAAATATTGAAGCCTGCTATAACCCACAGTTCCAATTCACCAGGCCTCATAATCTTTTCTGAAAAGGTTGCTTCATTCTTTCTTAGGTCAGTGATTCCCCAACTTCTCCATAGAGTCATTTTATTACAAAAAAGTTCTGCTGTGCTCTGAGACTGCAACTCCATCTCTTGTTTTCTCTGCCACAATCGAGTAACCAAAGGCATAATCCTTTCCTACTTCGCATTCAATTGGTGAGACAACCTACCTGAGGCCTGCTCATCATGGATATGCCGCAGAAACATCTTCCTTGGAGTAGGTTTACAGAACAATAGTCAACACAGAGCATGACAAAAACCAGCCTCGCTTGATATATGTCAGCAATCCATTTTTTCTATAAAGACACATACCCTGAATTTAGTATTTTACTCCAGAATCAATTAAGTACATTGAGGATTTATGCTGACCTTGGACAATAACAGTATTTATTTTAAAAATGCTGGAAACAGCAAGCTAGATACTACACAAAAAATCTTGATATTTTGTCTGCCTTCAATCTTTTCTCCATCATGAGAAGCAGCATTTATGGACAGTAAGGTCCTGGATAAGCAACATCCCAAAAGACCAAAAGTTGCCCTGGAGAATTGCCAGCTGAAACCTTCCACAAAATTTAGTATTTTTCATTATGTGCTGGCTGCTGAGATCAAATGGCTTTATCTTAGCTTCTACAGAGGCATTATTTGTTCCCCAGGTCTGTACAGGAGAACTTGAGATGATAAATTATGTCATTTCATCCTACAGAAGAAGAGGAGATACTAAGTCAAGACTAAAAAGGTACTTTGAGTACCAGTGTAGCACTTCACTTCACCCACTTGTTTGCACCACACACCACCCAGCTCATCACATGCTCTGTCACAATATTGCATCACAAAAAAGTCTTTAGCTTCAGTGTTCTACCCATTATAATAAGAAAGGATTTTCACTTTGTAGTGGTTTCACGTTCACCGAATTCTGTTTTGCTTAATTTAGTGTAGTGGTTTGAGTGTCTACTCTCTTTTACCTCTGAGAGATAGGATTTGGGGAGGAAAAATGCAAAACAGGCTGAAGTTAAAGGTAAACAGTTTATTAAAAAGAAAGAAAAAAATGAAACCTTCAAAACCCTTCTCTTACCCCCACCAGTGTTCACTTTCCTACGCAACAACATAGAGACAAAACCTGTGATTTTCAGTCAGTTTCACCATTTGAATAGAGTCTTTCATCACTTCTTTAGGAGAGGAGTCCCTCTCATTTCACCGTGGAATCTTCCCCCATAAACAACCCGGAACAGTTCTCTCGTGGGTCTGAACTCTCACAGAAACAGCCACCCAGGGAGACCCTGCTTCCATGTGGTCTCCTCCCATTAGCAGGTTCCCAAGCTGCTTATGGGTCATAAGAGCTTCAGGCATGTAGGGTGTCACCTTTCAAAAATGAACAGCTTCAAAGGCAAAGGATTCTTCATCTCGAGGAATAGAGATGTCTTCTCACTTCTTCACTGGCACAGGGGCTTCTCATCTCTCTCTCTTCAGGCATCTCATGGAACCACAAGAATCACAGATTATTACTCAGTCAATCACAAACACTTTTGCTCAAAAATCCACAAATCATCTCCCCAAATGCATTTTTTCCCATGATTTAAAGGATAATCTACCTAGAGTTCATTTCTATAGGTTGATAATAAAGTCCAGCCAGCAGGTAATTCCTCCATCCTTCCTTTAATTAGTCTTTAACCCACTCTCTCCATCTGACTGTTATGCTCAGGTTTCTCTAGGTTCACTCTGTTTTCTTCTCTCTCTGGGAGGCTGCAGGCTCCCCTCCTCGTGCTGGGGAAGGGACACAGCATATGCTTATCCCCCTCGGGCCAGCTCTGCCCCGCACCAGGGGGAGCACCAGGGTGTTTTACAGCTGCTAAAAACCAATCTGAGCTGGGACAGGGCATATGCTCATCCCCCCCTGGCCCGGGAGTCACCGGGAGCCCCAGCCCACCCCTCACAAGGAGAGAGCCGGGACTGCCCTTCTTACCTCCTGTGAGGTCAAAAGGAAAAGGAAGTTCTTGGGCCTCGCTGGCTTTTTTAAGGCGGTGTGACCCAGAGGTGTATACCTACATTGTATTGGCCAATCTGGTTGTCAGTTTTTAAAGAAAATCACTAACTGGCTTTCACCACCTGTGCTAAACCAACACACACACACACAAATGTATTAGACAAATTATGCCAAAACCAAGGTTTGTACATTTGTATTCAGAATCACTTTGGAACAAAGTCAGCTATAGCAGCTCCACCACTGAAGAGCTAAAGTCATGATCTGGAATGCTAGCTTCAAAATAAAATCAGGAACTATTTTAGTGTATACCGCCAAATTACCTCCTAGAGGATTTCCAAGCTAAAATTCCACTGCCACAATGCGCATTGAGTGAAACTTCAGCCTCACTGCTTTGTTAATACTTTGAGCTTCTCCTGGAAAAAACAAGGATGTGCAGTATGCCTGGCTTAGGGAAAGAGAAAAAATGTCCATACTGCCCAGGAATAGTAGGGGGGGAAACAAAAGAGAACAAAACAAACCAAACAAAACCAAAACAAAAAAGGGTTGTTACTGTGCTGAAAGTTAAGATTCAATCCACTGAGACAAAACATTTAAAGCACTTTAAGAGTGACATGGTTACAATGCTTTCAGAGTACCTGATTTATTTCCTGAACAAAACAGCCATGTATTTGACACCACACAGCTTGAAACAGAAAACCAAAACACACCCATAGAATTTATGTTTTCTAGAAACCAACCATACTCCAAAGATGCATTTCTAGTTGGCCAAAAGAATGCCAGTTCAGAAGAGTATGCTATATATAAGGCATTTATTTATACATATATATATATAACTAAGTTAGATAAACTAAACTTCACTATAGAAAATTGTCATAAAATCCTCTTCCATGACTTAATCATCAGGAATTGGGAAGTTTATGCATCTAATACAGATACATGTGCCCCTCTAGCTTATTTGCTAATACATCCTGAGAAAGTAAGAATTCATTAAATATACTTTATAGGTAAAAACTGTAAATTAATATCAAAATCATCCATAGCTTGTCAAAAAGATTTGATTAGAGAGAAGGTACCTTTTCAAAAAAGATCATAGGATAAAATTCCTGGAAAAGAAAGCACTTGAGAGCAGTCTTCACAGGCAGGATCAAGGCAAATGGCAATAATTTCCAATCAGTCAGTTTATCTGCAAGTTAGAAAAATGAAAGAAAAAGGTCCAGTGGGCACATGTGAAATCTGTTATGGTGTCCCCCTGCTGGCTTTAGGATTTCACTTACATTGACAGATGAGCACATCTAGAAAAGGCAAGAAAGACTAAAAATATTTCAAGGCTGAAGTTTGCTTCCATATGAAGGAGCGTGGTTATTATAAGATGTATTCCTGCAATTTGGCACAACTAATGAAAATCTCATCCTCAATTTCCTATATATTCCTTCTATTTTCTCTTTCATCACATACATGAAACCAAACATTAGTAAATTATTGTGGGTCTTCTTTCCTTTATTGGTGTTTTCTCTTGACTTTATTATTTACCCATAATTTACCACAAAAACATGTTACTTCTCTTTATTTAAATGCAGAACACCAAAGTCATGCAGAATTGACAGCAGTGAAATATTGAGCTTAGCACAGAAAATTCCTTTCTGAAAGAGAACCTCAGAGCAGATTTCCAAACTCCAATCAAACTCCCAGACTTCTGCAGAGATTTCAAACTATCTTTAACTATTCTTATCAAGCTTGGAGAAGTTTTTTTTAATTGCATCTGCTCCAAGAATTTTAACAGGTGAAAAATTGACAGCAAGTAAAATAACTTGAGTGGATATCTAATATTCTGAATTCATGGGGGAACTCATTCCAAAGACTATTTTATTCCTTGTTCTAGGAAAATTCCCACTGAAGTCAATGAGACTGTGTGGGGTGAATTCAGAAACTATAACATAAAATGGTACAATAGCAGCCAGCCCCTGAGAGAAAAGAACTTGTGTAGAACTACTCTTGCAACAATAACTAAACTTATCGAAACCCTCACATGGCTTCTCATTTCACTTTAATTAGAAAGGAATCAAGTTTCAAAATGGTTCTTGAGGTGTATCAAATTTTAAAGCAATGCTGGGTTTATTTCCACAACCAACCTCCAAATGTATAGATTTTCCCAAAAAATAATTTCAAGAGAACTGACGGCTTCCTTCAGTTGTTTTTAAGAAGATGTACTTTGTGAGGACAGATCAAAGGAAACAGAATGAGGATATTAGCAGTTACCATATTCTGTCAGCAGGGTTACACACCCAGACAAGCATCCCAGGGGCTCTGCCAGGTGCTTCAGGGAAGAGCAAAGAGAGCAGCTGCTCAGTGACATTTGCAGATCCTGGCTCTGGCAGGTTCTGCTTCCTTTGATGATGCTGTAACTACTTAGGGCAGTACAATGTGAGCACGCACAAACCCTCCACATGACCCAACAGGCCATTTCCCCTTCAGAAACCTCACAGTGGATGACTGGGAATAGCTTGTTCAAGGAATATTTCCCCTAAGCCCCAGCCTTTAGGGAGTTGGCTTCCATGGGAAGCATGCAAATGTTTATTCTTCTGGCAATGCCTCCCTTATTGGAGGATTTAGGTAGAGCACGCCTGTTGGCCTCACCACATTACTGTATAAAGGAGATTATAAAGCTGTATAAAGGAGATTTCTTGGAGTTTGTTGCTTGGTTATTGGTGGGGGTTTTGGGAGCATTCTGGTAGATGTCTCTCTCATGAAAAAAGGGAAATAAGGATCATTCTTTTGAGAAGATATTTCAGTAGGCAGGGCCAGATCATCAGGGTTCCTGAACTGGCTCATGCTTTTGGGAGTCAGCAGAGCTGCACTGAGTGGCCCCCTGGGAACATCTTACCCTGATTCCTGCTGGTTTCCTCAAAGATAAGATCTTGACACCACCTTGTTCTTCAGGCACATTTTGTCACATCCCCTGCATGAAAAAAACCAGTATTTCTTTTTTGCTCAGCCTCAAAGTTACAGTAAAAGCCCTGGGCACAACTTCATGCTCCATTTCTCTATTCATCAGTGTAAATAATTACTACTGAACTGCAATGAAATAGAAGAGTAAAACATCAGCCTCACTTCCCAGCGTACTCAAACATCTTCTGGAATATCAGATCCTCCAGACTTATGTGTTTTAAATGTATCAATATCAGCTATGCTACTGCAAAATCCAGTCATTCAATCAAAAGACAATAATTAAAACTCAGAAAGACTGAGCAGAAGTTTTTGCACAGACTGAGCACAGCAAAGATAAACGTATTCCCATGAATCAAGAGCTTGTGGTATACATGAGCTGTAGCAGCTCTTCAACCCTAAAAAGATAATTGGCATAGGGAACAAAGGGGGTTTTCAGTTTGGATGTATGGTAATATAAAAGATTTAATGCTGGAACTCCTGAGAAGCTCTTGTAAAACTGTGAAAAGTCACAACTTCTTTAAAACCTGTGGGAAAAAAAATCCTTTATTTTGCTTCTGAGGCATTACAACACTTCAGCAGGCACCAAAATCTTGAAAGTACTGGAATCGGATCAACAGCACATTTCTTTCAGAAAGCTTTGTTTTCTGTATCCAAGAAATTAACCTTTTTTAAATGAAACATTGCTTGAAACAAAGCATCCCTCTCCCTGAGACTCAGCACATCAGGTTTGGTGGCACAAGAAGTTTGTCTGACACATGAGAACAATCTAGTTTTGAAAAGAGAGGGAAGACAAAGACAATTCCCATCTCACCTCTTGTTTAATCCTTCAAACCTTGGAAGAGAGCTTTGAGATCTACATTCACATATTCAGCAAAGGCTTATTTTTTCTAAGCCAAGCTATGAAAGAGCCACCACGCAATTTCACTCATGTTTCGCTACAGAGGTACTACATCTACTTTGTTTCAAGGGTTTTAACAAACAGAAGAGTCCAGATATATCCAGCCCTCATTAGAAAGAACATATTTTCATTGACCTGCCACATCTAAACAGACCTGAACCATGGGACATCCTCCAGCAAGAGCGGAATCAAGGCTCCAGCAAGCTGTGATTTTTCAAAATATATGGCTGGCAAAAGCTGTGAAATATTTCCACCACAGAACAGCGTACAAGGTACAGAAGTAACAAATTCTAGTCTAAAAGTCTGTACCATTAATCAGGCCTTGCAATCACTCACTCCACCAGGTGGTTACACTGCAGCATCATAAATGAAGTCAGAAAATTTTAAATTCCCAGGGTGGAAATACCCAGCACATGCTCTTTGCAATTATTTGGCTTTGCTGTTACATATCTCAAGGAAGCATAATTCAGGATATCCATAAACGTCTGAAAAGTTGCAGTCTAAGCACAGTTTTTATAAAAAGTTAACTCCAAATATTTAGGGGAAAAGAAAATCAAACTTCACCACTGATCACTAACATACTTCTCAAGTTCTCATGAACTGCCATTGACTGGGAATAACGAAAAGCAAATTTACCCATTTTAGGAACAGTGTCTTCTAAAATAGAAAGGAGTAAGATGGAAGGAGGAACAGATCTCACATGAGTCAGCAGGAAAGGAATTCACACTGGGCAGGTTCAAAAACTCTCTCTCACCTTACAGCAGTCTTCTCTTTCATTTGCTTCCAGCTATTTGAGATCACCTGCAAGTTTTATGTCATAAAACTTTTTTTAAAATAAGTTTATGTAAAAAGTAAAAATGTAAAAAAAAAAATAAATAAAAATCTTACAGAGTTTTAGCACTTTCTTCTTCCAGACCAGCTGATTTGTTTGATTGTTTTATTCAAGGGTGATCTTTAAAAGGGTGGACTGACACACCAGTCTATCAAACAAATGCTAACTTTTATTTAATGATTTTGCCACAATCAAAGTCCAAAACCCCAGGCATGTCCAAGGCCAAAAGTCTTTTTTGTCCCATGAGGAAATGCTGAGAGGGTTGATGTTTCCTTAAAGACCTAAAACTGTTCATGAGATTTAGCAATTTTGTATCTACTAATTATTCTCTTTTTTTTTGCCTGTTACTGTTTCACTTCTTAGTAAACTCTTATTTTTTCACTCATATTTACTCATATTTCATTTCTCCTTATTGGTGGAAAGTGATTAGTTGAAACTAAGGGGAGGTAACTCATTTTAGAGTGTCCACCTCTTAAATAGTCTTAAACCCAGCCACAGAGTCAAAACTGCAGGATGAGAGGTTCAACCCTCCATGCTATTGTTACAAGGCTAAGAGAAGCTGACCCAGAAATTTCTCCTGGGACTCTGTGGTTAGAATCTCCTTCTCACCTAGCCAAGAGCTGATTTTTCTTTCTGTAAGCTTTATCCATCCATCCACCGGGCTTTCCACTGAACCAGCAGGAGAGCTCTGAAGGGTGAAATGGGTTCTTTATTCCACAGCTGCTTTGTGAGTGGTTCTCCACCTTTTCACTCAGTGAGCAGAATCCAGAAGGAGAGCTGCAGATTCTGCAAATAATCTCATCTGCTAAGAATGCATTCTTCTGTAGGGAAGAACAAAAAACATGTTTGATGTCAGAAAATATTTTCATAATTGGTGCAAGATTTTCCAGCACTAGTTTATCTTGTAAGTGGTAGTGATTTCCAGCCCAGAAAAGATGGAATTATCAGGAATCCAGTGACCCAGATGGAAGACTTTGGATTACATGTGAAATCTTCTCATATCTTGCCATCTAGTTTGAGATAGGAGAGTTGAGCATAAAATTGACTTGCATGAGAGAGAAAAAATCAGTACACAGACTCAAGCATGCAACTCCTCTCAGATAATTGAGATACTCCTAAATATGAAGTATATGTGTGGGGAATCCTCCTACATACTTGTGGTCTAGAGAATTTTCAGAACTACCATTCCTTCATACTCATTTTTTTTTCCAAAGTTACTTATCACTAGATAATTCCAAAAAGCAGCGAACCTCTCAACGTAGAGCTGTATTTGTCATTTTAACAGTCCAGAATACTCTAGCAAATAGCTTGGCACAACTGACGTAGTGAAGCACTATGGATTTGGAATGTTTTACTTTAGATTCTATAAAGCTGGTGCTTCCTTGGATTTCCATACTATTTGCAAAGCAAAAACTGTGTTGCAATGTTAATCTGAAAATATAATAAAAATACTGCTTTACAAAATAACTTTTTTTACAAGGCAGAAAACACTTGAAATGCTGGAGCCCATTACCTCAGCTTTACACCAGAAAAGATTAAGTTTGGCCTATTTTATAAAGCTGTCTTTAAGGAAGTGGCTGAAGAAAGTAACAGTGTCATCAAAGATGCGGTTTGTACAGAGCAACACATTCATTTCCTTTTATTTCTCCTAGTGAGATATTTTTGGGTTTAAATATCAGACATGGATCTACTGTGTAAATGGGAGAATGAAACGTGAAAGTGTTAAACAAAGCAGAAAGCTCACGTCAGAGATTAAATTCCTACTCCTTATAGCTGAAACACACACAGACATCCCAGACTTCCAGATTTGCTGAAGAGAGAACCTGGAAGTTTCACACATTCCTGAACATCTCACAAGAGGGCAGAAATACCACCAAGAACACCCAAACTGAAAGAGAAGTCATCTCTAGAGTTAATCATTATGCATATCCCACGTTATATAGACATGGCTGGAAGTCCTTGAAATCCCTTTTGAAATAATGCTAGCATTCAAATAATTCTTTCTATTATCTGAGTTTCCCTATAGGCCTCAATCAGATTGTTCCATCAATAAAATACTGTACCTGAAACATTGCTCTGTCTCTTTGCAACTAAGCCTGAACAAATATTTATGCAGCAGCTTACATTTTTAGCTGGTAAAAGAATTCCACAAATAAACCACATAAAAAGCTACTCAGCTTTTAAAATTTATGCTTTATGCAAGAATCTGTCTTCACTCCTGAAAGACTACAGCTGTCATAAGATTTGCTGCTATTATGGGGGCAGTTTCTGTGTGAAGAGAGCATTATGCACACATAAATCACCCTAAAAGCACTTGGGTGTCTTTGCAATAGCAAACACAGTATTTTAAAGGGATTACTTAGATATATCTATATAGAAATTAATTTAAATTCATAATTGTCTGCATTCTTAATCACATATCAGCAACTCTGTCACTACTGACCTGTTACTGAAACTCCAAGCAAAAGCCTGTGAATATTTAAATGATGAGATCAAAGCACCCACTTTATCATTAGTACCTAAACCCATTAATTCCCTTTCTCAAAGAGTGCTCAAATTTGATATAAGTGTCTTGGTATAAAAACAAGGAAGCATATGAAATAAAACAGCTAGAGCAAAAATTCTGCAGCAAAATTCTTGAGTAACCAGTAGAGAAATGCCAAGTGTCCCTTGTGTAGGTTTATGTGATCACTGAAAGGGACACTAAGTTAATTTAGTCATAAAATCAGTGTATCTGGGGAGTGAAATCTCATAGCCAGACAGGAGCAATGCTGAATTTTCTTTATTTCTAAACAATAATAAAATGGACAGGCACAAGAATTGTCAAGGAATATTATCAGTTGGCCAATACCTGTGTGTTCAGTTTTTGGCTTCCAAGTATGTTTCATCAGGCTGTCATCACTGAAATAATAATCATAATCATAATCATCATTATCCTCACCCTCACTTTCAGGTCAGGATTCAGACTTCTTTTTACTTCATGAGCCCAGAGGGGCTTCTGGAATAAACTATTTTGACCAAATTCACAGGAGTGAGAAGATGGTTTGGGCTTGAGAGACACTCAAATTTTCCACTTCGTTCTGTTGAAACCTAATGGAAAAATTCACATAGAGAGAATGGATAATCCACCTGGGCAAGCTTGAATAAGGAGAAAGTTGAAACAAAACTCAGTTTATTGTGTCCTATTCCCTTCATCCTTTTGGTGTCTGTTAATTACAGAAATTTTTACGAACACCAATTCATCTCTCATAGACAAAGGTTTACCTTGTTCTTCATTCCAAAACAAAATTAGGATGCAGTGTAGGACTTTACTCTTTCTCCCAAAACCACCTGTAACCCCTTATAAGTTTTGATCACAGTGACTTCCCAGCAGAGAGTACAAAAAGAAATGGCCACAGGCTCAGACACCCAAGGCTAAATGCTTTGGAACAGCTCTTGAAATTGCTTTAGAATGAATAACTGCTGGAATTCTATCAGTCCTACCCCAACTGTGGCATTGCCCTGATACAGCTCAGCACTATTGCCTCATTTGCAGGCTGGACAATATCTAATCCTGAGGAAAGAGACAAATCCATTCCATTCTGGAGCTCAGACCAACCACCAAATGTCCTGGGCTTGAAATAACAGCTGCAGCATGGCCAAATGTAAATTCTGGTACTGTAATGGTACACAGACAAGGTATATTACAGAATATTATTTAATATGTGATGGAAAATATTTTTTTTTATTTCTATATGACATTCAAGGTAATAAAAGTATTAAGCCACAATAGATACAGAAGTAATTCCTATGCTTATAGGCATTACAGAGCTTATCATTGAGAAGAAATTTAAGATTATTTTTTATTTCCTACTCACAAATGCTACACCATTTTATTGATATTCAAAGGAATAAAATAATAATTTCCAATTATCAGTTCATCATGGTGAACATATAATATGATTTACTTTTTAATTAAGGAGTCATTTCCAAGGCTAAAATAGTTCATTTTTAATCAAGAAGAAAGTTATAAACTTTTTCCTATAAACTCTAAACTCTTGAGGAGTTTAATGAGCTGCAAGGCTGACATTTCAAATGCTAAATTTTAACTGAAAACATAAAATATTAAGGTTTATTTTATTTTGTGGTGCGGCTGACATGATACTCTTTGCCAGTGTTAGTCTTGGGCATAATATGGATCAGGGTTTATAACCAGCAAGAAAGGCAATGCAGGCTGAACAAAGCATTGGGAGAGAAGTCAGAGCAGCTGGAGGTGATTTAATTCAAATCACAGTTCTTGGTCAAGACCAGCAGCACATGACTCCCTCTCCCACGTGCAAAATATGGCTGTTATTAAAGGTAAATAGAGGGTTTGCAGATACCTGGCAAATTGAAAACAAGCAATTTTATAATTTGGAGAGCAGCTTCATGTGGGGCATTCCTTATTTAATCACCTGGAGAAGACTTCACACAGAGGAAAAGACAAATTCCACTTCAAATTATCACCAATCCGGAAGCAGTGTCTGCCTTTCCCTCTGTCGCTTACAGTCATTTGGAGAAAAAAAAAAAAAAAAAAAAGATTAAACCAGAAGAAAACATCAAGTAGAGGCACATAAAACCACTCACCAACAGCTGTGCATTGTGAATCTAGAAAAGATTCAGATGTCCTGAGGGACCAGAACTGAAGTGAGGGTTAAAATGATGCTGAACAGGGGGTGAGCACTGAGGTAGAAGAGTTAAATGGAGTTTAAGGAGATAAAAACATGTGAGTGCTTTTACTTGAGCACAGTCACTTCCCACGGAGTCTGAGGAGAAGAGCAGAAGCCTTTTTCCAATAATTATGTGTACATTTAAGTGCAGGCAGGGCCAAGTTGGGTGCCAGACCTGTCAGCAAGAGAGGACACCCAGCCAGGCTCTCCACAGCACCAAGAACGGCAGTACCCACCAGCATCACAGTTCCCTTTGTCTCACTTCCAGATTTTCCACAATCAGATATGCTCTTTTAGGTAACTGAGAAGTGACTCAGCAAGACTAACAACCAGAACTGCACATCAAAACAGTGGGGGGAAGAAAAGGTATGGAAGTGAAAGATTTCCAGGTGTTGAGTGTGCCTGCTGACATTGGTACAAGCTGTTTCACAGGCAGAGGTTTTAAGCATGAATTGTGGCTAAAATAGCTGACTTTTTAAAATAAATGTCAGTAAATAAAGTTTTCTGCTTCACTATGACAAGTGTCATATTCTGTTTATTTATATATACAAATACATAAGGACAATATTCTGGATTAAATTCTTCATGTAAGTTTTTTTTCTCAGGCTGCCGTTTTGATTTAGCAAACGGAAATCAGAAACTGAGCCAAGGCACAGTGTTCAAAACACCTTCCTGACACTTCCTACCATTACACACATCATATAAATAATGGTATTTTTAGTTCAGATGTACTACTGAACATCTGTTTTTCTTATATCCATTTCTATTTTGCAGAGATAAATCCCACTAGTGTGGAAGCTGAGCCAGTCTAAAGGAGGAAGAGAAACTTGAAGCCAGGCTGTTGTACCAGCCTCACATTTGCTGGAAATAAGCATGATAGCCCACAGGAAAAAGATCTGATAGCATTTTTCATTAATTATGCACTGATTTCTGAAAGTTATTCAGAGCAGGTTGGACAAGCCTGGATGGAATTCAAAGGCCATCCTGTGTGTATGTACTAAATAGCCCACATTTATTAAAATCCAGCTTTTGGCTATGCAGAGTCCACATTGCCACTCCAATAATTTTCCATAAATTGAAGGCCTTGCAAGTGTAGATTAATTGAGGCCATGAAAGAGCAGCTAGAGTAAAGAAATTAAATATTCACTTTCATAGTTTCTTCTCTTGAATTTTCCAATTTAACAGTGGTGGGCAATTCCCAAAAATTAGGCAGCAAGGGAATAAAAACTAAAACAGCATTCATTAAATCCAATAGTGGAATTGGTAAATGGTCTCATATGGACTTTGCTTTCTATCATGGTGTCACTTTGAAACAGCCAAATAAACAAACATTTGAGTGTTGTGATTGGGCACTCTGTGAAAATAGTCAAGAATAATTTGGTTTGTCAACCCTATCTGTTGCCAAACCCATAGATGATTTGGGAATAACTCTGTTTAAGACAAAGTGTTTGTTGCGTAAAAAAAAAAGGAAAAAAAAATCCAAAATGAAAAAAAACATTATACTATAAAAATCAAAAATCTCACAAAAATCCAACCAAACAAAAAGAATAAATCCAGCAAGGGCCACATGCTATTTAATTTCCTGAACAGATTTTGGTGCTTTACATATACATGCAGTTTTTCATGGATGATTTTTTACTCACCTTGTTCACCGTGGTTCCAAAATGTGAAAGCAGTTACTGGAGGGCTTTTGTGATTTGACAGAAGCCAAGTACCCGGGAGTGAAAGTGGGATTCTGCCTCCAAAAATTGGGAATGTCAGAGGATTGCTCCCACACCAAAGCTGTCAACACCAATGGCTCAGGATGGCCTTGGACTCCTGGGTGCTGCCTCTCAACTGCCCCCGAGACATTGGGTTGCAGGGTGTTCCTACTGCCTTGGTTTAAAAGGCAAATCTCTGCCAAGGGAGGTGGGAACCTTGCTGGAATAGAAAGAAGACCCCTCCCTCCAGATTTTTACTAACTTTGAAATTATGGGGCTTTCAGGCAAAAAAAAATGTCGAAAAAGGAGTAACAAGTCTTCACTAGAAAAAAAATATATATAGACGCACACATATATACATACATACATACATGTATGCATGTATATATATAACAGAAAAGAACAAAAAGCCAACACAATCTGGCAGATTTTCAGAAGCTTTCAGCCAGCCTGACTCTGTTTTTCCCTCTCAGTGTAGCTGTGGCCACAGGCAGCAGGGGTCCCTGGCATGGTGCTGGGGGCAGAGGCTGCAGCAAGGCACTGGCAGCCAGCAGGACACGCTCCGATGCCGGCTCAGAACATCCCCAGTGGGTCGGGAAAAGGGGCTTCTCCCTCTTTCAGGAAACTTCTGCAAACTCATGCAGGCGGCAGCAATTCAGGCTATTACCCACTCCTTAGTGTGGCTTAATCCCTGCTACCCATCTTTGGGAGTCCTGCTCCAACAAGCAGGAATAAACGAGAGTGTCTCACACTCCCAGCATTTAAGCAATGATAAAGGGGAAAATCCACTGAGAAGCCTAAACCCATACAGCCTTTCTATGGAAAAGGGCCAATATTCACAGTCAGGCATCAAGGAACTAAAGTGGGATTCCATCTCCTAGAATTCTGAATGTCAGAAGATTCCTCCCAGACCAAAGCTGCCAGGACCTGTGGCTGTGGCCTGCCTTGGACTCCCAGGGCCTGCCTCTTAACTATCCTCAAGACATTGGAATACAGGGAATACACACTATGGAATACACACTATGGAAGAGGGCCAATATTCGCAGTCAGGTGGATGTTGCCAGAAGTGTGGTTCCGCCTCCTAAAAATCACAAACATCAGAGGACTGCTCCAACACCAAATCTGCCAGGATCAATGGCTCTGGCTGGCCTTGGACTCCCCGGGGGCACTTCTAAACTGCTGCCAAGAAATTGTGTTTCCAGCTTTTCCTGACTAGGGAAAAGGGCTGATATTGGTGGTCAGGCACACATAGCCCTAAGCGGGATTCTGCTTCCAAAATTTTTGAATGTTGCAGGGTTTCTCCCAGACTACAGCTGCCAGGACTGATGGCTCTGGCTGGCCTTGGACTCCTGAGGACCTCCCAGAAATTTCCCCCAAGGCACTGAGTTGCAAGGTCTAAAGCCTCTCTTCCTCCACAGCCAGCCAGAGCTGTCAGTTCTGGCCAGATCAGGTTGCTCAGGGCCCCATCCAACCTGGCCTTGAACACTTCCAGGGATGGGGCATCTCTGACTTCTCTGGGCAACAATAGGAAGAAGATAGTGGAGTGACTGGCAAAGCAAGCTCAAGAAAGCTGCAAACACAAGCTCCAATAACATTCATTCATTCATTCATTAGCTTCTTAATCCTAAACTCTTATGTTTCATCATTGACCCATAATTGTACCACCCTACCTGGCTTCTGTACACTGCCCTTCCTCCTCTCAGCCCAGGCTATATCTGATGTGGGGCATTCCCATGGATTTTGAGCTGCACAGGGAATGGAGCATCTTTCCTAAACATCAATGTCCTCAGGGTGCCTGTGCTCAATGAACTCACTGCTATATGCTGCCTCATTTCAGATAATGCATGTAATAAATATCTATTTAATTATTTAAAAATACATGTCTTTTTATAAATGTTTATTTTCATAAAATATAAAATAATATTGAAACTTAAACCAAGACACACCAAAACAATCATGTGGACAGGGAACGTAGAAAAAGAAAAATGCTTGCATACATTTGGACAGAATATTCTTGTATTGCTGTCAAATCTTAGGAATATCATTTCAGTGGATTTTTCTTCCCCCTGCTGTTTTCATCTGCCAGGATCTCCTACTGAGGGCAACCAGCTAGCCAGTGGTTTTGGCAGAGGAAAGCTACTCCTTTCTCAGGACTTCTGCTTAGCTGCTACACAATCTGATGGGTGAAAACACTCTTTCCACATCCATACACTTCCTGACAGTTTCAGACATTTCTTCTGACCCTCTTGTGCAGTGAAACACCGCAGTCTCATTCCAGCTCTGCATTCCAGCTCAGGCAAGAAAGAAACAAATAAAAACTCTTACCTTATGGTAAGCTGATACTGCCTTTGGGGGTTTTTATCAGTTAAAACACCTTCCTTGCTAGCACTGCACAGAAGCCATGATTGTAAGATTTAATGAGAGGGATTTAATGGGCCTTGTATTTGTTTTCCAGAAACTGGCAGATTTTCCTTACTATTCCCCAGCTCATTAAAAGGGGTAAATGCAGGAATATATGACCTTCCTCCAGCTCCTGCACAATGGCTGATCTGCTTTTACTGGTTATTTGTCTTATTATGCAGTGACAAAATCTGTCAGTTACCATCTTTTGAGCATGTTCACCTAGATTTGATGGAAGGGCTGTACTCAAGCTCTTGTGGCTAAATGATCTGCAAGTTGCACTCACACTGCCTTTATGGTGGAGAGCTTGGGGTTTTCTCCCACCCAGGTCTTTACTTTTCTTCCTCACTGCAACCAGAACAATCATGTGGGCAATGCAAGTCACTAAAAAAATTTAAAATGAAGAAAGCAGGACTGAGTAAAGGCTCTGATTAGTACTTACCCCAGCTGTGCAGGTGGCATTGCACTGCCAGATGTTTCATGGCTGAGCCTGGCTAGAAGAGAGACACTGTGCAGTCCTCACCAAGGGTCACACCACAAACTAGGTCACTACCAAGTACCACAGGATCTGCACAGCAGGGAAATGACAGAAACATCCTAACAGGATGTTGGGAAAAACTCCCATTTTAATAAATCCCATCCTGTCAAAGCAGTGGAGACAAATTCATAAAACATCAGGCCTCGTTTGCTTCAGTGCTTAGAGAATTATTCATTTAACACGGTTTCCCGAGGTGACTTTAATTCTCACATTACTCAATAATTTAACCAATGTATTCTTGGACTGATTATTTTATGAGACAAATTAAAATGATAAGCAGCCAGCCTCACTTAAAACACCAGTGTTAGATAGATGGTTGCTTAGAAGGACTGAGTGTTGCTATTTGTTGTTCATCCTTCTCCTCCATCCACAAGAACTTTTTTGTTAATATCAACTTCCTCTGCCCTTTGGAAGTCCAGAGCTGACAGCAGCAACACGAGTGGAGCACTGCAGACTCCCAGACACCACAAGAGCCCTCTGCTCTGGCTGTCCCTTGCTCTCTTTGAACAGTGACAATTAATCAGGTCAAATTGTACCAATGCCAAAGCACTTTTGTGATGGCAATAAATACTCTGAGGGGACTTGCTTCAGATGGAGACACAGATTCATTTCAACTGGTGGCCTCAGCAGGGTCCAGGCTCAGAGGTAAAAGACTGTGGGACTGATTTACTGCACATCCTCCATTTCTGCAGGCCTGGGAATAGGAGGTCATGATTTAGGAATGAGAATTAATATATTTTGCTGATTTTAACAGATGCTGGCCTCATCCTGTCATCTTTATAAGTAGGAATGATTCATTGGCTTTCATTAAAGTACACATGCACTGTGATTTTGTGACAGCATGTCTGCTACATAAAATAAGAGCAAACTTTCACCTTCCTTTTTTTTTTTTTTTTTTTTTTTTTTTTGTAATGTTAGAGTACATTCCAGTAACTAATTAAATAAAATTTCCTTCTTATACTGAACAGTAGGAGCTGGTCAACAGTTCTGGTTAATTCCCTAGACAAGATATTTTGGATTTTTTTTTCCCTTCTTCCTCGTCTTCACAGCAGATCATTTTAATTCCAGCTGAGACTGAGTGAAGCAATGCTGATTTCCCCAGATGGCTTTGCTTTCTTAGGCAGAACCCCAACAGAATGATAATTACAGGTGAGGAGATAGGAAGAGCTGTGAAACAGATGACAGAGAAAACAATAACTGCATTCCACCAGCATGCACCAGCTAGCTGAAATGATCATATGGTTCCTTATTGGCCTCGTGCATGATGCTGTCATGCATTTCATTCTTCATTAGATTTCCCTGGTCTCTTCCACACCTCTTTTCTATGATTCCACGATGATTGGCAAATTCCTAAAATAAGAAAAATGTTCTTTTTTCATATTTCTCCCTCATGAGAAATGAGGAGTATCAGTAGGGGAAGAGCCATTTATTGGATTATAAGAAAAGTTACTTCTTGCTACAGGAATATGTGAAATTCTTTCAGGAACATGTGAAATTCTTTTTAATTTGCAAGTAGCTCTGCTGTGCTGCCAGTGGGAGTCCTATGCAGGATCCCAGCAGCCAAAACTTAAAATTCATAGTGAGCTGACAGATGGGTGGGGTCTGACTGTCTCACTACACTGACAGCATAGAATAAAGACATATTATATGACAGATATTTGTCTGATCCAAGAAATGGTGCAAGGCCTGACAACACCTTACACAGACTCAGGAACAGAGGATGTTACACACAGTCCCATCAGTGGACATGAAGTAAAACAGACTGGTTTGGTGGCACAGACTTGGGAAAATGGCTTTATCCTGATTCTCAAGTACTCTCATTTCCTGTGAAGCTGCTGCCTCAACACACAATTGGTAACAGCTCTCTACACTTGCAGATATCCTTAGATATTAATGAGTCCAGCCAGTAATCACCCTCAGAGCTGTCCATGAGAGCTTCTCTGACTATGCCAATTTCTTTCCAATAAAAGATGTTCCATGAGGACTCCATTAGCATCAGAGAGACATGCTTGCTTCCTTCCCACACTTTGATCACAGAGCACAAATCCAGCTTATCAGAGAGTGCTCTTGGCAGGCAAGGCCCCTGTTAAGCAGGTGAGTCAGCAGAGCCACAGCTTTGCAGGTATCTCTATGGGAAGGACCTGCATGGAGTGGTGCTGTCTCATATCCTCCACTGACTTTAAACTCCTAACTAGAATGTACTACAATTTATCCTGCCCTCCAGCTGAGGTTATGGAGGGGCACACTGCTCCTGGGATCATTATGATTCATTATTATTTTATAATGCCTCCTGGCACAATTTTAACAGCTGTTTGCATGAAGGAACACATGAAAGTTGGGTCACCTTTGTGCCACCAGCACTGGGGACATGCCTCAGGAAAGGACAGCAAAGACAGGATGGTACTGTGTCCCTGTGGCAGCACCAGCATTATCTACCTGCAGGCTGTAATTAGAAGTATCACCCTTCAAAAACTGAACTGAGCTAACCTAGAGTCAAGCTTGGGTTGGGCTGCAGACTATGGCCTTGTAAAAGGTTGGTAAAGGCAAAAGTACACAATAATGCATAAAGGAAGATAATAGATTAAAACCTTGCTAGAACACATTAAAAGTCATTTCAGAAACAAAATTAAAACCAGGTGATTGGTGTAGTGAAACATACTGTGGGAAATCAGTAGATAAAGACACAGGCAATAGGTTGAGAAAGATAGGTGGGACTTCCTGTATGAATGCATATGCAGTTGTACCAGGAAACCTTTCTACAATCTCCTTTGGAATAAAACCAAGAAAGTCTTTTCCTCTTCATCTTGTGTGTTCACTTTCCTAGATCTTCTCTGAATCCCAGCAGACTCTTCTGAATAACAATCAGTCACATCTGTTTTTATTTCATGGACAATTCGTGAGTCTGCTCTTGTTCAATCTGTTTTAGAAATAGCCAGAGACCCATTGATCCTAAAATTCCAAAACGTGAAAGAGTTCTGGAAAGTATTCTGTATAATCTCTTGGGGTGAAAAACACAACTAGTGAAATGCAGCATGATTTTATTCCTCTCTTAGAGAAAAGAGGCTGTCTCTCACTCCTGTCAAACTGCACAGGGGTTCAGTACAATAGAGGCCTTGCTGAGTGACAGAAGATGCAGGCAAGACTTGCCAGCCCTTCTCTGCATGTCTCTGAGGGGAGGAGCTGCCCCTTTGCAAAAGTGGATGTGCAGAGCAGAAGGAAAGAGCATCCAAACCATATGAAGAGCAGCAGGGCACAAGGGAAACTGGGCAGGCATAAAATTTTGGTTCTGCTGCACTGTCTGTCATTATGGGTCATTACTAGCATTCCTTTAGAAGAAGAAAGCTGATTTGCAATTCATTTGATCTATGTGCAAGACAGTTAATAATGGAGTATTCCATAGGCAGCAGAGCATAAGGATCATGAGAACCAGTACAGATCTGGCTGCATTAATCCAATCCACTACAAAGTGCACTGGATTCCCACAAAGATCAGTCATTACTCCCTCTGCCCTCACCAAGGCACTTTTCTTTCCAACAGCCTTGCTTGTGACTGTTTTAAAATCCCACCTCTTGTCAGCTGGCTTGTCTTCTGAAAGTCATTTCTTCCTCTCTCCAAGGGAGGACATCAGAAGAAGGGAACATGACATTTAAATCTGTGATTGCAAGAGCAGAGAAAGGGCTTATAATAGGAGATAGAAAGGAAAAGAAACTGCAGAAAGTTGTACTAAGGCCTCAGATAATTCCATACAAAGATAAAATGTGAGGGGCTTCACACATGCTAAGTGCAGGACAAGTAATACTTAAATTTCTGTCATGCCAAAGGTCACCAAAACTCCCTGGGTATCACCAACACTACCTGAGTATGTGAAAAAAGTATTTAAACTCCACTGGATTTACAGCGATGGTTTTAACAATAGATCTTCCAGATCCAACAGGACAGGTGGGCTCACAGTGCAGGGTAGTAGGAATAGTCAAGAAAAAGGGGAATTCTTGGCAGTATCTACTATTCTAAAGAAAATCAGTATATCCTAGCACTTCAGTGAGCAGAGTCATCTGCAGAACATCAACTATGTCCTAGTAAATGACATTAAGAAATAATATAAAATTGGCATGAGTGCTCTAAAGTATTAAGATTTTCATTGGCATGAGTAGATATTCTGGAATCAGCTTTATAGATGTTAGAGTAAAACGAACTGGATTTCATAACACCCTGAATAATTACTAGTCCCTTGCAAAAAAAATAGAAGAATATTTACAACAAACAGGCCAACAAAAGAACATGACAAGCCAAAAAACATCCACTTACAGACAACACAAGAGAGGCAGAGACTTAATCAGAAGGCAGGAGTTACTCAGGTCAGGGCGAACCTTTTCATGGAATAAGACATTGCTATAGGTGCCAGGCAAGTTTTTTAACCTGTATCCCAAAACCAATAGAGGACTTGTCCAGTATTCACTGAAATTACATTGCTAACTTGTAAATTATACACTACAAGGGCAAAACTGATGTTAGATACTGCCAGGTGGATATTATGTTGTGACCTGAAATAAGTAATTCAGTGATGAGATGATTCAGTGGTAAGAATAACAAGCAATCACACACTCCAAAGCCAGGTAGCTGTAAAATACCAGCCTTTTCTCTTTCCTTTCATTATTTCCTTTCATCTGATTTAAAACATAGCTCCTTTTCATACTGTTTTGCAGTATTTTCATCCAATTCCAGAATATACATCATCACAAAATTTACACGATGCATTGAGCACATATTGGGGTTGTTAGAGCACTTGTTACTCTAATCACCAGAAGGTCATTTTATGTTCCTTTGTACACTGAATACAGTGAAAAGGTGGAACATCAAACAGTTTATTTGATATATTTATGGGTTTAGCATAATTACAACCATTGCAGTTCCTACAGGGTCTACAGAGCTCTCTCTTTGCTCACTGTGTAATGATAAATTACCGGGCATACAAAATTGTACTCTCTGCAAACAGACATAGTAGACAGGCACAGAGGTTATTAGCAACTCACAGATACTCCAGAGTTAGGGTTGCATCCAAATCATCTGAAAATGAGGCATACAATCCTATTTTTCTCCATAAAAGTACAGCTCTAGGACTGAAATTTCCTACCAGCTTAGCAAACTGGTCTCTCAAAATTTCTTACACATCTCTGTTTGCTTCTGCTCCATAAATACTTAATGAGTGGCCTTTAACTTGAACTCTGACTGATTAGTTTTGGGGTGGTTTGGTTGGGGAATTTTTTTATGCTTTAGCAGTTCTACTTTCCTTACTATTGAGGCACAAGACTGAAAATTTTCTGAGGATGGAGAATAAGAGTCTGAAACTTCTCATTCAAATAATGATATGAATGCAAAGAATTCTGTTTGATTTGTCAGTGATCCCTCGTACAAGCTGCAATATTATATTAAGGTACCAGAATTGTCTGTAAACAAATTAGCACTTTGGAAACCAGGTAGAAGAGATGCTTCCCACTGCTTCTGGTCCCCAAACTAACTTGGGTGGGCTTAATTAGTCTGTGCTGGGTTTAGATGTAATCTAGGACCTAACAAACTCCATTCAAACCAGATTAGCAGGTGAAGGTGGTCTGGTCTGTCAGAGCGCTTTGACATCATCCAGCTTCAAGAATTTGAGATAATCCAGTTTGCAATATCACTTCCTAAAGCTGTGAACTCTTAAACATTTAACTTTGAGACTAAAACCAAGAACGGAGGAAAATCCCCTCCCCCCGCAATGATTTTTAAAAGATAAAAGTCTCTTCATAGCTAAGAGGTTTGTTTCTCTAGGAGAAGCTCTGGAAAAGATGGAAAACACTGATATTCTGAATGAATACCCCTGTGCTCTGTCATTAGAGCTCTAAAATATCAATCTGTGAAGCTTCCACCAAGATAAACCCATTTATTCTTTCTGCCCTGGGAGTCACATGATTTAATAGCTCTTACAAATAGAAAAGAAAAAGCAACTGGCTAAGACATAACTTTTCTCCAGTTCCAAGGCACAAGCGATTGGGGGTGTTTTCTTAAATTTTAAATAATTTTTATGACCTTTGTTATTTCTAGTAATACTCAAATATACCTTTTCTACACCAGCTGTTTGTGATCTAAGTAAAAATGTGGAAATAAAGGCTAAAGAGGGAAATTAAACATAAAAGGAAAGGAGCAACATTTACCCAAAGGATATTTGTACCTTGGATAAATGTGTGGCTTATTACCATTATTTCTCAGTGTTTGGTTTCATTTGAAATGCATCTTATCAGAGTGAAATTTTTTCCATTCCAACCTATTTTTTTATATCTCAAAAGCCATTGTTTGTTTAGGGAATGCTGCATTAGCCCTATTTTTCATTGGCCACTGCTAAAAATGCCTTCCTCTATCTCTTCATGGTCTTTCCTCTAACCAGCTGGGCCATAATGAAAAGGTACCTTGGGCTGATGGTGGGCTATCAATAACTGTGCAATTCAGTTTCAAACCCCTATTAAATCTTTTTTGCAGTGCTGTCACTATTACTTTCCCTCTGTTCTCACTTTATCAACCACTACTTTAGCTTCAGTGTACATTTTTTTCCTTTATGGTGCCTATACCAAGGCTGGATTCTCAGGCAGTCTCAACTGGCCTATCCACATTTCCTTTTGGCCTTCCAGCACAGAACCTGCCTAAATGTATTTTTTCTAATTTCACCAGATCATGTGTCAAGTCTTCTCTTTTCATAGCAGCAATAAATATTTCTCTGTTGAAACAACTGCAGTGATTTTCTATTACTTGACTGATTTTCTTCTACACATGGTTCTGACCAGCAGAAATGGACCAAGGGCATCATCAGTGATTAGACTGGACACTTTAATATCTTTCAAGTCTTTGTCTTCAGTCTCATTACTGCTATGTGTCATGGTGCTAAAAGTGGGCTAAAATTTCAAGACCTTAAACTTAAATTTCCATCCAAACTAAAACTTTTCGTTCAGAAAGTTTAATTTACTTAAAAATGTGGAACCATAAACATGCAAAGTGCATCCTGCCATCTTTCAAGGATCACCACACAACTTGGATCAACAAACAGGACAACATAATTCAACAGAAAAATAAATTAAGTTTTTAAGTTACTAAAAATTTCTGTTTCAGCATATGCTTTCATAAATCTGAATCATTAAATACAAATGGTTCTGTCCAGTTTGGCAGTTTTGGCACTTTCCACCTTCTCCCAAGAATCCTTGGTATGGGAGATGGATGATAGAGATGCAACCTTAGGCTTGATATAGAAAACAGAGGAGGAAGTTTCTCTCATGACTACGAAAAGAGATGGTAAAATGGAATATAATCTTGTAACACAAAAGTTCACTGAAATAGTTGCAGAATTTACTAAAGACTCAGTATAACCAGGAAACCAGAAAGATATGGAAAATGAGATGTAAGAGCAGCAGAACACTGATCAGGGATAAAAGGAGGGAGCCCAGTTGCATTAAAATTGAGAGAGATAAAAGAGCAGAATAATTGCTAGGAAAATTCTGTATTTCTAGGGCTTGTTTAAACTGTTTTCATTCCATATTGTATTCAACAAGAAATAGAGAGCAGGTAAAAATCTGGGGTCGAGGTAAAAAGCAAACCAGCTATGAGAAATTGAACAGAAAGCAAACATAGAAGGTCCAATGATTATATTCAGCATACTGGAGGAATTCCTCAGGGCATGCACAGAGAAACAGCAGCACAAAGACGGTCAAGAAAGCACTCTTCATGAACCACACCTATTCCACAAACAGCTAGACAAGGAACAAATTTCACTCATTTAAGCAAATCTAAAAAGATTTAGGGGGATTTAGTACAAGAGAGACAAACACATCCTCAGCTACACAAACTGACCCAGCACCTTGCAACATAAGTTCCCCAAATTGCTGTTACTGTCTGCTCCACTACAATTTGTGGCATACCCTCACCGAATAGAGAAAACCCTCTACAGGGATTTTTACATATATTTGCAGAAGCACCTCTCCCATCGATCTCCCAAGGCTTTAGAAAACACATTTTATTTCAAGGGACAGTGCAATTAATTTCTTGAAGAGTGTCCTCTCTCCTGACACACCACATTGCTTGCATGGCCTGTAGATGGAGGTGGAGATTAATGTAAAGTTTAAAAAATCTTTGTTAAAGTTAAAAGAATCTGTGTTTCAGGGAAGTATTGTCATGCTGTTTTTTTCCTTTCCCTATTCCAGAGGTAATCATTAATACTCCCATACAATGTTCCTTCTAGACTACATATAAGTTTCGATTGTGATTTTTCCAGAATGGCTAATTTCCCTCCTCTCTTTCCAGTCTCATGTGTGAGTTTGGCTCCCAGCTTTCTGCTGGATTTGTGGCACAGCCCTGCACATGTCACTCACTGACTCAAACACAAACAGGCCCCTCAGAAAAAGCAATAAGCAAACTGCCTATACTATGCAGGAGGTCCTCTGGGGCCAATGGATTACAATCACAAATTGTTTCAGTGCTGAATATTATATTGAGCAATTTCCTAATTATTCTAATCGTGTCTTTATATCCTTAATTAAGCGTGTTTCCAGAGTACAGTCTGAAGCTCCTTTTCCCTGGCACATACCCTAGCTCATCAACAGACTTGTGGGAAGTAGCTTTACTACCCATAAGTAGACAAGAGTAATATTTCTGTCATTGCCTCAGAGGAAAATGAAAGAACAGAAAATAAACGCATGCACCATTTGTATTTAATGACAACAGGGCATTAGCTGGAAACAGAACTGAACTCAAAGCATTCCAGACAAGGCTCCACCAAGCCCAGTAATGGGACTGTCAATTAATGTGCTGGCTGCTTTACCTTTTTTTCAGACTGCTCTCTTCAAGGCTCTTTAATCCATAGTTTGAAAGCCAAAGCCCCCTGCACTTAAATAACTTGTGCATGAATGTTACCCATGTCCCTTTATTAATACATCCCCTGATGGGCAAGAAATACATGGAGTTTGATTCTAATGTGATCTCCTTTTAGATTTTTCCTTTTAATACCCTCTGAACTTCTGCTGACTCACTGTGTTTCTTTATGGGAGATAGCAAGCAGAGCTTCTTCATCATTAGTGCCCTTTGATCCTGCTTTCTGTCTTGCCTGCCTCTCCCTCATCCGTTCTGTACATCCTGTAAGTGCCCTTTGATCTCTTGCCACTCATCTCCCTCTTTCATTCTTGCACTAGGATAGAAACTGTCTATTCCTAATTTTTATTTCCAAATTTACAGGTGCATCTCTCCTTTTGAAATAACCTCTGCATCTACTATAACTTCTAATAGTTTGAAAAGTTATTTGTTTTGTCTCTACAAGCTTCAGTTTATTTTCTTTCACCTGCAGCATTATTTCCTTTGTGAGGGCAGGTTTTTCCAGCCTATGACTTGCTTTGTTCTTACATATGCTACCCTGAGATATATGTGGATGGATGGATGGATGGATGGATGGATGGATGGGATATCTGGAAAGGTTGGTAGCATTTCTTTTACCTCTATATATTAATTCTCATTTATTGAAAGGGAGCTGAGAGTTTGGTTTGGAACCCGGCACCCCTCAGCTGGACCACATGAGCCACACATGCACTTCTCACCTAAATACCAGCTGAAGGAAGGTGCAGAAGTGACAGGTATCTGAGCTAACTAAATGTTCCTACTTTGAGTGGAGAACATGCACCATCCTCTTGAAATGCTACTATTGAAGTAGCATTTACCGTTATTTACCAAATAATTCTCATTTCACTGCCTGGAGGCTCCCAGTGTCATCAAAGTTCCCGATTTTGTTTTATTTTACTTACAGAGTGAGCAGAGCAGATGCAGCAGGGCCAGCTCTCTGTAGGAAGCCCTGAAGGCTAGGTGTGCTTCTTGCATGCCTACCTGACACCTTTACTCTTACCCCACAGAGCCTCACAAATCCAAGCTGGTGATCCCATAAAAGCCAGTCACACAAAGCTCCACCAGCAGGGGCAACCTGCTGAGGAAAGACTGAGGATTTTCTGTGATTTTCACACATGAAAACAGAGAGCTGCACTGTCTGGAGCCTGCTCCAGCCTCCAAGACAGATTTCAGTGCAATCTCTTACTTCCAGAGCTCTTGAAGTGCCTCCCAAGCAGCTTCTTGGAAGAAGTACCTTTTCTTTCCCATGCTTCCTGCAGAATTTTATGTGCCATAATTCATCTCTACAATACCACCCAACCAGGCTTTATAAAACCTTGATAAATCAGTGCAAGCAAATTGGCTGTGAACACCCTGGCATTTGAGAGCTCAGCTCTCCCTGCCAGTGATAAACCATATCCCAGTAAGTTCCTCCAGTTTCGTGAGGATTGGGATGGACAGTCCTACAAAGGAGGCCACTGAACTTCCACCAGTAATGCTCAGGCCATTTTTTCCTGTAGCACTAGAAACACAGAAGTAAATGTCCCATGGACCAAAACCAGAGGAGGCATTCAGAGTACAGAAAGTCCCACAGCTGTCCCTGGCAAAACATGGACACAGATACTCTTTCTCCCACTGATTTTTAAGATGTTGCCCTTTGCTTTCGAGCATTTAATACAGGCTGTTCACATGCTACTTCCAAATCTCAAGTCTCTCTATACATTTGCCTATTTTTTCTGACTTAGTTTTCACTTGTTTTCCCTTCAGGTTGTGTAGGTTCTCAGCACAGGTTGAAGAAAGTATCTAACTCTCTTGCTTTCAAAAATTCTAATTTTTCAATGGCAGTAAGCATGAGACCTCCAATCAAGTCATACAAAAGACTTTTTTAAACAGAAACCTGAGGAGATGCTTTCAAACTTTCTGTCTGCCACGTACTTTACTGTGATGTCTAACAGAGAAAAATGTGTGTTGGCAACACTGCTTAGTCCACACTGGAAAGGGAAAATTGAAATGATACTTCTAAGAAGATTAGTTAGTGATCAATAGCGACAGGTAGCTATAAACACAGTAATAGCGACCCTCTCATATTCTCTCATCTGGTGCAGCCCTCCCAGAATTGCATTTCAGAAAAATTAATTTGTTACAACTCCCACTCTGGGCAAGTTACCACGAAAAAACAACAAGAGACAGAAAAACAAAGCCAAAGAAATGTCCCATAAAGAGAAATATGAACAGCTGCAATGCTAAACAAAACCACGCTAACCCAGCTGCAAAGAAAAGGAGAAGATTTTCAGAAAGGGGATTTTGAAGTCCAGGGAGTAAAATAAGAAGTTGCTCCAAATGGAATCTTCTCTGTTGGAAATGAGTAACTGTAGAGTAAGAAGTCTCAAGAACCAGGAAGACCAGAGGGAGGAGACAGGAAAAAGTTCATGTACAGGCCTGGCAAATGCCTACAGCTTTGGCCATTAAGAGTCAAGATTCTGCCCTTTTTTTTTTTTTTTTTTTTTCCCTGACATATTTATCACTTAGTAATGCTGCATTCTCAAAAGTATTCTCAATAAAAGCAAATCACAATTTCCACCTGAAAATTTCACATTTCTTGAGTTCTTGAAAAGCCTTTCCTATATAAGAGGTGAAATTTTGTGCATGCTTTGTTGCATACAAAGACTCCATTCCTCCAAATAAACCACTACCCGAAGGTAAGGATTTTGAATTCAGGAATGTTAAGCACTTCACACAATGATAATGGCAGAATCAAGACCACTGCATAAATATCAAGCCTGTCTTTGAGGGGAAATTGAGAACTGCTAATCTGAACACTCCTAGGCATAACTTAAAATACAAAAGAGCCTATCAGAAAGTAAACTGTCATTTATAGTTAAAGTTGTTTCTCAGTAAAACAGCATAACTGTAAATTTATTAGAAAGAAAATAAACATAAGCAGATAAGAAATCTAAATATTTTACATAAGCTACAAAAATTCAATAAAAATGCACCAGGTAAAGTGAAACTTCATTAGCCAATTATTTCATGGTCAGAATATAAGGGTAATAGTATAACAATGAAGAAAAAAGTGCAGTTTATAGGAGTAAAAAATTTTTTTTTTGAGTCATGGTAGAACTGACAATGCAGCACCATCAGCTCAAAACAAATTAAGTTTCAGCATTCAGTTTGGAACAGACAAGGCTCCAATCTGTACTTGCTGGGACCTAAAAATTTTAATTTAAATAAAAATATGCATGGACAGACAAAACCAACATAAGTCTCTTTATAAAAAAAATGCAACACAATGCTCAGTGCCTTCTTGAATTCTTAGACATAAAAGAACTACAATATTTCTTCTCTGTGTCACTGCACCCTGAATAGGCTGAGTCTGTTCCTTACATTCCAGAACTCCAGAGATAAATTGAAAGTCTGCCAGGCCCGCTTTACCAGTCAAAACTTTCATTCTGTAGGAAATACTGTATCCATTTGGAAAGTGTATCAGTCAAGACTTCCTCTGCTTTTTCTGCAGAAAAATACAGAATAAATGGCATATGCAGTAGCAGTTTTACTTAATAGGTGAGGTAAGCAAATTTGGGTTGTTCTGGGAGAGATTTTTCTTCTGGATTTGTCCTTTACAATCTGATAACCCCAGAACAGAGGTGCCACACCGCTCCAAGATTTCACTAACAGACAAAGTTCTGGCTTTGGTCCTCGAGAAAAGCACTTCCCTGACTCACAGTTCCTAATCCACTTTTAAGGAAATGTTACCACACAGAAAATTCTTTGTTGTGGTGAGGCAGCCCAGAGCTGCACTACATTTGCTTTCCAGTCTCCATTGCAACCTGTACTGTGAGTTTCCATGGAGATTTGTGAAGGAAGAAGTATCCATGCTATGTCAAATCTGGAGATCACAAACATTTCTCTTTCAGGAAAGGGAATGAAATCTTGAAATCACAGCACAAAGTCTAACAAACACTCTGGAAAGGAGATGTGATCAAATAAAATGCAATTGAAAAAAAAAAAAAGAAAAGAGAAGATTTGGAAATGGAGTGATTACAACCAAATGGACTGAGATGAAATGAGGGGCAGTGGAAAGGACCAAAACTTGCCTGAAATCAGGGAAGAAATGTAAATAAAGAGACAGGAGAAGAAACTACATAAATGAAATCTTAAAAATAAAAAAAGGGAAATTCTTCCTTTGAGGAAAGGGAATGCAGTCTTGAGAGTTCAATGGGGATTAACTGGGCAAGCTTCAGTCCCTTTCCCTGCACTTCTTGTTATCCCATTCACCTTTATTGTTTTCTCTTGGTTCCAGGTTTTTTCCTTCCTTTCGTTTTACATTTCATTTCTTCAAATTCTTCTCCTGTCTCTTTATTTACATTTCTTCCCTGATTTCAGGCAAGTTTTGGTCCCTTCCACTGCCCCTTATTTCATCTCAATCCATTTGGTTGTAATCACTCCATTTCCAAATCTTCTCCTTTTTTTTCAATTGCATTTTATTTGATCATATCACTTTTCCAGAGCGTTTGTTAGACTTTGTGCTGTGATTTCAAGATTTCATTCCCTTTCCTGAAACATTTTCCTTCCAATATTTAAAACAAACATTTTCCTTCCAATATTTAAGGAAACAAATCCAGAAGGAACATCTTGCCCTTAAGGTCCATTCCTTGATTCATAGTTCCAGCCTCCTGTCTGATCTTGGGAAAAGTTAACATCTTTGTGCTCCAGTTTCTCTTAAATTACTTACAACCGTTCTTTTCTTCTGCCACGTTTTGTCTGTCTTCTATATTTTAAAGGTATGATCTCCAGAACAAACAGGCTCTGGCAAAAATTTTGCACCTCACTTGGAGAAGAGGAGAAAAGAAAAAGAAAGGAAACATTATTAGTTTGAGAGTTCTCTAAAAGAACCACAGGCTGGGTTCCACACCATTTAATCCCAGAGTGATAGTTTCCTACAAGCATGGTAAAAACTGCTGATCTGAATCAAGTTCAAAGCAGAATCAGCTTAATTATGATGATATGTCTGCATGTTTAATCAGGTAATGCTAAATAAATGATTAAAACAATTAACTGCATCTTTTAAGGCACTGAATACACACAGAGCAACACTAAGTTGCTTGCAAACATTACACATGGTTTGATTTCTTATACTTTGGGGAAAGCTGTATGCACTGGCAATAAACTGATCTAAGATTCTCATCTAATGGGAACTTTAAATAGCAGGGATTGAGGCAAAAGGAAGCATCTGAAGAAACATTAAATGCCAACCATTCTGTTCCAAAGAAATGTAACTCCTCCTTCTGCACCAAATTCTTCATAGATTTTTGTCAACATCTTACATTTTATACCCATAAGAAAGCAGTTTTCTTTTTCCTTAAGCTTGAAATACAATTTCTCTAAGGTTGCCTATCAGCACATTTTTATCCTTTGGTTTCTTTTAACGTAACTTCATCAAAGTAGGGCTCAGTAAATTGAGCCTAAAGAGCAGTGCAAGATGAAATGCTGCAGAAAATGAATATTCTCATTTCCCCCTAACATTGCAATATATATTAAAGATGAATTAGAAGAAAAAAAGTAATTTTATTTACCATGCTTAGCCTTGTTCCTTCGCTTTGCTTAATGGAGATCGGGGTGGACAGGCAGTTAAAAGAGTAGGTTTCACAATTTTATAACATTCTAATTTACCAACATTTCTTGGTATATACGTGAAAGTTTGAAATTTACCAGTAAAAAACTACAAATCCATCTATTCCCCTTCCTCTTTAAAACAAAAGATCTTTAGAAATAAGGATCATTTCCTTCCTTTCCTGTTATCACCCCACCTGTATCTTTCTTCCCTTTTAAACCCATTAGTGTATTTTCATACTGTTACCTTCTCCAGTGTGTAGGGCTGGCAGTAAAAATCCTGCATGAGAAACATCAGAAGATTTTTGGAAGACACAAAGTGATGGGAATCCTTTGAAAACAAAAGTTCACCAATGAATTGTTCATTGCAGGGCCATGCAACTTCCAAAAGAAAAGAGAGACAAGAATGATAAAACAGTTCAGTGTGTATTTTAAACTGCAGCATGGTACATTTATTTTGGCACTTAAATTTCTCATTTCCCCAAGGACAAAGTGTGCACATCTCAAGTAATGATGCCCAGATGCTCCAAGGATACGGCTTAGCAGTCAAGCTTCTTGCTGGTATAAACTGGCAGTTTCCCTGAATTCCCAGATGTGCTATTGAAAACTCACGAGCTACTTCATCCACACCAACTCCAACAGGTCCAGCAGTCTGCCTAAGCTACTTTTGCAGCAATAATATTTACCATTTTGATTTTGAAATTTGCTTCCTGGAAGTTTGCGGTATTTATCCAAAATACATTGCTTTGCAGCCATTCATGCCATTAAAATCCTGCTAGTGAAAGAAAACCTCCAAGGAGCATGAACATTGCTAAAGCAAATGTGATACCAAGTCAAGGAAATATTGGCAGACTTCTTCTCAGCACCCACCAAACATTAGTGTCAACATGTTTGAAATCACTACAATTAGCAGCAAGTGAGGCTTCAAGATTGTGATGTAGGAAAACATCCTAAAAGAAGGGAGGGAGCTTTCTTGACTTGTCAAAATGATTAGGGAAGAGACTGGAAGTGAACAAGCAGCACATGGCATTTCCAGAGTTACACAAATTTAGAAGAAAGAGTTGCTCCATTAGTTCTCTTAATAGGACATTCTGTCACCCCTAGCTTCCTCTGAGGCTTTGCAGAAGAAAAGAGGAATTCTTTTCCTTTAAATAGAATCAAAGTCCAAAAAAAGGAGAATATATAAAATAAGATAATTATTATGAGACTGAGATTGTTGCCAGAATTGCTAGGACTCTGCCTATGTTTTAGGCATAGTTGCATTATCAATTTAAGGCCATAATCACTACATATGTTCAAACCTAGGGCAGCTTATATGGAAAATGTACACTTCTCGATTTCCAAAGGAAAAGGATTCAGTATTTTTTTAATCACCACTGAAAGACTACAGCAGGTGAAATTCATCTGTTTATTTTAGTCACTATAGAATTCAAATATGAATGTGCCTTCTCTTTTCTAAGATTATCTAAGCCCATATAGGAAAAAATAAATCCAACTCTCTTAATGACATGAAAAGGAAGGCACCATCAATGGGGAGAAAGGGGAAATGGAAAGGGAGAAAGAAGAAGACAAGAATAAATGTGGAAAACATTATTTGCAATAAAGCTTAAAAAGGAAAACATCTCCTTGAATTAAGAAGCAACACTTAACCAAGTAATAATTCCATATACTCATAGGAAAAACATAATTATTTACACAATGCAAAGTTCTGAAATCATGGAATTTGCTGTAACTCAATTTAAAGCTAAACAGCTCATGAGTTTTCATGAAATAAAGGCCCTTTTTTGTCTCTTTTGCAAACAGACTCTTGAGCACCTACAAGACAGTGTCTGGGCAGAGCACATCAGGGCAGGATTACCTTCCCTCTTATTTTCTTATTATCAATTTACTCAAACAAAAATTACAGTGGAAAGGTCGTCACACTGGGGAAAGAAGCTCAGGGTTTTCAAGACCAACAAAACACATCAGTTTGCCATTTACTGTGAAAACTTAACAGTAATCCTTCTGAAAGAGCGAGTTTTAATCTTGCTGCCATTGCAGCTTCTTGTTTTCTACCTTTTCCTTTTTCTTTGATTTCCATTCAAATTATTTAATGAAAGGATGATAAATTCTTGACCTTCCTCTCATGAGCATTCCTCTCTGACATTTGGGAATGCTCCCCGGGAGGACACTTTGCCTAGGGGGGATTAACATTGTATATCAACCTTCCAAACTGAACCCATTAGAAAAATGTAAATTAGGCAAGCTTTCTTGCTGTACTTTTACCTTTTGATAATTCGCCATTGATAAGATTTCTGAGGCTAATCAAGAGCTGGAAGCTTTCTTTGTCCTGAGTAGAGCATTTTGAATGTTTTCTGATATGCTACGATTGTATGCTTCTTCTTCCTGGGACAATCACAAAGATGTGTTTCAACCCAACGCTTTGTATAAAGCAATGCAACTGTAGGAGGTTTTGGTTGGGCTTTTTTTCTTTTTCAACTTTTTAAAATTTTTTTTTTTTGAGGTTGCTATCATGGATCATGGTGCCAGGACAGGCTGCTGTGGTCTGTGACTGGCTTCATGCATAAGGGAAGCCATGGGACTCTGTTGAAATGTTTCTGCTTGGACTATCTTGAGCACTTTCAGGAGCACACCCAGTTTTCTTTTCTTAAAATCCCAGAGGGTGCTCAGACAGCCACCATGCTTGTCAAGCTAAAGTTAATTATATTTCCTGTTCATATGTTTTATCTCACCTCTGAGTTTGCCACCTTCAGCTCCCAGCCTTCCGACTTAGGTATTCTCCACCCTGCCTGACTAAACATCCTTTTTCGTGTATCATTTGGTGTATTCTGCCTCTACAGCTCCCAGAGGAGGACATGTGGTGGCACAGCCAAATCCAGTAAGTCTTCCCTGAAAGTCTAAGCTGCTTCCAGGACTGCACTTGGTTGGGTCAGTATTAATTTGCCCTCTGGTTCATTAGTGAGCACAGGTACCAAATGTACAGATGAGGTACCTTCTGCACCCCAAAGACGTCATAATGCCTTAGGTATCAGCCAAAGTCTTACTATCACAACATCATCCTCATTTCTCACCTGGGTGACAAACCACAAGAGTTTCAAGATTTCCCCAACATCCCCTGCTGGAAGAGAACCCTCCATCCTTACTGTCGTTGCCTCCACAGAAGAATTCCCCACTAAAAGACAGTTTTCTTTTCTCTTTTAGGTATGCCAAACCAAACCAGGTTATTCCACATCAGCCATCTTCTCTCCTGCAGCAATTGTCATATTCCCGATACTTGCACTGCTTTAAACTCCACCCAAGTTACACACACTTTGCTATACTAATTCCAGAAAGAAAGGAAAGATTTCAGACAGTAGTCATGTCTTCCTGTTTCCAGGTCAGGTTTGGTGCATGCCATTTAGCTGGTTTTTATCCACAGATTGTATAACAATTTGATTTTGTGCTATTTTTATTTCTAATGAGAAAACAGTGCAGAATTACTGCAAGTCTTATCAAAGTTTAATTACATTGCAATTAAACTATCAATGCTTGCAAATCAATAGTAACAGACTCTTTTGTCCAGGGCAGATGCCAGACTGTTTCTGGTAAAGAACTACCAAGAACAGTCTCTTTAATGTATTTAAACATTGCAAACTTGCTTTCTTTCATTTTGGGGAAGTTTGTCATGATTTTGAAAACTTATCAATGACCCTGGAAGGATTTTTGCAAATTATTTAGATCTGTAGAATACGGAATATTAACAGCTGCTGCTGAGGAACCCTTTGACCTGCACCACTCCTGTAAGGGACAGGGCTCCAGGACCCATTTGAAGACAGACTCAATAAAGCACAGGGCTCCATGCACATAACCCTGTGTGAGCCCATGAGAAATTGGACAGAAGGGTTGTAACAGGAGCTTTTCTTTACATTCTTTTAGGCCCCTGCTCTTCCCTAAGGAATGCCAAGGGAGGAGCAGGGTTCTTAATGGAGAGAGTTATGCTTCACTGAACTTCTTACATTACGTAAACAAGCAGAGAACCAAAGAGAAGCACAGACTAGTTTTTGTAGACATTTACTGAATATTTCTAACCAGTTCTGAGTTATCATTCTTATATTTTTGTCTAAATGCTCTTCATGTGGCCAATAATAGTTTCAGCTTTGAGAAACCGGCAACTCTGAATGTGCTTCGTCTCTGCAGCACCAGTCTTTTGGCCACAAGTTATGCCATTTTTAGAGCAATTTGACACTTCTCAAACTTTCCTCATTTGCTGCTTCCTGATTATCCTCTTTACTACAGTAATAAAAACTTCCCTCTCAGGTGTCATTTATAGTAACTCAATAGAATTAATGCCTGTGAGTAAGACAACATTTTCTGTTTTGTTAGCCATGATGCAGATGAATTTTCATACAGCACATGAAAGAATTTAGTTCAGTGGCAAGTTCTGTAAATCCATGGGACTGCTCTCAATTTGCAGTCCTTTGGCTCTACCATCCACTTTCCATTCACTCACTAGGAAACCTGAAGGAGGGTGGAACAAGGTTTTTCAGAATGGAATAACACAACTTTCATTCAGCACATCCTATTAGGTGATTTGGTTTCAATATAGCCACTGGGACCCTGGGGATTCAACAAGCAGTCACCATTCCTCCCCTGATGCTGAGCCTACATTGAGTCAAGTACATGGATAAAGATTTCTAAGTGATAGAGCATTCAGTATCTTAGCAAAAAAACCTTGATTTCATTGTGATGGATTATGACACAACACTGATCAGAAACATAAGCAATCATGGACAGAGAATTTTTAAAAAAAAAACAAAAAAAAAAAAAACAAAAAACAAACAAACAAAAAAAAAACACCAAAAAAAAAAAAAACAACCAAAACCAAACCCTACTTTACTAAGAATTTTACATGTGGTAATGCCAACATGGGTGATAAGACAACTGTCTTTTGTCTCCTGAATAGGAAGTGTCAGTTGCTCTCTGACTGACAATGAGAATTATTTGTTAGAGTCCTTCCAATAGTGACTTGAGATTAATTGCTTGAAACTCAAACCCGTGGATTGTCACACCCAAGCAGACACATCAGTGAGGTCCTGGACCACCCAGGGAATTAACAATTGATTTTCATCCTTGTATCTCCCTCACTGCTTAAATGTGATGGCTTATTTTGTTTGTAGACTGTATGCAAAGCTGTAATTTAATAAAACTCAATCTAGCACTGAACTGTAAACTAACTATAGAGATTATTTAAATGCCCCTTTATTTTTCAGCTGATAATCTTCTGTAAAGTCATGCTGGATATGATGCTAATGCCTGGTTACAGACCTAGAATGTCAAGTATGTGTGCTTGGGGGATGCAGGGGTATTTTTAACAGCATTTCATGCAAGTTTGGCCTATTTTGAATTCTATAGACCTTAATCTTTCCCCCAGCTGTCTCACAGCAGAGCAGAAAGAGTCAACTAATTAGGTTCATAGTGAAGTGAATCAGAGCATGTTTTGTTGAGGAGGCCTCAATGTTTCAATCGTGCACACCTGAAACACTGCCTAAAGTTACTAGATACACAGAAAGGAAAATCACAATGCAAAAACAAAATGTGCAATTGTTTAAAACAGCAGGCTAAAACAAGGTGATATTAAGCCTGTTTATTGAAAGTTAAAAACAACAACTGAGGATGAGCCTTCGGATAAGCTTAAGGCCTACTGTGCAATTCAGAGAAATAGTAACTGGATGGCATCCAGGGCGCTTCTCTGGATACAGTGCTCCACCAAAGGGCCCAGGCGCCAGGCACCCGGGGGCGTTAAACGCTCTTGTGCTGCTGGATTGGTGCATTTTCAATCCACACACTGATTGGTCTCTTTTCTGGCCCCTGGTTGGTCCAGACCGGGGTGCAGTCCTGACCAATCATTCTGAAATCCCCTGATCTTACTTGCTGGCTCGTCTTCCAATCACAGTTCAAATTTCAGTCCTCACCTCATGAAGTCATGTTCTAGATGGTTCCCCTCGTCAATTCATCAAACTTTCCCCATTCCTTCCACTGGCCATCCATCCCCATGCAACAGCACATCGAACCCCACAGTGCACTACCTCACAACTCCGGACACTAATTGTTAAATCGTGTGAGCGGGTATCCACGGCAGCAGCGTGGGACAGAACTCTCTGGAGACAGGGTTGGTCTGGAGACACGTGCTTTATTGCCAGGGCTGAAGGTAGAAGGAGCCCTGCTCTCAGCTGCCAGCCCCCAGCTGAGAGGGTCATCTGAGAGACCAATTTCCTGTTGCTTTACAGTTTTATCTCTTTCTCTGTTGAATATTCTAACTTACGATAACCAACTGGTGCGGAACACAAATCCTAATACATTTAAATACAGCCTATAGGAATTACTACATTACCACAGGGGCTACATTCTAAACCTTAAGAGATGATATCTAAGTTACCCTGTTCCTGCCAGCATGGCAAGTGCCCTTTGCCCCTTGAATCTTTGTCATTCCTTTGTTTGCTAGAGATGTTGCTCCTGTCTTCTGGGTGGCCTGTTCACATCTCAAAGGTCACCACTATTTCTACTTCACTCATGGGCTTTATATTTTCAGAATCTCCTGCCAAGCAATCGTATCTGTAAGGTTTCTCTGTCTCACCATTTCCAACAACTAATCATACACAACAACTCTCTATATTAATCAACAATTCATACCAACCACTTATATCAATTTGATCAACAATTCATAACTCCAACCATGAAAATCTACTTTATCTATAACACAATCACATTTATTACTGCTCACTGGGTGTAGGAATCTAGTCTGTGTTTTCTGACATGATAGGAGGATTATTGAAGAGACAAAAGTGTTACAGATGTGAACTACATAAATATCTGCTTCTTAAGGTGGCCTTTGAGACTAGACACCCAGTAGCTATAGAATACTTGCCCTCACATTACTTCTTGGGGTTTCTCCTCTAAAAATCTTTATCTTGTTCAATAGTTTTTCTCACTTTGAATGTCCCTATTCTCTCCCACTACTTGCAAGGATTGGATGGGAGAGGGAGTGAAGTGAGCAAGCAACCCTGTGGGTGCCAGGGTCAACATACCACAAAAGGTGATATTGTATCTTCATCCCTCTTTCACCTTAAATACTTGCTATACTGTACTTTAAATATTGCTGAAATCAGTAATATCTCTAAAGTCACAATGAATTTGGAAGCCAGCTGGTAATATTCAGGTTGTCAGCATGTAAGTTATAATGACAAACAGCCTTAGCTATTTTTTTTTTTTAAGTCTGGTCAGAATTTAACTCAGGGCAAGACTTGGTTCACATGTGAATATCTAAAGTTCATTCACTCACAAATTTTCACCCAGCTCTCAGTCTGGTTTAGAAAACATCAGGCATCAAAAGACAATAATATCTAGACTTAATAAAAGCGCTGTAAAAATGAAGGTGGCAAGCAAACAGTGACTCAAAATTTACATCAGTCTCAGAGATCTTCATACATCTGAATTTCATGAAAGTGTTGAGATTGACTTCTGAGGTTAATACAATTAAACCTTAATAAGACAATAAAAAAATCAATGAATGCAAAGTGAGTGATTACACATTTCCATAGGGTAGGTAAATTGGAATGTAGTAACTTTATCAGGAAGCAAATTTTCTAAATATGCCCACCTAAAGGAATAAAAGCAGTAGCAGATGAATAAGATTGGAAGCACATGGTCAGCTGTTCTAGGTATGGATAATAACCATTTTCTAAAGCTCTCACATACATGCAGTTGTATGGATTCTGTTCTTTTCTAATTTTGGAAGATAAGGGAAACAATATCCTATTGTTTTTTAATTCTTTTTCTTCATCAGCAAAACTCAATCTCAAGAGATGCAGGATGAGGCCTGTAAGAGTAGAGAGACTAAAAGAAAGGAGAAATGTAACAAAGATGTACCACGGACAGAAATTATTAAAGGCTAAATTTAGGAGATTTTTTTTTGCTTTGCTGCAGGCACTTCATAACAAGAAACATTCTCATCAAGACAGATGGGACTCAAAATCTGAGTTCAGGGATGGCAGAAATATGTTTCAGGATGCTGTAAGGGACAATACAAAATAAAGACATTTGCCACCAGTTCACTGAAATTCAAAACATGGAAAAATCCCCTACCATGTATAGATTGCAACTTTCCTGCTGCTAGGAATCTGTTACTAGATTCTGCATGATTGGGAAGCTTAAATTACCACCTAACTTCTGGATGACTGTAGCCTTCTACAGAGAACAAGCTAATACTTATTTCATGTTCCTCTCTCCTTTGTGGCAATGTCTTTTAAGCAACACAGATCATTGCCTCAGTTCTGCTCCTCTTTCTTGGTGTCCAACATTTTCTGACAAACTTCATCTCCAGAGAGAGGAGTTAGATGTAAAAGCCAGGCCTACCTAACATCTATGAGCATCACTTTGAATCCTTACGAAAGCCTCCCAGGAAATCTTGCTATTTCATGAGGTAGACAGTAAACGGAGGTCACTGATGACACTTTCCCCTACCTACAAGCAACACCCATTCTGTTTCTTGGTGGTCTGCTAATCAGAGATATCCTCAGGAGCAAAAATTTTAATGGCTCTGAGGATCATGCACTTAAAATTCTCTAATGAAGCAGTATCCTAAGCAGCTCAAAATGCTCAGGGATCACATTCACAGAACAAAAAGTGTAAAGTGACATTTAAAGTAAACACGTTTTAAGCATATATTGCTGATTGCAGCAGTTTTCAAGGAGCATTTAGTTCTTCCACTCTGCATCTCTCTATCAGTGTGTGTGGCTACTGTTGCATGCAGGTCTAGAAATTTAAAGAAACAGAAAAGTCAGGTCTGATTTGATGTGACATCCACTACACTCACCCATGCTCCAGTCAAAGTGGCAAAAATCTCAGCTGAACTGGAGAGTGGGAACAGGCTGAGTCAGCACTTCACCTGACACAACCCAGCTTTCCCTGGTGTTTCTCTGTGCTGTACAAGAATCATAAAAGTACCCCAAGTGTGAATATATTCCACATAATTCTAAGATACTACAATTAAATTGTAAAAATTTCACATTAAAATGATCTCCTCAGTTTGTTTACTTGGGCAACTGATTGTTCATAACAATGTAGATTGAAGATTGCTCTAAAAGCATTTTAGAATGTTGACTGTTTTGGTTTTGTTTAAAAGCAAAATTACATCCCATTAAATTTCTCTTTGATGTTCTGGCTAGGTCAGTACATGCTGTCCCTTATTTTCAAAACAAGGACATTTATCTGCAGGCACACAAATCAATAATGAGCATTAAAGATAAAATACTGCAGAAACAATCATGTAAATTATTGTAATATCAAAGTAAGGCTCAGCATGACATCTAGCTTTTTTGTCTGGTTTTAAAAGACTGCTGAAGATCATTTTATTCAGGAAGAAACTTCAGAGAAGTCTGGTGGGAAATGCTGAGCAAAGCCACTGTGAAGTCTGAGCCACTAAGGAGTGATATTTAGGAACATTCTCAAAAGAGCAGAAGCTTGGAAGTCCCATTTCAAATTTTTGAGCACTTTCCTTTAAGACAAAAAAAAAAAAAAAAAAAAAAAAAAAAAAAAAAAAAAAAAAAAAAAAAAAAAAAAAAAAAAAAAACTGTGCCTGCCTTTCCTTCAGCTTTCTTATAGTAAAGCCACTCTTTATCCCATCACCCATTTTCTCATGTGTCTTAATTAGTCCTTCCTTCAGACTTTGTTCTAAGCCATGCATGCACCTGAGCTGAGATTAATGGCCTGTCCTTTCCCACATCACTTCTTCTCCCTTCCTAAATAAAGGCACTGAATTTGCTGTTCCATAGTCATATCCATTCTCCCCAAAGGTTTATTAAAGATACTCAGCCACAGTTCTGCAGTTCCATGCGCCAGCTGTTTCAGGATTGTGTGATGGAAATTAGCTGGTCTCCTGACTTGATAGGATTAAGTTCTTTGTGTTCTCATCTAGAAAGTGGTAATTTCTATTTCTATAACCTCACAGCTGCTTGCCTTTGCTCAGTGGTCACCATCCTAGGACTGCTCAATCCCAGCACAAAACATTCAGTATGACTCCAATCTATGCTTGGATTATGCTCCCCTCTCCTTCATCATACAGCAAACTATCCAGTCATTTCTCTTTTTGGTTTCTAAGGCTAAAGAATATTTTGCCATTTCATATTAATATTTCTTTCAAGGTCTCTCTCAGTCTGGCTTTTGGCAGTTGTCATTTTATTCCTGTATTCCTTGACTTCTTGCCAAATCTGGCTTATGGAGAGAATTTTCTCCCTTATGCTGTGTAATGATTGTGTTCAAATCTTTACTTTCATTCTTTGGAGTTTAAATCTTGACTGGTTTTGTTGGACACTATAACCAATCACTACAAAAAAAAAGTGAAGTAAGACAGGAACAAATAATGAAACCTATGCATTTGTGGCATGACACTGGAACACACAAAAGGGTTACCTGGAGTGGCTCTTGCCAGGTGAAAAGAAGAAGCCATGAAAATTGGCAGATATGACAACACAAAAGAAATCCCAAGGATCCCAGGCATAACATGATTTGTGTATGTAAGACTTCCCTCTTTCAGCCATTCATATCCAGAAAAGCTCCACAGAAGACAAAGGAATCACTTTCCACTAACTATGGAGTAATACAGAGGAGAGTGAGGACTGCTGAAGGGAAAGGAAAACCAGTCAGAGCAGCCACATCCTGATTTCAGTCCACTAACAACCCCCTTTAAAGGCATCACCTGCAAGCAGGAATTAGAATGGTAGAAATAGATTATACCCCTCTGTTCAGCTGCAGTAGTCCAATATATTTAATGCAACTCAAGGAAAATTGAGAGGTGTATGGTTTATTACTCTGCTAAAGTTATGCACCACAGACTCTGGGGGAAAAAAACACTGGGTAAATCTTAAGAGTGTATTACACAAATTCATTTAAGCCTTTCCTGTAGCTCCTTGGCAATTTTCAGGTCCCTCATTAATTCTATTCACAACTCGAAGTGAATCCATTGTAAATAGCAGTGCAGATCCCATTCAAATGTGGTTCTGGGAGTCAGACTAGAAATCACCAAAACTCTCCATTTGAATTCAAGGGAGAAAATAAGCAACAGGTACCATCTGACTGAAGAGGAGCTGATTTTTATTGACAGGAATGACATGAGGTATTAGAGAATACGTGAGTGTAAGAGAAGAGCTGAGAGAAGATTCCTCTCTGGGTGTGCTGCTCTGACAGCTCTCTGAAAGTAGCACTAAATGCCAAAGTTAACTGAATTATATTCATCCTCACTAGGAATAACACCAGAAAAGTTGTGCACAATAGACCTTCCCATTAAAAAAGAATTATTCTGTCTCCAAGTGTTTGTGTCACTCTCAGTAAGCAATAAATCCAGCTGACCTCATCTTGGGAGTAGAAATAACTGTAGCTATGAGGGAGTATTAAAATACAGCCCTCTGAGTGCATGCTGGGCTGGATGGAAGTGGATAAATCTGGCTTGTTGAACCTGCTGCTGGAAACAAGCTACTGTAATCTGAATCCCACTTTCCTAAAAATCCATTTCTCCTCTCCTGATGTATGCTGTCCCAACACAGCTTTTCAGGTGGCTCTTCCTAAGGTTCTTTAAGTCTCCCAGACTGCATGGCCTGCTCTTTGTTGCCTGACAGCTTTTTCCCTGGGTTTTTGCCACAAAGCAAAAACTAATCGCTTGCACTCTGTAAGCACATGTTGACCTGAGTCACATCACCCACCCTGATCCAGCTCTCTTTTCAAAACTTTCCAAAATCAATTTCATTCCTGCTGAAATGATAGAAAGTAAGGATGGTGTGGAAGAGGATCACGAGGAGCAAACATGGATGCAGATTTCTGAGGTCTGTAATACAGTACAGGTATTTAGCAGCAGACAACCAACAGTTTACAAAAAGTTGCAGCTTTACCCCATAGCGCTCTTCTTACCTGAATACCAGCAATGTTCCCTTGGGCTCTCTCACGGTGAATAGCATTACCAACTCCTCCTCCATCATAATGACTATTTCTTCTTTAGTCTCACCTACTCCTATTTGCCTAATTATCACTTCTCTCCTCCTTTTCATCACCTCCTAATCTGTCAACCCCACCTGATCTTCATAATCCCCTTTTTGCCTCCTCAGAATTTCTGAACGAAAAAACAAGATCAGGTGTCTGCTGCAGGTTTATTCTCTCAGCATTCGGTTCATTAGGAAAACCTCTCCCTTGAATTAAATCCCATGTTGCCATGGGTATGCACTGCTTTGCTGCTGTTGTATGTAAATATTTATGCTTAATGAAAGCACAAATGGATCAGGTGGACCTTCTGGGATCCAGTCTGCTCAAAGCCCTATCCAGCCTGGCTTTGAACACTTCCAGGGATGGAGCATCCACAGCTTCTTTGGGCAATCTGTTCCAGTGCCTTACTACACTCACACTATGGGTTTAAAACCATTCCCCTTGGTTCTATCATTGTCTGTATAAAATTCTCTCTTGCACTTTCATGTGTTTTATCACTATATCAGCTTTTCTGGTTTCTGTGATTTTGTTTTCTCATCCTCTTTACTCAGATTATCCCTGAGCAAATCCATCTAACTCCTTTTGTTTTTGCAAGGGGTTTCCACATCCAGGACAGCCCAGGGTGACATGTAACATGAGATTAGAAATGCAGATATCTTCAGCTTGCCATCATCCCAAGGAGCTGTGTATACCTCATATTTATCTCCTCTTTCTCTTTGGGAAATTCATATCTTGACCAAGACCTCAGTGATTCTTTGCCAGGAAGGGAAGCACAAGTAAACCTAAAAAGAAATCACCAAAGAAAATCACCCTCCTTTTCATAGGCCTTTTCTTTTTTTCTGATTATAACTTACCATTTCCCTGGTTATTTAGGGTGATAAAACCCTGCCTCATCTTCAATTCTGAGTGCACATGCAGGTTCTGTAGAACTAGCTTGTGAATAATTTTTTTAGTGAAAAACATTCTTGTCTATCTACTGTCATGTTACTAAAATTCATTTTTAGACTATCAGTTCCATCTTGCTCACTATAATATCATTTAATTTGGCTTTTAAAAATAAAAATAATGGTTCACAGCCATTTCAAACATGGCAGGAGGTATCCTATTTCTACCCAATCACTTCAACTACATCAGCTTTTTTGTATTCCTCTATGGGCTCCTTCCTCTTTCACAAAAGTCATAAACTCATTTTCCTCCTTCACTTTTAAGGTATTTCATTTCCCCAAAATCTTCCACTATCTATTGAAAAACTATTTTCAGTCCTAATTGGGATTATGACCTTTCCCACCATCATTTATTTGCCACGTTTTTTGGAATTACCACCTTTCCATTTGTCTTCCCTCTGTTCCTTATGACACCTTTGCTCAAAACAGTATGTTATCCTCAGCAGCAATACAACCAAATAAAGTCAGACACTGAAAAAACAAAGCACCGATTTCCTGTTCCCTTATAGTCTCTAAGGTAGCTGCATGTGCTCACCTGGGGCCTCGAGCAGCAGCAACATCATTTCAACAAGGGGTCATTGAAGTCTATTCTTTGCTTGTTGTTTTTGCCAATAACTAGGTGGCAAAAAAAAAAAAAAAACATTAAAAAGCAGAGATGAAAATTAAGTCCAGTAGGAAAGTGCAGGTACAATCATTTGTGCTGAAAGAACATTTGGACTACAAATGCATTGCATGCTTAGAAATATCTGACAATTCACTAAATTCAGAGGAATCAAAGTGAAGTGATTTCACTTCCTTGCCTTGACCTCCGCTCTTTACAAGTCAGCAATTCCTGTATTAGTCCAACATGATCGAAATAATGTGTCATTCTTACTTGGGTTATGTCAACACACTCTGCATGTGGACCAGGGCCCCAAAGCCACACAGAAGCAGATGGAGAAGACATTCCCAGCTACATTTGAGTGCATCCTGAGCAGCACAACAAGCCATGTTTTCAAAATCAATTCTCAAAAATAGTCTGTAAGAAAGAAAAAAAAGGGGAGGAGGAAATTCTGTCCTAAGTGAAGATCATTTTGCAAACCTTCTGCAAAGTGCTAATTAAACACGTTGTTGTTTTTTGGCAGGAAAAGATATTCCAGAATGATATTTGTAAACCACCTCTTACTCACATTCTTTACTGTTGGGGATTAGGTTTGTTCCTTTTTTACTCTAAAAAATTTTCTCCCCATAAGTTACTAGAGACTAAGTACTGAGTGCTTAAGGGTGCTTGACCAAAGCAAAGAGGTGGCCAAAAGTTCGGAGGGGGAGATAATGAGTTTTGGGGCAGCTAAAGGACAGAGCTGGAGGCAGCTTCGCCCTCTTGCTCTCGGCATCGCATTGGAGAGGACACGGCCAGGCTGTTTGC
>VZSR01001479.1:400699-428247 GCA_013398615.1 Brachypodius melanocephalos | reverse complement strand
AAAGGATTTGAATTTTACAGATACCTGTCTTTCAAACCAAGACATTTACATCACTAGCAAGAGACATTACACATTTTTTTCCCTTAGGTAAGAATCCGCAATACACAAAATAGTTAAATTTTCTAAAAGTGGCTTCTTAGTTTTTCTTACCATATAACTGAAGTCAGGTGAACTCCAAATTAATTATTTTGATTTGTTTAAAAATGTTACATTTTAAGTCATGATTTTGATATTGCATGCAGATAATTAGGCAAGGATTTCAACAGGTGCTTTCTGCTATATTTTCTATATCTTTTATGTGATTTTCAAGTAGAAACAGCAAGGACTTCCTGTGATAAAACTTAAGTACCATTAACAATTACATTATGAAAACACTTTATGTTCCCTAAATCCCAATGTTTCTATTTTGTACTTGCTTAATATGGTAAAAAAATTGCTTGTTTGGGGGTGTTGTGGTTTTGAGGGTTTTATTCTCCTTATGAACCACTATTATTTTTATAGATATGAAGAGTACTGCCACAGTGTTTTACTTTTTAACCAGAGATTAGCAGGCTGCAAGCTACTGTAGAGATGCAAACCAAAATAAAGGAATTTCTCACACAAAGAGGGTAAGATTGTGTTTAAGAAATTTAAACAGATCCAGACAGAGAGGAGACTTTTTTGTGGGATAATAAAGATGACAGGAAAATGTCTACTAAGATTCTTGGTATGTAGCTTCTCCAGAATCATCCATGTAAATTTTGTTCTCATGCATAACACCTGTCAGGATATCTGAACAAATATCTATAGAAACAGAAATGACAAGAAAACTTTCATGAAACCAGATCCAGCTTGGGGGTGGTGGGGGGAAGAAAAGGAAACAAAAACATACATCAAGCCATCCAACCTTCAACACACACAATCCAATGAGATTCTTTCTACTGCTTCCTTAGGAACATGAGCTTTTACCTTTACCACCCTCAGTCCACCTGATGGAATTCTTCTACTGTCAAAGATTATATTTGCATTGCCAAAGAAAAGGTTGGCTATTTGATAGCACAACAACAAACCTGATTTAGCTAGAACATGCAGTAAGAAAAACAGCTATGTATACATCATCTTAACATATCTGGCTGAGGTCAATTGCAGTTGAGAAACAAAAAACATTAACTGTATCTATGTCAAGGTAAGGATCACCTGATTCCAGTTGGGATTTTGACACAAAACAGCCATCTGAAATGCTTGTCTCACTATGAAAGTACACCATTGTGGAGAAATATATATGTATTATCATTGAACGCACAGAGAGTTCATAGAGGCCTTTGAAGAGAAAAATTATATCCAAGACAGGCAGAAAACATTCCTGGCAGATGGAGGAATTGTGGATAGTGAATTCCTTGGGGTACACTCACACATCTCATCAAAAGGGCAAGAAACTACATGGGAGAGGAGAGGACCACTTGTATTCTGGAGTGGAAATGATGGTGAGCAATATATGGCTGTGGGGGAGAAGAGATGGGAAAAAAAGGGATTAAGTAAAGAGAATTTCCTGTATTGCCCCAGCCAGCCACAAGTGGAGTCAAGCAGAAATTACCCTGCCTTTATGAAGTAACATGCATGTTATTTAATCAAGGCTTAATGAGATGAAAAAACATCAGCAGAACTCATCAGCTGGATACCATTTCTTTCCACTAATGCACACAGTGTTTTAGGACTGACATTTCATTAGAAATAACACTGCCCACTTCCCAGTCCATTATCAGAGTCTAAATCATACAAAGAACACAAATATTCAGAGCTGGAATATATCGTTGTGTTGTTTCTCTTTCAGAATACATTTTTAAGACATCCCACAAGCATCTGCGTTTGAATTTCCACTAATTCACATCCCACATTGCCTCTCAATGCCAAGTCTATTGAATCTAACACCAACAGAGCTGAGTCAGAGACAGCCTGTTGAATCCATGACATCCAAAACCAGGAATATTTAGAAGCATGGACACCAATTGACCAACACAAAAACATCATCCAGGTGCTCAAGGCACCTTTCTCACACAAAATAAGCAAAGGCCTTCACAAATAGAACACGACCCTATGGTTATTGTGCAAATGTTGTCATGCAGATTCAGTACTCCCCAAGAATTTCTCTATTGCACCAGTTACACAGTACCCTCAGCTGGTGGGGGTTTTTTCCCTTTTTATTTATTTTGTTTTAAAATAAATACTCTTATGCTTTGTACAAAAGGTCTTACTTACCAGTTACAATGTGGTTTTCACACGTGACACAAGCACTGCCTCAATGATCTCCTTGGTATTGTTATCTTGTTATTGAAAGCATGTATTTCACCATGCAGTCTCTAGCTGTCACTACATTTAAAGAGAGAAACAAGCCCCACTTTAACTGTCTGTCCCTTGGAAGCAGAAACTTGAGAAGATAATGAATGAAGAAACCTTTAAAGCTTTGAAAAGGCATGTACCACCATAAATCTTTTACTGCCTCTCCTCTTGTGTATGTGCCTTATTTCTTCATTTGCAAAGGTCACCTATCCTAGAAGCTGAGACATCAAAACGAAGGTAATGACTGGAACAGAAGAGGTTGTAAACCCCACTTTGATTTTGGTTCTTCTCCACACTACAGAGTTAAAAGCTTTAAAGCAACTGCTCGTCTGTGACCACTGAAGCCCACCCTCCTGAATATGCCTCTGGATTTTTGGAATTTGGACTGTGAGCTAAGCCACCTGATGGGAACTTTTCTGTTTCTCTCTCTCTCCACCTCACATTTACTATTAAATAAAATCTGTACTATTAAATAAAATCCATAATCAGATTTTAACATACACTACTGCTACATCTTTTACATTTATACCCTGACAGTCCTCGTGCTCTCTCATGCTATTTATTATATAAGTAATATAGAAAAGCAGTGTGTAATATATAAGCAATATAGCAAATCAGTGTATAATTGTTCTAAATTAAAGTTCATCCAGTTGTTATTGTTCTTGCTGACAAAACCCATTCCTTTTCTCCTCCATGGTAATTCAGAGCTCTTCCCCAACACAAGCAGGGAAAGCAAAAGGAAAAAAAAAATTTTGTGTATACATCCACTATCTTTCAAGCATGCAAATAACCAGCAGATGAGTATTTATATTTAGGATTAGAGCTTAAAACAGATAAACAGTGAATAAATGTGTGTCCTCAGTATCTAGGTTACATCCTTTAGGAATTTAGCCTAATATTCTCATTTCGTAGGGGGAAAAAAGGATTTGAAGAAACAATGAGAAGATGAGAAATGAGCTTACTTTGAAATATGACAATAATGATACACGAATGCTTGCCAGAAGCACATTAGTTACATTCTTGAAAAGGTTAAAAGTTCAAGAAATGCAATATAAGGTACAAGATATAATGAGATGTAACAAGTGAGAACAAGGAATAGCTGTGTTGTAAGCCAGAGGACCGTGCAAGCTCATTTACAAGTCAAAGGAAAAATAATCACCCTCACGTTCCCATAAAAGCCCTTTCCAAGGCTCCCATTAAGTATGTTGATGTTTGCTGCTTCCAAGTTTAAAATAACTTGGCCTTCATTTCACAGAACTGATTCACCTCCTCTTGCAACCCTTCTCCCAGGTGGGCAGCTGGAGAGGGCCCAGAGGCTTCCCTGTCCCAGCAAACCAGAACTTGTTAAGGACTGAACCAGCTCCACAGCTGACATTATGGGGAATACCAAAATCCCAGAGATTTGGGGTTTTGTTTGGTTTGTCGGTTGGGTTTTGTGGTTTTGGTTTGGGGGTTTTCTTGGTGTTTTTAGTTTGTCTGCATTTCTTTCTCTGTGGTAAGTCTGGCAATTTTTGCCACTACAGAGATATCGTGTTAGATCATTTTATATCAGCAACTTCAAAACTGGAAGGCAGCAAAAAAAACCAGCTGACAAGAAGGTGTAAAAGCAAAGCTCGAGGCCAAGAGCAGAATTTCAGCTTGTGTCCTTGAGTGCTCTGTGTGCCTTGAAGTCTTCGATCACTACAGCTGTCTAGCTCAAGGGCCCTCAAAGCACCCTGTATATTCTGCTACACAAAAGAAAAGTTTTAAGTGCTACTCTCAGTTTGAGCAAGAGGAATATCATATATACACACCTTATATTGGCAAACAAACAGAGGTGAGAAATGGCTGCAGCACGGATGTGCTGGACAGCAAACGCAGCTGAACAAATGAAAGAGAAACCAGGGTAGCTGTGAATCAAGTGGGCAAAAAGGAATTTGCCCATCTCCTTGTTATTCTGCAGGGCAGTTCAGTTTGTCCAGCTCTATCAGCCTTCTTGTTCCCTGTTCACTACAGGGGACTGGCAGTACAGTATTCCCACTTTTTCTTTCTTTTTTTAAGAGTTCACATGAATAGGTACTTTCAAAATAGTTCCTAGATGATCAGGCCTGCCAACAAAGAAACTCACTCCATAGAAAGCAATAAAAGGAGTGTCATATTGGTCAGCAAACCAGAAACAGAATTGTATAAGGCTTTTAATTAAGAAAACTTTTTTATTTGCAATTCATTTGTGATTTGCCTGCTTTAAATTTTTGAGTAGCCCAATCAGAGTGATTAACCAATACCTTCAGAGTCCTGAGCCTACCAATTTCTGGAGCAAAATTCTCATTTTAGCTTCACCAAATCTTTGTTTTCACTCCCCTGTGAAAGAGAAGACCTCAAAGAAGATCACGTATTTTGCAAACATCAGTGTTTGATAGAGTGTAAGAAAAAACACTCTCACAGATTTCAAATGGTTTATGAATATCTGCATTAAATGAAATAATTCTATTTCCACCAGTCCTAGTACAAACCACTTCATGAACCCTGGAGAAGATACACACAAACAGCCTGGAAACAGTTAAATACATAAAACCTGGGCTAGGGTGAACTGCCTTTCCCTCCGACATCCACTGCTGCACCACTGAATGTGAGAAGTGTTTTATTGGCATCCACCCCTCTCCTGCCATGCTCTGTGTGAGCCCCAGCTGATGTATGTGGCTGAGGTCGTGTCTAGAACAGTGCCACCGAGGGAAGAGACGCTGTCTCACACTCCCCGGCTCCAGTGGCCGTGCTGGCTCCCACCACCAGAGCCTGACAGCTTGACATTTCCCAACAGCCTGATGGATGAAAAGCACAATTCCTGCTCTTCTCCCTGACACCCTGCAGGAAAGACAGGGAGCTTATGAGATAAAGCTGGCAAGTTCAAAGGATGCAGATCAGAGCTCAAATGGTGTTTTCTGTTGCTCTAATGTTCTTTATTTTTTTTTTTTTTCTGCGGTCTTTCACAGCCCAGGAATGGTGCAGCATTTCTTCCTCTACTTAACAGTTTTCTTCTATTCCTTATTCCCAGTCTCTAGCATGGCAGGGATCTCAGTGCTTTTGTTGGAAAGGGAGACCATAACCTTCCTTTTGCAGGTGTATCTCAGTTGCTGCCTAGAGCACCCAGACACCAATTAGCTGCAGGCTCAGTCATGGAGAACACACTGCCCATATCCCCACTGGCACTGGGTCAGGGGGGAATCAAACCCAGCAGAATTTTTGTGGGTCACAGGTAAGGATGAAGCTCAATAGAACTGGTTCTCCCAGTCCAGGCAATCATCTTTAATGCTACTGCTATTTACAGATGTGATCATTTGAATGTACATAATCTCTAGTCTGAAAACAACAAGGAAAATGCTGAAAAAAAGGATGTCCACTATTTCTTTGGCTGGTTTAAGTCCTTTTTCAGCCCCTCTTGAGTCCTTTTGTTTGATTCTTCAAAAATGTTTGCATGACCTTGTTTTCCTGACCAAGGGCTTTGGATGAACTTTAAAAACCCAAGAAAGTGTTCCTGGCAACCAAGCTTCACCCACACAATTATTTGTGCAAGAGAGCTTACATGTTTGTCTAATCAAGGAGCAGGAAAAGCATTATAAAATGCTTCTGATCAATAGTCTGTAGGCACAGAGCTCATAGGTACACTGAATATTCACCAACAATCAAGAGAGCAAACATTTTAAAGCATTTGCTGAAAAAAAATCAAAAAACCTGAGTAAACCAAATTCCACTGACAGATTTACTGCTAATGCTAAACCGAAAATTCTTCTAAGTGCTATTCTTTGCAAAGTATTAATTCCTTTCCAACTGTGAATTTAAGTTGCTTAAATATTGCTGTAAATAACTGAAATGTTCTGGATTTAGTATTTCTTTTCATGTTATTAAAGAAAATCCTAGTTAGAAAACAATAACCAATATATAGATCTTAAAAGAGAGGACATTTAGGAGAACTTTGACATTTGACATCATGCTTCTAAACCAACCACAAATGGCAGGAACCAAGAGATCTACACTATTTATACAAACACAGCAGAGAGCATGAAAAGGAATGATATGCAATTCTATTTGTATAGTTTCCTATTCAAGCAAGATGTCCTCTCAGAATTTTAACCCAGGAGGTTTACTTTGCAAACAATATGTTAAGCACCATTTATTTTCACTCTATTTCTCTAAAAAAAGTCAGGAGCCTCGTGTGGATAATGTAGCATTACATTTCACTTGCAACACTTAAATTGTAGGTATGAAGACTATCAAAGAGACAGCTTGCAAGTAAACAAATTATTCATTTTGTTCCATGTTTTTCAAAGGGAAGAACCCACATTTACACTTCAGCACTCCAATCCCTCGGGACATAAATGTGATTGAGCAATACCTGGATATTGTTCAGGTCTGTCCATGCCTCAGTGCTTCTCTGGTTTGCTGAGCCATCCTGTGGTGCACTGTTCATACTCTGCACTGCTATGACTCCATCCAGGTGACAGTCTCAAAGCATTTTTGCAACACAAATGAACTAATTCTCACCCACTGAAGCAAGGAGAGATTCACTGACTTCTTTAGGGGGAAAAAAAAAAAAAAAAAAAAAAAAAAAACACCAGCCCTTGATTCAAGCCTCAGGCTGCAGTCTGGCACTTCAGTAGTCTTGTAGTCATAGCAAAGTCCAAAAGTTCATTCTAGGTTATCAACAACATTCCGCTTTACAGCACACCTTACTCAGGTGATGCAAATAAATGAGAGTTGTAGCTTCAGAAATGAACCTGTTCATAGATCATACAACTGTGCCAGAAGTCAGATCTCGCTCTTCCTCCTAGACATCACACCATATTTTCTGATGTCTGCAATTAGTTGGGACAGCAGAAGGACCTGTCATCCCAAGCTAAATAACACAGCTAAAAATAAACAGCAAGCATCACCCTATTGTCACATCATTGCCCAACTAATACCAGAAAGGCTGGAATTGAATTGCAGAGAAAGAACAGCTTTGCTGTAGGAACAGCAAATGCCCTGATGAGATATGGCATACGAATCTAAGCCATCATTTCTTCTTCTAAGCTAAATAGACAGCCAGAAGGCCTAAGGGTTAAAACCACTAATGCAGATCAAAACTCAAAAGGCACACTACCTTTCCAAGAAATCATAAGCTTTCATCACCTTCTCTCCAAAGAACTTTAAAAAGCATTTAAAGAAAAGAGGTAGGAAGAAAACAAGGCAGAACTTTTGTTTCTCCACACACTTTTAAAAGTCCCACTTTGAGATGCTCCTGTAGGCAGAAGGAAAGAGCATCACTATGCAATTAAATACAGTATTGGCTGTCCAGACAATAACTAATGGGGCTATTGCAGGACTAGAGGAATTATCAGTTCTCAGAGTGCTTTCATTTATCCATTTGCTTTCAGCCATTTGTGGCAAAGGCATGCTATTCAAACAATAAAATATGGAAAGTGCAGCGAAGGACATGCAGCTAAAGGGTAAGAGTTACTGAAGGAGTCAATATTAACTGTCCTCATGTATTCACGGCTTCAGCACACAGCTTATTCTTCACAGCTGCACTGTAGCAAAAATAAAGTCATTCACTTCTTATCTCTAAGCTCTGTATTCACCCCATTTTTACTTTTCTTTAAAGAAAATATTAATTTCTTATCAAAGAATGCCAATTTCTCTTAACTTGGAGGTTGTGTAGGGAGCATATCTTCTCTACCTGGATGATAGACCAGAATATCAAAGTTTCTGGTTCACCGCTTAGCTGAAGTTGTTTTCAGCATTATATTTAAAACCTTTAAGCTTCAAAGGTTGATAAAGCATTAACACATTGCTAAAGCAGGAGCTCTGGTGCTTGAGAACAGACACTGGAGTGAATAATGTTGTGGTAGAGATTATTCCGGAGATTTTAACTGAAACTGAGCACATCCACCTCATTACCTATGGAAACCATCTCTTCCCGCAAGTTTATGAAACAATGTGGGATGTGTTCCCAGGTCAGAAAACGAACACAACTGTTAACTATAATATATACAAAGTGAGGCTATGCCCCCTATTTTCAGTGAAGTGACTCAAGTCTCTCCAAATAAAGAACACAGGGTCTGAGTTCTTTACTTAGCAGCAGGAAGACAATTAGTACAGTTACAAAATGTCAGATTATCCAGCTGTTTCTGATCTCATTAAACTACTTTTTGCCCACTTTTTCCTTCTTAAAATGTTAAAATGTTAAGATGTACAGCTCTTTCATTACATCTCCAGTCAGTTCCCGTTTCACCCAGGAGTTGCAAAAGGTGACACCCAGCACTGCCATGTGTAGCAGCATGTATTGAGTCCTGTAAGCACGGAATGGAGATGGCCTGAAGAGCATCACCCAAAGCAGGAAGGGCTGAGGCAGCACAGACCCTTCTCACTGCCCAGCCATGTCAACAATACAGTTATTTTAAGCTGCTGCACACTGCACAACTTTATAATGAGATTCTGATTTCATTCTATTAGTGCTTGTTTGAAACATCTCCACTGTGACCAAAGAAGGTAATTCATACTTACCAAGGTCAGTCTCCATTGTCACTTGTGGCATGGTCATACCAATTCCCTGTTATGGCTGACCCCCATGCCACCAAAGAGCAAGAACACCAAAAATGTTTGCTAGAAAAGTTAAGAAATGTGCTTTGAACTGTAAAGCAAGATTTGGCCTTCTACACTTTCTTTTTTCTGAATATATATGAACAGGTTTTTGCTGCTTTTTATGCCAGGGTTATTCTGAACCCCAGTTACAGCACCTTAGCACTGTGTTCTTCCAACTACATGGAAGACTCAGCACTAAAGACACAAATATTTATGTAAGACAAAAGGTGACAAAGGGACAAATAGAAGTGCAACACTCAGTCTTGAAGTGCCAGCCTGTACCAAACAGATTGTGCCAGATGCAGAGATCAATTATTCTACAATATTGCCAACTGTCTCCAGCATTTGTTCAGGATATTCACCAGCAGTGGGTGGAGGCCAAGGGAGAAGAAAAGCAGCTCATGTACTAACTGGGCTATTTGGTGTTTTTCAGGATGGCAATTGCCTCTCACTCTAACAAGCAGAGCAAATGCTAATGGGACCCGGTTCATTGCAGCCAGGAGAAGAGGTCAGGCTGAACAGAGAGCTACAGAAATCCCTGCAAACCAAGCATCTATTTAATCAGTACAATGAGGCCAAGCACATTATCCACAGGCAATTATATTGTTTCTCAAATACACTCTGACATGTTAAAACAATAGTCCCATAAAACGAGAGGCTCTCTGTGCTACTGTGGGATACTTGGAAGCTGTGACTGTCAATTTTGTGGATTTGTGTCAAACGTTCAGTGCAACAAAAGATGTGAGTGATACCTCCTTCAAGTCTTCCCAATAAATGAACCACTGTGACAAAGTATTTCAACTAAGTCATGCTGAAATATTTGGGCAAAAATGTCTCACAATTCTGCTGAGGATCTCATGTAAATGACATAACTGAAAAAGGCACCAGGCAAAGCAGAATAAAAGGGTTGTTCCAGCAGGTCTTCACCATTATTTCACAGGAAAAAAAAATAGAATGCATCAGCTCAAAGAACAACTAAGTGAAGATAAATCTTTAACATGTTCTCCATAATTTTTGTATCATTTTCCTTTTCTGAGCTTAGGGGCAGCAAATGCCTGTAGTGGTAGCTCATAAGATATAAATGGTGGTGATTTGTCCCTAAAGTTTGTACCTCCTATCTCCTGGCTTCACTAATGATCTCTGTCTCTTTAAGCCTCTGTTTAATTACATCATTCCCTGATCATATCATATTGGTCATTAATGCCTTTACAGTTTAATGCAGCACCACAAATGAACACAGAGCATTTCATAGAGCTGCAATTACAGTAATGCTTCATCTGGTATTCCTATCAAATGGAAACAGAACCAGCAGGCAGAAGTGTGCTGGAAATGCAAACAAGAGTAGGGAAAATATTTGGTGTTTACAAGTTGCACACTGCTTCAACTATTCCACATTTCTGTACACATCTGAGTTTTGATAGCAGTTTAGGTCACAAGTGAATTAATTCTACAGAAAAAAAAATCTTCAGACTTTTCTTATTGCTTACTTTCAAGACAATCTCTTTTATCCATCCAGGCTGAGAAGATGAAGGGGTTGAAAGCTGACCTACTGAGATGGACTTGAGGGGACTGGTGGATAAAAAGCTAGACACGATCTATCAGTGTGCATCCACCGCCCAAAAAACAACTGTATTCTGGGCTGCACAAAAGGAAGCGTGTCCAGCAGAGTGAGGGAGGTGGTTCTTCCTCTCTGCTTTGGTCTGGTGAAACCCTACTGTGTTCAGTTCTGGGGTCCTCAGCACAGGTAAGACAGGGACCTGCTTGAGCAGGTCCAGAGGAAGGACACAGAAATGATCAGGGGGATGGAACACCTCTCCTAGGAAGAAAAGCTGAGAGAGCTGGGGCTGTTCACCCTGGACACAAGAAGGCTTTATGGACACCCTATTGAGACCTTTCAGTACTTAGAGGTCTTACAAGATAGTGACAGGCATTTTAATAGGCCTACAGCAACAGGACAAGGGGTTTTAAACCAAAAGAGAGTAGATTCAAGATAAATATACAGAAGATATATTTCATGAACAGGGTGGTCAAACACTGGAACAGGTTGCTCAGAGAGGCTGTAGATGCCCCATGTTTCCATTCAAGGTGAGGTTGGGTGGGACTGAGCAATGTGATCTAGTTGAAGGTACCCCTGCTCATTGCAGGGGATTTGGACTAGATGGCCTTTAATGATTCCATGCAAACCAAACTATTCCATGATCTTTGGTTTTCACTTCCCCTTCTGCACTGAATCCACAAGTCCATTAATTCTCTCACTTTCATCTTTCCAGGGCTGCTAAAATCCCTCCTTTCCCTCTGCCGACAAGCTCAGGAATACACCGGAATACTCCTCACCTTCAATCCCACAGTATCCCATTATCCATAACTCTTGCTCTCATATACCCCTCTGCTATGTTTCCAAAATACTACTCTAGAATCAGCTTGTCAAAGTGTCAACCCTCACATAAGTTCTTCCCTAATAAAAATGAATCTCCCAATAAAGAAGATATAAATCCCATCAAGGTGGCTTTGTTCTGTCTTTCACTGTCAAAGAATAATCTCCGTTATGCCATGAGCAACTTGTTAGACAACTGCATGACAAAATCATTGCAAGATTATATTTAAAATTAGCTGAAAGTATTATGAAGCTGAATAAAATATCATTTGGACACAATTTCAAAATTACAGAAGATTTGTTTTGGCAGTGCTTAATATAACCACCATGCAACCTGGTACTGGAAGAATGCAAGTTCTAATAGAGGAGTAATTCTTTTTAAGGATATTAGTTAAGAAATTACAGTATTATGCACAATACTGTATCATCTGAATTCACATGACACCATTATATATCATTATATATTATTACATATTACGTATATCTTTGAAGCACTGTAGGACGGTCGAGCTCAAAAACAGTTACATACAGACCTTTCAAATAAACTAGCACTGAACTTTAGAGACATTATACTGCAAATAATGTATCACTCAGGACCCACCCCACTTCTTTGTCTTAAGTGCTTGATGAAAACACACAGAGAAAATAAAAGCAGACAACTGCAATAAAATAACAGCTAAACAACCCTTTCCAGGTATAAAACCCCATGAAAATGTATGGGACTACTGGAAACATTTGGCATTTGTCCTGTTATGCCTAAGTAACAAATACTAAGCATGAAGTTAAATGTCACAAGCAAGTTAGTTTTTCATAACCACATGTTTTTGAAGCTTTTTTATAGAATTCTTATTTAACTATGAATTTAGCCAGCTTGTATGGCTCATGGTCTTCTCTTAGCACTTTTTCAATACATCTAAGAACGGAGATCCCATAGCCTCTCCAAACATTATTCCACCCTCACATGTCAAGGGGTGTTAGACGCATTCACGGTTAAAGGGTTAAGGAAAAAAAAAAAAAAAAAAACCTCACCAAAAAGAATTTCCGAATTAGGTATTTGCAAATGGTAATAAGATCTGCCATTTGTCTCCTCCAGTCTGGGCAGAGCAGCACCTACAGCTGGCCTTCAGTACAACACCAACAAAGTAAAAGATGCAGATAATGTGCTCCCAAACCTCATCTCCAAGAAATACCTGTTTGAAACCCTTCCACAAGTCCTGCCCATTAATTAGAGCAGCTATCGATATCCAATATAAATACTTTATCATTTCATAAATGAAATATGTTCATGTGTTCATAATGTCATATGTTCATGACATCCTGTGTCTGAAAGTTCCACAGTTAAATCAAAAGTTGTACTGAAAAATATTTTATCAGTTCCACATTTCCCTTTTCAATATAATCATGTTTATTTCAAACTGCTAATTTCAATTTGATTCTTCAACTGAAGTTAAGCATGTATAAAAGAATTAGGTATAAAACTACTTCAAGACAGTCCCTCTAATTTTCTGTATTGTCCTTTCCTTGGATATGGATCTTAATTCCCCTAGTCTTAGGCATTCCTTTTACTAGTGAAATGCAAAAAGGAACCACAAGTTACTACCACATGGCCACTTTGCTGTATTTTTTGCATTGTTCATAAAGTAATCCACTAGGGATATATCCTTGTACTCCTACAGGCGCTCTTTATTGTCTGATATTAATTTACAGGGAGGAATAATTTCCCTTCCTTCCTGCAGTTTAATAAGGATTAGCCAGTGCAGAAATAAGCCAAACAAAAATATTTCAAAACATGTACTTTTGTTTAGTAGCAAACTGTTTTGACAACATCCATGCTCAGCTCTGGAGCTGATGAGTCTTCTCACAGTTGCTGAACCCATGAACTTTGATTTTCTCTCCCTAGAGGTTATTATAGATTTCCATGGGTTTGTGCACTGAGGAAATCAAGACTGTATTTTCCATCGATTTCAGCCCTGCAGATGTCAATAATCCTAAAAAAGGGCATTTAAAAAGATCCTGTGTGGGCTTTGTTGTAGCTGTTCACCTATTTTTATCCATTAATTATAAAATACAGTGCAATTCAGGGGGATAAAAAGTCAGTTTAAAGGCACCATTGGAAGGGAAACTAAGTGTTCTGCAGTCAAAGAGCTGGAAAACATTGAAGTCCCCCAGGACAGCTCATGATGTCCATCTGAGAACCCTCTGCATTACTTCACTGCAGGAAAGCCTATCTCAGTGCCCATAGTCCCCATAACCTCCCAGGGTCCTAGCAGGCCCTCCCTCTTGAAATAACATCCTGGCTTCCTGTATTTCTCTTTAATGCAGCAGAAGTTTGTCTAAGAAGGAGGAAGAAGTCAACATTTTAGTCAGATTAGAGAGCAGGACATGAGGCTTTCAGTGAGAGAACAAAACACTCTCAATGGATGCTTCTTGAACAACATTCATATCTGTGCTGTGAAAGGATCATACCATAATAGACAGTCCATAAAATCCATGAACAATGATTTTTTTGTTGTTCTTTACTGTAACTCATTCTGCTTTCCCACTAAGACCTGCCTGTCAGCATCATGTATCCCTACCATTCAGGTGCACTTGGAATTTTTTCTGCTTTACTATTATTGAAGGAGAGGTTTCAAAAAAATTTTTTTGTGTGTGTGGTTTTTTTGGTTTTTTTTGTTTTCTCCTGGCAGGAAAATCCCCACTCTGGTCATCTCTAACTCCAAACATAACATGAACATTTATGAAGTGTAAAATAACCTGCAAGGGAAATTTAACCTAATTTAATCTAATTTGATAGTTTACCAGAAATTTGATTTCTACCATTGTACTTCTTAAGTAGTTCAGACTTATTTAGAGAATCAGGACTCATATCAAACACAGGAATAAAAGTTAAACTTGTGTCTTGAGGTCTGAGGCTCATTTTAAATAGATTTTTCAATTATCTCCCAACATTTGCCAAGAATGCAAAACCACAATGCACTTACTCAGCACTACTTCACAACCATTCCCTGCCAATGCTCAACCTGCTTGCCCCAAACAGGATCTTTTTCTTTGTACCAAGAAAAATTAACAGACTATTGCCATGAGGATGTGTAAGAAATAACTCAAAATTCAATGGAAAGTTATTATGCAGGAAGCATCCACACAAGCACATTACAGACAACAAATAACAAGGAGATTATAGTTAAAGGAATAACATGAATATTTTCCTTCAAAAGATGTGGGAGAGGATCAGTGCTGAGGTTACCACAAAGAGCCAAGACTAAAGGAAGTCAATATGGCCTTTTGTTTGCAGATTACTGAAAAAAAAAATCAATAGATCTACAAAATCAGGCCTGGGTTCTTCAGACACTATTTTAACCCATTCTTATGTTAAAGTATTACTTGTGGTGATTCAGCTATCAGAAATTACTTGAGTAATTTGTCCCACTTGCAATAGTATCCTTATTTCAGCAGAGTTGAATCTATACAAATTGATGATGTGCATGCAATGCTTAGAAGAGTCTTTTCTTCCAAATCACACAGAAATACCCAGTGATTCTTCTAGATTTTGTTTCTACTGGTATAAAAAATCAGCTTTTATACTTATGACACACATAGGATTACTGAATATACCTTCATTTCAAAATATGAGTTGCTAAGATATTCTACAAAATCCTATTGTATCTGGAGATGCTTTCATGCTTTTCTCCAGTTTCTGGCAAGTTCCCAAAGTGCTTCATGCTGCAAACGCCTCATTGTAATCACACTTACCCAAATAATGCAGTTTTCACAGATTTGACTAAGTCGGGATGGGGGTGGTTTAAAAAAAAAAAAAAAAAAAAAAAAAGAAACACAACAACAACAAACTTATAATTCACTAATTATAATCACCACTTTTAATTCAGTACTTTTTACTGTGGAAGGTTCTTGTGTTCCACAGAGATGTTTAAATCCAGATTTATTCTGTCTGAAGGCTCTACAATTTCAGGACAACCCTTTGGATGGTTTTAATCCATTACTTTCAACGTAATTGAGTAGACCATACATGTACCAACATCTCAAAAATGCATGGAAAATTTAGATGTTCAAACAAGTTCAAAAACAGATCAGCTGAGGTGCTTCATTTTGTTAAGAGTAAGAGAGGGTTAAAAAAGAATTTAAATATTAAAAAATAAGATTAAAAAATATAAATTATGGAGATATTTAATATTAAAATTAAAATATTAAAATATTGAAACAGAATGGAGGAATGGACTGTGGGAACAATGACTGGGTCAACAGGGAAAAAATGTGGGTGGTGCAGGTGGGACAGAAAGCCACCACTAGTATGAGGGATTCAGTGGTGGGGGGAAAGAACAGTTTCATTCACACTGCAAGAGAAAGCTCATTGATGAGAGCTAAGAAGTTGTCCATCAAGCCCTCACTGACAGAAACACTGAAAATCTCAAGGCCATTTAGAGTTTTCTATCCATCAAATAAATAAAATAAATAAATCTGTTGTCAACCCAACAGTTTTTAACTATAGATTCAATTTAACTTGTTACCTATCACACAATTAAAACAAAATAGCAGCAGCAGCATGGACAAGAGCTCAGAAAAAAAGACCTTTTTGTTCACTGTCTGCAGGGAAGAAAAGAATGAAATGTTGATGTTCTGCTGCCAGGTCCTGTAAACCAAGTAACCAGATATATGAGACCATTGTCACGGTCAAGCGAGACACTGGAGGGAGGGAACTTCATAAATCACAAACTTCCATTTCTTTATTTTGTTAGGCGATATCTGCTCTGTTCAGCACAGAAAATACAGTAAAGACTCTACTCCAGTAACTGCACTCAAGGATTAAGGTCAGTAGATTCACGTTGTAAATTTAAATACAGCTGATCTGGGGGCTCCAGATGAAGTCTCCAGCTGCAGCCCCCGTGGAGACAACAGGTACTTGTGGAGAGACACTGACTGTTCCTGGTGTGCTCACTCCCACAGGTTCCAGCCCCAACCATTTAGCTTAGAGCTCAGCTCTATATCATGATCTCTCCCCAGATAGCATTTTACAGTAGGAAAATTCCAAGAGACAAGGAGGGGAGAAATTTCTCACCTCTACCCTCCTTTATTCCTCACTGACACTGATAAAAACAGATTTTAAAAGGGGAATTTTGTTCTGCAGAGATCTTTCATTGAAATGAAGCACAAAGAGTGGAGCCATATTTTTCTATTGAAGGATTCACAAATATTTTGAGGGATAATATGTAAAATGTGCATTGATTTCCCCTTCAAATTTCAAATGCATTACATTTCTTTCAGCAGAAACTGAGATAAACTGTGGAATTATTCAGAGAACAAATTCTCCTGACCTTTCCATAGTTATTTTGAAGCAACTCCAGTAACATTTGTCACACAACATAAAATGCTATTAAGAAGGTGTTAGAAAAATCCCAGCAGTGGTACAAAAATATGTGTAAACTTGTAACTCATGCACTAAAAATATTTGTATTTTTATGAGTAAGAAACTGGAGGGAAAAAAAAAAAAAAAAAAAAAAAACCACCAGAATGGTATCAAACTATCAGCACTGCCAATAAAATAACATTTTACAAGGCATGCTAAGTGGCTTTCCAAAACTAGGCTATTTGTCATACATATGCAAAGTAATAAAACTATTCTGCATGCTTCTCCCCTCAGATTCATGGAATATTTTTATCAAGATACAAACATGACAGTCACATTCTCTCTTCACTGAGAATACTACTGAGAGCTGACTCATTCCATATTATGCGTTTATCTCTGAATATTGCATTTTCCTCTGCAGTATGAAGAATAGACTTAAACATTATGGGAAAAAAAAAAAAAACCAAACCAACCTCTACATCCATCTTATCCAAGTCTTTCTCCCTAGCTCAATGAAAACAAACTCTAAAATCGGATGAGAGAGAAACTGCACCATCCTTAAAGCAACTAAAGCAGAACCTTACAAACCTGCAAGGCTGGGTTTGTAACATGGATTCCATGGTAATTTATCCTAAGTAAGTACCTGAATGTGAATTTTTTAGGCTTTATAGATTGGGTCATTGATTCTTATCAGTGAACCATCATTATTATTCAATTAGTGCTACTTGTCTTGACACCTATAACAAGGACTTATTAACATTTAATTTGTCCAGAAATAGCTATTCATTGATGCTCTTCAATAGGAATATTAGAAAGTCTCAACAGACAAGTTATATACAAAAGGAAGAGGGAAAGTATATCTCTTTCTATATATCACTATATAGATATATAGATATATCACAATAAATACATCACTACTACTACCATCTTCAACAGAAGCTGGGCTCATCCTTTTGACCAATTCAGGCATTCAACAGCATCAATATAAATGTACAAATAGTCTGCTTATTAAATTTAGCCATATAGAAAATTAACATTGTGAAGTTTCTGTGTAAAATACGCCCTTTTTCACCTATGAATTTACAAATATTTGGCTGCACTATTTATGTCTCATCACTTAATGACAGTGAAAAAGGATCAGAAAGGCAAGGACTAGTAAACATAAGGCAAGTGGGAAAAAGAACCCCTATCTAATTTTGTATCCATTCAGGGTGTAATGAAAAAACTAAAGACAGTGGAAGTCAGTGAAATAACCCTTAATCATTGTTTTAATTAGGCCCTCTTTTAGTAAGAATAAAATAGTCATGAACACTCAGAATGTCCTCACAGGACTCACATTTACTTCTCATCTTCCAGACAGAGCCATTCCAAATGTATGCACAATGCCCCTTGAAAGATGCAAAAATGAAAACTTTTGTTCTCTAGAAATGTCTCGTTCGAAACTCTTGCTTCCCAGACACACTGGATTAACATGAACATACTGAACCTTGCAAAGGAAAACACTCAAGAGGTGTCTTCCAGTCACTTGTGTTTTTATTGTGGCATAGACCTGTCCCAAAGTACCAGTTCAAGCAAGACAGAGTTGAATAAGAATTTTCTATGACACAAATACTCTGAGAATGCTGTGCTGGGGTTGACACTGGTCTGGAAGTTGGAAAGAAAAGCACAAATATTCTGCTTTTTAAAGATGCCAGGGAAAGCCCTGGCTTCTGACCAGAGTTAGAAAACCCACACAGCATTGCACAGCAGTGCACTGATAAATCACTTCAGCTAGCACCAGCATGGTAAATAGGAACTCTTTCTCCTTCTCCTCTTGAATGGAAATTTGGGCTTTAAATAAAATAATCCCATCACATAAAAAGCAGGCATATGTGAACAACTAATTTTGGCAATTAAGAAAACCCAGGTGGCTCATGTTTGTTGGTTTAAAAAACACCTTCTCATTTAGTGATATAAATCAAGAGTAATTGCATTAAAAATTAAGAAATCAAACCAGTACAGCAAGTGAAGCAGATCCACTTAGAGTTATGTAGAAAACAGAATTTCAATCCCAGGGGAATCTCTGACACTTCAACACTAAATCCAATGTCAAAAAAGGAGGCAAGTCAATATGTGACACCTTGTGGAAAGCTTGCTTTATTTTGCAATGCTGATTAAAAGAAACTGTCTCCATTTGAAATGTTCTGCATTTTTAGAGCTGAAGAGTTTGAGGCAGAATTCAGGGTTAGAATTAAATGGTCCACTCTATGATTCCATGAGGTGCCTCTTTTGAACTTTCCTATTGCAAAATAGAGGTCCACTCACAAATCATCATTTACTGAGCAAAACATGCAACTATCAAGAGCTTGTATCTTCCTCAGAAGAATCCCTGTACAAGATTTAAGACCATGGGGCACAGACATAAATCTGTCCTTTTGCTGCACCATGGGTAAAATGGTACTTGGTAGAATAAAAATCAGCCTAATATTTTGTTATGTATTTTTTAATACTTTTTATCCCATGTTCTTAATTTCGTGTTCTGTAACTTCTCACAGAAAGCCTAAACCAGACAATAATACAAAATCTGTCATCTTGAACCATGCAGGAGTCCAGAGCATCACTCCCCTTGTCTTGTGATTTGTGTCTGCAAGGCTCTTGGCCATTTTCTCCCGATGGAGAAAGTTCTTGTAAGGTCAGAAAAGCTAAGAAAACTCAAATACTTGGAGACTGCCTTCAAGGCTGCTCTGCTATGACGTTGTGAAACCTGGGATTAGACTGCCAAGAGACGTCCTGTTGGAAGCAATTCCCTGCATGCAGAGTTGTCACCCTTGCTCCCATCTTGATTTCTTTTGCAGAACAGCTCCATTCTTTTCTCCCTGACTCTTGGTCTTTGACTTTTCAAGAGTGTTGGTAGCATCTTATGCCATGTCTTATCCTCCCTAATTAACTTGGGACACCTGACAATGACATAACACACTCTACATCCAAGACAGGTTATTTCTGACAGAGTAGATATTTTGAGAGGGAGATTTTTTGAGCTGTTTAAGTACACATGAAGAAGAAAAATGTAACTGTGAACAGAATTAAACCAAGGAAAAAGGACCCATGCTTGAGCAGTTCATGAAGTACTGCAGCTTGTGGGGAGTACTCACACTGGAGAAATTTATGGAGGACTGTCTCCTGTGGTAGGGACACACACTGGAGCAGGGAAATGAGCCCTCTCCTTGAGGAGAAAGCAGCAGCAGAAAAAAATCATTATGAACTGACTTTAACTCTCATTCCCTATCTCTCTGTACCAGAGAGTGGGAGGAGGTAGAGCCCAGGAAGGAAGGAGAGATGAGGAGAAAGGTGTTTTTAGGATTTGTTTCAATTCTTATCATCCTGCTCTGATTGAGATTGATAATAAACTCAATTAATTTCCCCAAGTCAAATCTGTTTTGCTAATGAGACCAACTGGCGAGGGATCTTTCCTTGCCCTGTCTCAATCCATGAGCCCTTCATTATATTTTCTTGCCCCTGCTCAGATGATGAAGGGAGTTTTGGTGGGCAACCTGCCCCGTATGTGCAATTCATAAATGTGAGGAAGAGTTTGTCTGACTCCTACCCACCAGCATTATGCACATCTTGCAAGCTGCTGATTATTTTCTAGGTCTGGTGGAAACACCAGTTAGGAAAATCAAGCAAAAGCAATCACCTAATTACACAGGTTAATCTCTTCCTCCCATTTACATAGAGAAAGAAGTTGGCAATCAAGACACAGTCCTACTGCTGAAGGAAGCAAATGCCAGGGTTTCCATTCTCCAAGTAAAATCTGGGGCCGACAATTCTTGTGAAAAACAGATTTACCTTTGGTTTTTAACAAAGTGTGTATATATACAGCATGTGGGCCTGAAGACAAGCTTTTTTCCTGAACAGTAATTTTCCTTGCAACATCTGCTGGGTTTTCATCTGCTATTTGTGCATGCAGCCTTCTCACTCACATTATGGTCTGTAAATAATGCATATCTTTCTATTTATTTTCACTTAGCCTGCTGAAATGTGTTTTCTTGAATAAGCAGCATCCGTTTATGAAATGCTGCAATAAAATTTAACACATCTTCCTGATAGCATTCTGCATCTAAATAAAGTTGTGTAGAATGGAGCTTCATTCTAGGTAAATCAAGAGTCACTTAGGTTGGAAATGATCTCTAAGATCATTGAGTCCAACTGTTAACCCAGAACTGCCAAGTCCACATTAAATCATGTCCCTGAGTGCCACATCTACGTGAGTTTTAGATACCACCAGGGATGGTGACTCAACTGCTTCCCTGGGCAGTCTGTTACAATGCTTGACAACACTGTCAGTGAAGAAATATTTCCTGATATCCAATCAAAACTTCCCCCAGCATAACTTGATGCCATTTTGTTTGTTACTTGGAAGAACAGACTGACATCTGCCTTGCTACAAATTCCTTTCAGGTAGTTGCAAAGAGTGATAAGGTCCCCCAAAGCCTTTCAGATCACTGTAGACAGTGATAAAGTCCCCTCTGAGCCTCTTTTTTTCTAGGTAAAAGAACCCAGTACCCTCAGCTGCTTCTCATAAGCCTTGTGCCCTGAGCAACTTAAAATAAAAATAAAATTGATAAAAGGAAGTAGGGGAAAAAGCCTTTAAATTGAAAAGATCTTAGTCCATAACTAGCTAAATGGCTAGGGAAAGTGGTCAAAGGTTACACTTTTTTTCTTTCTTTTCTTACTAACCAGCTGCATTTAAATATGTAAAAGCCTCAACATTCCAACACTGGGTGCAAACAGCTCATAGTCTAGTACACTAAAACACAGCAAGACTGCCTTATCACATCTCTTAGAGGTCTTTCTCTGGGCTAGTGAAATTCCCTGCAACAAAATACATCTCTCATACATTTACAGAAGAGAAAGACTTCTCCAGCTTTCAAGGAAAATGATCCTAATTCATTTTTATACAGATTTCTCAAGTCTGTGGAAAAATGGCTGGGGGTAAAATTACAGGGCACTGAGAAGTTACATTCCCATCCTAGCAGAAGCTGTAACAGTACAGGAATTACCAGGTAAAATGCAGCTGCTGCTCTCTGGATGGAATGCTGCTGGCATGCTCAAAGCCTGCTTCAGGATGGCTCCCCACAGGCACAACCTGCAGCCACAGCCCTGTGAGGGGGATGGAATGGAAGGTGCAGTGCAATGGAAACACTGCAGCCAAGTTCCATTGAAGTCCTGGCACGGAGGGGATCTCGATGATATTTTTGCAGCTGATAAACTGCACAGGGCCTGTCAGCCGTGGGAGATAGGAGGTGACTTGTGGCTGAGACAGGAACTGCGGTGAAATCACCCTCCTTGGATGAACTTGGTTCAACACAAATTGTATTAACACACAAAGTCACTCGCCCCAGAGCGTGACCACCCCTCACAGGGCACACTCTCTGTGCTTTATTGACTACAGCTCTGAGCCAAGTAAGAGAATTTTACACCAGTCAGTAACAAAGGCATGTATTACTAAGAGTCCCTCAAGCTCCACCTAACCATAAAGTAATAGTATAAAAGTAGGCTGAGAATAGGAGTGAGTTAGGGAAGACTCCATCATAATAGGCTCCATCTTCTTCCCCTGTGGGTAAGAAATGTACTCTGCACACTGGATACTTTTACTGGGAATTAGAGCTTCTCTGAACGGCTTTGAATATGTTTTTGCAGTCAGACACTTTCACTGTCAGTCCCCAAACCTTAACGTGTCACAATTTTCTTTTAATAAGGAATGTTATTCCATGAACTGTCAGTGTGAGTCCTTCCCAGGTGCTGGCAGTCACCAGCAGCAGGGAACACAACCAAATGAAGTGGGTGACCTGCTGAGGGGTCAGAAAGTAGAAAGACACATTGAGGGGTCTCCCTTATGCTGCTGGTGAGTGTCCCTGAACAAGTCAGTTGAACCACCTCTGATCCAGCAGGACGGTTCAGTGAAGGATTCCTGTAATGGGACACTGACATTGTCCCGTGAATGGTCAGGTATGAGGGTCCCAGTTTTCCTGGGGTGCTGACAGACAAATTAAACACCAAGGGTCGAGGAAATCTCCCCTTTTCAAATGAATCAGAGCTTTGAGCTTCTTCATAAGCATGTCAGTCTGTCTCAGAAGTAAGATAGAGCTAGAATGAATTAAACTCTGCTTATAAGTGCATTTCTGAGCAGATTTACTCTAGAATATATTTCACTACAAAGCACTTCAGCAGGTGTTTGAATTCAACCCTTAAAATAATCAAGAGTGGCATTCATATGCTAAAACAGAACCTCACAGTCAAGTGCCTTGCTGAATGAGAATCTTGGTGAAATTGGTAATTTCAAATTGGTTTAAAGTACTTGAAATATATTCTACACAGTGCTGACAATCTCACATACTCTTATTATAATTACAGTGTATAAAAACAGTAAAACAGTCCCTGACCAAAGGTCTGGCAGCCTAATTAAGCAAAAGCAGCAGAAAAAACTGAAAGAAAACAGATATAGAGTAGGAAGTTAAAGCGGAATAAAAACCAAGATTTGTGATCAATACTTGCCATCAATAAAACCATATAATAAATATAAACAAATAAAACCATTTGCTATCAATCAATTTGCTATCAATAAAACCATATTGCGTCCTCAAGCAAAAGTTGCTGGTTATTCTGACAGTTTCTGGGTAGGCACAACATACAGACAATGTTAATTTGGATTTCTCACAGTATCCTAAAGAATTCCTTGAAATCATTTACGTCCCAATGTTCCTCTGAGAAATGTAAGCCTTTGAAATAATTCTGTTTCATCTCTACTTAAACAAAGAATCAGTATAGCTCTACTTTATACTCTAGGCAAGAGTTTTGCAATTTTTTTGGAAAAATTTTTCAGCTAAAGGAGACAGATGAACCAAACGGAAACCACATTAACCTGTAAGTTAAATACTCACGTTAAATGCTTGATTCAAAATCTTCATTAAATATTTGAAAAATCATGATTTCACACTGAAAATAAGAAATATAGTAATAATAATAGGATATTTATAGAAGTTGTGGGATAATTTAGATAAATACACTCTATCATCAAATACAAAGATCCTATCATGAACAAAAAGTATGACCATTTGGAATATCCTGAAAAGGAAAATGATATCCTGCAAACCTCTTTTTTGGCAGTTATCAGAAACATCTTGCAATGCCCACCACGTTTTCGGCAACAAAGAACGAGGCTGCTCACTTACAAAGTCAAGAAGAATGCTCTTTATGGGCTTCTGGATCCTCTAACCATATCTTTTGCAGAGGAAAATGAATTTGCCAGAGAGAAGCCTACTAGACAAAAGACAAAAGAAATGCTTTATCCGGTGAGTACTTCCTGGTTCCCAATGATGTCAGTCATTTAACTGTTCCCAGGAAAAGTGAAACCTGCCAAGTCATTACAAGATCAACAGCATTCATTTCTACCTGGCAGTAAAAGATGGTTCTTCATTACTCACAAGGTTTAATAAGCACTGCAGTATTAACTCCCATTTCCTAGCCAAATTGCAGTTCAGGTTATTGCCTCCTGCCTCCCCAAATTCTCTTCACAGTTCCTTTAGGTCAGACACTCTTCAGCCTGCTCTAAGCTGCCCATGCACTGTTAAACACCAGAAGAGGCCACTTTTAATGGACGAATTACAGCATGAGCTAAAATCTCCCATTTTCTCAGGCAAGGATTCAAAAAATGCAACACTGGCAACCATGAATCATTTTTCTAAACATTACTGCGTCACTCAGCATGTTTTAATTAATGCCAAATTTTTTTTAAATTATTCTTTATTTTGTGCCCAGGTGTTTTGTTATCTTGCAGATTGAGGCCAGCCAGGATCATGGCCAAAATGAAATGAGTTACACTTAAATGCATCTCACTGAGATATCAGTGAGACATCTCATGAGCCCCAAAGCATGCACTTACTTCAAGATTTCAAAAAAAAAAGACCAAATTGAGCATTTTTTTGTCGTTGTTTAGGAGTGAGGTGGGGAATAGGATGTGCCAAAATGTTCAGTTGTAAAGCATCAAATTCTTGCCATTTCTGGCTGGATACTTTCATTTTACCATGCATTTCCATGACCTCAAAGTTTTGCATGAACACCACCTAGGGTTAGTGTAAAAACTGCATTGGAACTCCCTTGAAATTAAAAAGTTCCACAAAACATTCAATTCCACATCACCTACTCTGCCTATTGGGTAAATTCCAACACTTGCTTTCAAGGATGTAAGGGAGATTCATACCTGATAAAGCAGATCCTGTCCTTTACACTGCACTACCTTTACATTGGAGACCACAAATTATCTTTCCTTTGGGCATTGTTTACTGTCATTGCATTGCTTTTTATTAATCCGAGCATTTTGATAACAAAATATTAATAACAACTTTAAAATAATTTCAAGTGCTGTGCAGACGCCAGAATAAGTTTCTGCTACCAGCAAAACAGACGGAGAAAAAAATCTACTTCTGTTTGTAGAGGACTGTTCTAAGCTCCAATTTCACTTTTGGTTTAATCACGAAGACATGCATTTAATTCACAATGCACCATAATGAATTTTTTATTATTTCATTTCAGAGTTATCAATATGCAAGTCCTATTCTTTTTAGGGTAGGTACTTCTTTTGTCACACTTTTATTAGTTTCTCAGTCCCTTTACAAGCCCCAGTGTTCAAGATCTGTGCATACACCATCTCTGAAGGTGACAAGCAGGTTTCTGGAGAGTTGAAGAGGGGAATCTCAAAGAATATAGGGCCATGAGAAAATACCATTTCCTTTTGATAATGAACAGGCATCTGAAACAGTCCCTCACTGAATGGGACTGGTAAGCAGCTTGATTTCCCATAGAAGAATGATGGAGAATCAAAGCCAAAGCATGTCCAGGTGGACAAGATAATCCAACCATCTCATCATCACACCAACCATGTGACACACTCCAAAGGCAGCTCCAGAAGCCATTACAGAAATTACTTAATTTGCCCAGAGTTTCTGTGAAGAAACAAAATCCTGCCACTGGTAAATATCTTTCATTGTCTGGTATCTGGGTGCTTTGATTTCTGTTCAAATACAAAGGAGAAGGACAGGTGAAATAATTTCTAAACAATATTGTTTAAACATATCAAATGTAGCTTGCAGAAAACCAGATACAGGCCCCCAGAAAAGTAAGGAATAAAAGCAAACACATCTCTCTAGAACCTCAAATGCATTTGTCAGGCCAAGAGCTCAGTTCTTCATCACTTTATGCAAAACTGCTTGGAGAATCTGTCCCTTTTATACTGTGATTCTGTTATGACATGAATCACATTTATTTCCTTCAGTAACAAAGATTTCTTCAGTTCAAGACAAGATCTGAAGCTGCTCTGTAAGCACCAGACCTGCTCAAATTCAGAACTCCTCCTTAAACCAGGAAGATACTCACCAGGTATTTTTCAAATAGCATGTTTTCAAAATATGGCCATCTGAAATCATACTATAAATAATTTTGAAACAAAAATAAACTACAACAAAACCAACAACAGCAACAAAACCTTTCCATGAGAGAGGAATATGGGCTTTGCATACAAGGCAAGGACAAGTTTCTGGATACAGTTCCCAGCTCCAACTATTTCCCAGCACTATTACAGTGACATCTGGGAAAATCTCAACCACCCTCTTTAATCACAAACAGGGATATCCAAAATCTTCTTTGCTGTCATGATACTTTAGAATATAAACTCTTCATGTCCAGAAACACATGCACACCTATTTTTTAAACAGTGAGATGAAAAATCATTCTGCAAATGTGTTGGATAAAAATACTCTGCAGGTATTTGAGAAGATTTCAAGGCTTTTCTGCACCACATTGGAACAACTTCACGTTTGCCTGTCTCTGTTTCCCAAATGTAGTGCAGTGATTTGAGTGTTAACTCTTTTTTTCCCACTGTGAGATAGGATTAGGAGAAAAAAAGCAAAGCAGGCTCAAACTTAAAGGTATAAAGATAGATTTAACACACACAAAAAGAAGAATGTAAGAATCGAAACAAAACTTTCCAAAAGACTCCTCTTTCCCCCCAACAAGTGTTCACTTTCCCGCTAACAACATAAAGAGACAAAACTTAGAACTCTTAGTCAGTTACCACTCATAAATACTTTTTCATCAGTTCATTTGGGGAGAGAAGTCTCTGTAGTTTACCATGGAATTTCCTCAACAACCTAGAACAGTTCTCTTGTGGGTTTTAACTGTCACAAAAACAGCTGGCTGGGAACCTGCTTTTGTGAGGTTCCTCCCATCGGCAGACCTCCTGAGCTGCATATGGGTCATTAACTCATGCATACTGGGGTGTCATTTTAAAGATAAGCAACTCCAAAGGCAAAGAATTTCTTCATCTGGCACAGAGATTTCTTTTCACTTCTTCAGTGGCACAGAGGGCTTCTTATCTCTCTGTTCAAACATCTCATGGGATCACAGGATCATAGCTAATAGTGCAATATTCACTCAGTATCACAGATACCTTTGCTCAAATCCATAAATCTGAATAATCATCTCCCCAACTTGCATATTTTTCCCATGGTTTAAAGGGATATTGTAGCATAGTACAGTCTGTTACCACAGCTCACAGAAGACTTTCAGCATAGACTTTCTCATCTCCTCCGTCTAAGGAGTAACTCTTCATTCAATGACTTTGATATCTTCATATTGTCCCCCTTTATGTGTCCCCAGTTTGACCTTTTCTCTCACTTAGAGAAAGGTTAGGGCTTTGGAAGCTTCATCTGTGCAAGGAAGGATTATCTTGTCCAGGTTCCTCTCTCTCTCTCTCTCTCTCTCTCTCTCTCTAGGGCTCACAGTGTCAGATTTCAAAGTCGCACTGATGGGTTGTGGGGGGAGAGCTCACACCCAGAGAGATCTGAGCGGCCTGGTGAGACAGCAGTC
>VZSR01001479.1:308225-400599 GCA_013398615.1 Brachypodius melanocephalos | reverse complement strand
ACCCCTTGGTGACAATCGGGGCGGGCCCGGCCCAGCCCGAGCCCGGAGCTGCTGTCAGGGGCTCGGCAGGCATCTCCCTCGGCCTGGCCCCGGGCCGGCAAGCTGTAAAATGGGATAGATGTCAGTAGCTGTGACTTTCCCCTCCCTCGCTAGCAGCTTCTACCGAGCCCGGCCAGGCCTGGCCCCCACAGGCCCAGTGGGGCAGCGGGGCCTGGCCCGGCCCGCCCGGCTGCTGCACAGCCTGCGTTACCTGCTGCAATAGGTAAACTGGAAGGAAAAGAGATTTTCCCGGGCTGCTTCTGATTTTCAAGCCTGTTTGTTCCCAGAGGAACATCATCTTTCTAATTGGTCGATCAAGCTGTCGACTTCAAAGCCAGTCACTAATTGGTTCTTGCTGTCCGTTCTAAACCAGCACAGGCCTTTTAATCATTTTTTATCTATTAAACTGTATATAAATAGCAAAAGACCTCCCATAGATAGTGAACGATAAACCCAGACAGACTTTAAAAAGTATTGATTTGCTCCAGTTGCGCTGCTGTTAGGGGGTTGTCTCTCATGGATTGCAGCAGGGATAAAATGCAAAAATTATCACAAAAGGAACACAGTCAGTCTCCACTGTAAAAATAAGATTCATTTTAAAAAGACCAGCAGCTGAGCACTTAGGATTTACAGTGGTAAAGAAATAGAAGGCATATTTTAAAAGGTGTAACTCCAGAATAGGACAACAGAATAAGGTGGAAGGGGTATTTGAAGGCTCAGAAGCCACCCGGGCGCCATCGCCTACATCTTCCCCACCTATTTATTTCTTCTCTCTTCCTCTTTTTCTGAGTTTCATTAGAAAGAAATGAACTATTCAGTTAAAGAGTCAATCAACCCTGTACAATCTTCTTCAAAACCTATGTCCAGGCACAAAATTCAGTACTGCTGTCCATGTTGCTAAAAAGGATGTTTTTGAAAAAAATAAACTTTAAAAATTAAGTTAAATATTATTTTGTTAAACTATGCTCAATAATTATGCGCTTAGCGATACAGTAAGCCTCAGCCTTTACCTTATCATGTAAATTTAAAAGTCTATTCTATTCATTAATTAATTGTGTTCCAGAGTACAAACCATGTGACACAAAACACTTCTCAGGGAAAACAGTCCTTGATCATTTTTATTGATGTCATTTGAAGTGACTGGTGCCCAAGATCTCTAGGAAAAAGAAAAGCCCTACCAACCTCACGCACCTGTCACTGAAATCAGCTGCAAATTAATGATGTATGACCTGAAGCTTCAAGTTCCAGTGGAGTTTTTATACTAACATCTCCTTGGAAGGCAAGAAGAGATCAACTCCTAAAATATTAAAACATCCAACTCCTTCTTTAAAACTAGAGGTTGTATGCAGACCACAATTTTAAGACTTTTTGATTTCTGTCCTGCATTACCAAGAAAGACACCTGATTTATCTTAGCTATTCCCTGGACACCCTGTTATTCTTTTCTCTGTAGTCCCTCTACCTGACCTCCTTTCTCAGCATGATCTCTTCACTTTCTGTTCATGTAGAGTTTCCATAATCCAGCCAATGTATGTTCTCCATTTATTGAACCATTTTGACTCTCAATTTATTACTCTGGCATAATGAGCGATGAACACCACATTCAAACTCTGTTCTACATTAAACTGTGTTGTTATAATTCTCCACAGTGAAGAAAATAGGATAATCCCCAAGCAGGTTGCTCCTAGTGCTTGAAACTATGCCAAGCGTGGTGTTTTTTATAGATTTTCCTTTCATTTTGAAAGTCAGGTCAGCTTTTGGACATAAAACGTTGTCTACACAGAAGGCAAGAGCCAAGCCTGAGACCGCTCTTGGAGCAGAGCTGATTTTGCTTCTTAGAAAAAAGTGGGATACTTGGGGCAGAAACCAATACATGGGAACCGCTGAATGGGCAGTTTCACTCCCTCCAAGAACCTGAGGGTTTCATTTATAAAAATAGTTAAAACTTACACTTAGTACTCACACAAAGAACTGAATCAGCAAGATGCAGGATACCCACAGCCACTTGAAGGACATAAAAAAATACTTTGAGATAATATCTCCTGTAAGTACTATTCCTATCGATTATGGCAGCACACAGTGAGAGCTTTATGAAGTGGAATTGAATTTCCCTTACAATATGTACTGATTATATCGTGTAAATGTTGCTGCACTGCTCCATTCCCTATGGGATACAGATAAACTTTTTTACACTCCCAGGGGGTAATAAACATGATGAGGCTGAATGCTTTGTATCTCTCCCTCTTTGTACACTCACACTCTTGTCTACTAGCCAACTAACTTGGTCCTTGGGAGAGAAGTTTTCACTTCACTCTGCAAAAATGGACATATAAAGGCTATAGTCTCTAATATACTGCAATGTGAAAAATACTTTAAGGCTACTGTTAGCTTTCTTTATTAACTGCTTTTATGACTTCTCTGCTGTTTCTCATTTGACCATATTGCTACAACGTCTGCACATTCTGGAGTGCTCCTGTCAGCGAGGATTGACGTGCACTCCAAGGGCAAGGCTTTATTTAAATTCATTGCACTGAGATTTTATAATAAAGGCACCTTCCTGACGAGGTGCTCCTCAGAGTTACACAAGCTCATAAGTGAGCACATGGGGAAAAACAGAGTATGTGTACCTTGGCCCAAGTGCCTGAGGCTCTCAAATACTCAGCTCTGAATTAGGAAATGGAGTCAGATAAGAAACACAAAATTCAAACACACACCAAGTGCAGGATGCACAAACCTTTATGATAACCAGCTACATGGGCCAGGTTTGCTTGTTTAATTACATTTGGTTCATATGCAGACTGAGATGGTTAAGAAAGAGAAAACAACACTTTGTCAGGAATTGTCAGAAATCATATTACACATAAGAGGGTAGATAACATGGGAGAGATTTATAAGCAATTTATTGTTTATCTAAAACTACCTTATTCTGGAGATCATAAAACATCACCAAAAAAAAACCAAACCCCCTCCCCCCCCCAAAAAAAAAAAAAAGGAGAGAGAAATGGTAGTAAACATGCAAAAGTATCTCATTCTATTCTAAAAACTTATGTTCGACCAAAGAGGCCACTTGAAAATGTGCCACAGATGCCTGTTACAGTTTTTGGTGGACTGGATTAGGCTGATTACAATGGATGGGTTGGATATTTGGGGAGCTTGCAGAGCTCCCTTCCTCTGAGACACTGCAGTAAGAAATGCAGAGGCAACAGCAAGAGGGAAGGACTATGCTGCCCTTTGCGAGAGGGGTGGTTGGGCAAATGAAAGCAATTTATCACTCGTACCCTGAGCACACACCTAGGACCTGAGCCATCCTTCACCTCTCGCTGGCTCCCGCTGCCTCCCGCTCCTCACATGGCTGCTGTGCGCTTCCAGGAATCTGCACATGCACACCAACTCATTTCTGAGTTCTTCATCTCATATCTCATCCTGTCTCTTCTGCTCCTAAATATCTTCTGTTTCCCCTCTCTGCTGTTTCTTAGGTCATTAACCCCACTGACTCCTGCCTACACTTCATCCCTCTCCATCATCAGCTCCTTCCCATGCTCTACAGCCCTTCATTAAGGTATACTGCCTCAAAAGCAAACAAACACCTAACAATCATTTTTGCTTCTACTTAAGGTTTCATTTTTTTCCTTTCGTATCTGATTTTCATAAGAGATTCAGCTTTTTCTCCATGTCTGTGCCAACTTGCTCTCATTTCTTTCCCCTCTCCCACCTTTAAAAGTTCTTTGTCAGTACATTCAACCAGCTAAGTGGTACTTTTCTGTAGCCTCCTTCACACCAAACCAGATATTTTAAACAGAGGGGAGCTGCAAAGTATCTCCTGACCAGTAGTCACGCACTCAAAAGTAAAAATTCTCTGCCCTGAAAATGGCCTCTTATGATCCCATTTTATCCCAAATACTCAAATAGTTTTGGAGCCAACATTAATCTAGAAATATATGCCACTGAAATTAATGCATTTACAGATAATAGGAAGCTCCAATGTATCTCAAATTTAAAGAAAGAGTACTCTAGAGTAATAAAACTCCAGGAACCACCCACAGCTAATTTATTTCAGATGTATGTATAAAGTTCAAATTTTATTACGTCTCAGCAGAACAAGGCAACTTTAACCTCCACTGGATTATTATAATTTCCAAATTATTTGCCCATCCTGCTTTATATCTTAGGGAGGTTTGTACCAAACACATTGTTAGAGCAGCCAAACCTCTGGAGTGGGATTTGCTCTGGTGGAAATGATTAAAAAGAGGAGGGCATTATAGCTCCAGTGATGTATGTTCAAAATATACAACTGACAGCTGCAATCTCCGCTAAGGAACTGATTGAAACATTTGAGCAGATGCCTAAACTGCTCCTTTCATGGTTCCTTCTCCCTCTGTGTGAAGGTGCACTGTTGTGGATGCCTTAAGCAGTATGAGAATATATTATTCTATAAAGTCTATGATGCTATTGCCTTTATGGTATTTATATTTTATATTGTGCATACTCAAATACTGTCTGAATCTAATTAAATGTCCTGTGTTCTCCACCCATTAAAAAAAAACCCAAACCATTTGTATGATATTTTTCTCCACATTTACAAGTGCACACTACTAGTCTTAAGAGTCTGCTTCTCCCTTTGTATCCTCTGTATCTCCAGGATCCTCTGCTGACACCCAGAATGACTCTTACATGCATGAAGTTATCAGCAGCAGTGTTTTAGTGCAAATATCTGAATTTCTATCGCTCTCATAACTGTTGAGGAAAGGAGCAACGCTCATGCATCTACATTTCTTAGCACCTCTGTAAACATATACACGAGTCTCTAAGACTTGCAGGATTCCGGAAATTTGGTAAATTCATGCATCTGCCTTTCTGTTGAAGACTTCTGAAAGGGTAGCTGGAAGACTGGGAATTGCTATTAATTAAACAAACCAATTTCATGGTTTCTTATTCATATGAACATATGCAAAAAGGTGTTATTACACCAGGATTCCCAACCCACTGGGCAATATCCTGGTGTCCATCTGTTCTCATCAGGACAAGGCACAGTGCTGAAACCTTTGAAACACGGCTCTGGAATGGCATCTAAACCTCCCTAGGGACAAAGTTAAACCTCAGCTTCACAGGGATTTCTGTGTTTGCTCTCAGAAAAGCAGCACAATGTACCTGGGCAAAGAGGCAGAGCCTGCAGATCCTACTGTGAATGTGAAGGGAACTTCAGCAGGCACATATTCACCAGCTGAGAGCCTACTCCCATGTTTGTAGTTCAAATCTATTAAAGGCCATCTACACTGTAATTTGCCTCTGTTAAATTTTAAACTCCATAAGCTAAATTGCTGCAAATAAGTATGTGGAACCTCTTATTTCCATTAAAGCCTGATTTTCAGTAGAGCTCAATTCAATTAGGAGCAGCCTTTCTTAACTAAGTCTGTCCACAGCAATTTAAATTTCTTTCCTTTAACCACTGTAGTGAACAAGTTTGAATTTCCATGCAGACGATTCCCACCTTAACTTTCTCATTATCACTGTTCAGAAAACAGCAACATATTTCTAAATGGGTACTTCATGTAGCCTTTTCTCAAATATACTTTTCCAATTATTGCCTTTTCCACATTAAGAACCTGGATTTCATTATGTATCTTTACTGAATTTTGAAAGATGCCTGTTCAGTAATTCTTACACACTCTGAAGGCAGGCAGATAAGCTTTCCACATGACCTAAGCTGAAAAGACCAACTAATAAAAAACTCTTTACCTTCACTTTTCCTGGTCACTTATGCTAGTCACCAACAGTTAGCAACATTTTATGTAAGTATAATGTGGATTTACATATAAAATTTATATGTATAAGGCACGATAATGTATGAGATGGTTTGGTTAGCACAAGGCATCAAGAGATACAGAGGAAGGTTGAAAAATTCTGCTTTTGCCAGTATTTTATCTACTGCCCAAAAACTGTGAAAAGAATCTAAATGAAAAGAAATCAAAACACTCCTCTCATGAAAGCTGTGAGATCAGATGCTCGTTTTTCCTTTCTTAAGAAGCTCAGAAAAGAACAAAGGTGTTAACAAAACACAGTGCTGAAGCCATTAGCCTCATCAGATAGCAGTGCTATCTCCCTGCAGCTACAGATTGCTGCCTGCTTTATTTAACAAATTCCATTCTCACAGGTGCATATTTATGTGCAGATACTCCTGTGATTATATCCTTCCATGAATATAAATCCCCACTTAGGAGTTATCAAGCGTTATCAACCTTCATTCATATATATACACACACACTCATTCCGAACATAATTGTGACAGTGACACAAAGAGATTCTCATCAATTTTGTACAAGAAAAAGCAGATTTTAAAGCCCTCTAGAATGTACTTCAGTGTTCACATATTATCTGACCAGAAGAGAAGGGTCAAAGGTAATAAGCCTAAATTGCTAAAATGTTTGCAGTATTTTGTGTTAAAGCTATAAATATTAGGAAGTATTGGTTTTCACAAAACATTTGGTCAAATAAGCTGGGAACCAAGGAACTGAAAACAAACTGAACTTGCAGCAAATAAAAGTGTTATTTTGGTTTAACATAATTTAGTGTAGACAATGACACAGGTGAAGTTTGAAGAACAGAAAGAGGAGGGAAGGCAGAGCATCAGCTTTCTGTACAGGGGATGACACAGCTCCTAAACCAGATAAAAAATTTACATCTACATGGCATCAAACGGCTTATAAAAGAGCCTGGTGTGGTAAAAATACAGAAAGAAGTCAAGGCTGGAAACATGATCCACCTGAGAAACAACACAATCAGGATTTCCCAAAAATAAACGTGCAAAACCTAATTAAATCTCCATGCTGTAGACACAGAGTTAATTTGACATATGGAATTTTTGATAGCAGAGTCACACCCTCAGGAGACAGAGTGGGACACTGATTGCTTTGTAGTGCCCTGGTAAGCACTTGTAGCCACACTGCAAGGGTTACCTTGCCCACTGCATTCACAAACAAGGAAGAGAGAGAGATTTGCCTTCACACAGCAGGTCTGACTGATGAGAAATGTGGGGCCACAGCTGGTATGCAAAAACACCTTTGTTCTAATTAATCTGAGCTTGGTATTTTTTAAGAGAAACAGCCACTGCTGATGACAATTTCTGGCGCTGGAGAACACACCAGAGATAAGTTGCTCGTGCATTTTGTTACTGCATGGCAAGCACCACAACGTTCTCCACTTCAGTCTAGCATTCATCTGCTCTTAAATCCAACTGTTATATCAGCCTTCAAAGTTCTTTTCAGCTTTCATTATATTTTTCCACAAGACAGAGATGCTTTAAGAGTGTTCAGTGTTTCCTGCCACAAGCGTGGTTTGAAATGGCCACACTGAATGTTGCCTCCTTGTGCCTGCCTCACCAAGGAGTTCAGCATTATTCGGAGCTTTCAGTTTGCTCCTTCTGCAAGTGACACACTTCTCCTAAACTGGAGTTGTCTGTATTACTAAATTTGTGAGGATTTTGCATTTTTATTTGTGGAGTAAAACAAAAATGTAAAATACTTTAGGGTTAAAAAGCAGTCCCTTTTAGGCACTGCATGAGAAACACAGATGTGTAAAAAATATTGTCTGCTTACAAATATATTCCGAGACATATTTACCTGTTTCATTTCATCTAGCAGGGCCCACAGAAATACTATTTTTTAACAAAAATGCCACAGTCTATTGAATTCAAACCTCTACACATATCTGTGACTGACTAGACCCCTAAGGGTAGAACAGGAATCTCTAAATGAATCCCTCAAAATGAACAGAACTCAAAGATGGGCAGGGGTGAAGTGCCCAGGAAGTTCAGAGCACAACACAAAGCAGCTGACTTTGTGGAAATACAGCAGTGATCAGACCAGAATGGCAAAAGCAATGATGTGGCTCACCCAAAACTAACAAAATGCTTTCAAACAGAGCAATAACTTTGAGCTGGTTTCAACCCAAATATTCCTTCATTCCTTCCTGGAAACTGAGGATGCCAAGCATCCTGAATGTAAGAATGCTAAGACATGTGAAGCAAATCACATTAGTATTGTGATTGATTAATTTCTTTGATTTAAATGGGCAGATTTATTGCAATCGTTACAATTTTCTAAGCATAATTTACATTTGCATTGTGTTTCCATTTTGTACCACTCTGCTAAACCAAAAATTGCATGGAATATTAAATATCTTTAAATAAGTAAGCTTGACAATAAACATTACACTCTTCATGCATGGAATATTTAAAATAATCTGGTCTGAGGATATTGGACTCTGATGTTTATGGCAGACTTCAAATCAATGCCTTTATCAATGAAATATAGAGTCTCAAAATAGGGATGTCTAAGTTGTAAAGGTCTATTTCCCACACATCCATGTGCATTAGCATTCATTGTATCCCTCTCATTAAATTCTGTATCATTCAAGTCTCACAATAACCATTCCCTTGGATTAAAGATTTAATGACAGGAAGTCCATTTATCCTGTGACAAAACTTGAAAATTGTCGTTGTCTCTGGAATTCCCAAAATGTTATAAGGTAATTTTTTAAAAAGGTAGGAATGTCAGACAGTTTAATACAAAATTTTCCACAGTTGAACTGACTCTTTTTTAGAGTTAAGCAACTTTTAATGAATCATCTCCTTAAGCCACAGAGACATTTGTGCTGGTAAAATGTGTTCCGTAAGACCTCTACAGTGCCAGAAGAGGACAGCTTCCCATACATCAGCAACACATCTAAGGCAGATGCTTTCTTTAACAACTATCTGGTGATTTGCTGCCAGCACCATGTACTATTACACTACATTTCTCTTGCTGGGATTCAGTTCTTCTTCTTGGGATTCAATGATTTTCAAGATCATTTGCTTACTGACTTATGCATGACACAAAGCAACAGTTTGACTGGTTTCCCTCCTGGTGCTTCCTATGCCATGGATTTCAACACTAAAGTTGAACCTCTCTTCAGGCTCTCATTATAACATTGCTAGGGATATAAAATTCCTTTAGTCATCATTGTAAGCAAAATTCTTCCCTCAATATTAAAGAACATTGCAAAGCAATTTTCTGGGTTTTTTTTTTGAATTAGAGATTGTCTCACAACACTTAATAAAGACTGCCTGACATACAAAGGGTTTTTTTACATAATAGAAAAAGCTCAAAAACTACTTTCTCTTCTCATTATGATGCAGAAAGCAAAATACTTCAGTATTTTTGCACACCAGCTGAGGGCTCCCCCAAAAAGAATCACCTACTATGGAACAGTGCAAAAATCCATATTTCCAGGTGAATACCTGCTGTCTTCCATGGAAAAAGTCAACACCCAGGCAAATGGAGTAGAAAGAGCAACTGTTTTCACCAGCCCATTTTGCTTATAACCAACTAGTGTGAATCAATAGACCAAAGCCAAAAAATTAAATTTTCCTTAACACATTTATGAGCTACTCAAAGTACATGAGTTGGATGTTTCATGTAACCTAAAACAGTTCATACCAGCACCTTGCAAGCATTCGTATTTTTGAGATGCATAATTTTAATAGCAATAACAGTGAGGTGGAAAAAACAACTAGAATCCAAGAGTGCATTGTCATCCTCGCTTATATTCAGACTCCATTGGTTCCCATGACATTTATGCATCAAGATGCAAATTTCAGGACCAGAGCCTGATTTATAAAGGTGCTTAAAGATAGGAATAGAACTCATAATCATTTTGAAAATCCAAGCAGGTCCTTAACCTTCATAATTAGTCACTTAACTGCCTCATCACTGTTGGCCCAGTTCTCAGCTGCAACAAGGGCTATGCTGAGAACCACCATGTTCCTAAAAGTTCTTCAGTTCCATCTCAGCTTCTCAGCCACGTTTCAGTGCTTTATCCCTGGTCTCAGTCATCATAGAGTGGGGCAGAGTAGAAGAAATGCACACAAGGCAGCAATAACTTCTTATGAAACAAGGGTAGACGGGGCATAGAAAAACATCACTCTCCAAAAGCCTGTCCTGCAATCTATAAGTTGTAAGATGGCTGTTTTCTCTCAGAATTTTTCGATGAGCTTTGCTGTAGGTCTCCTCCTAAACTGTTAGACCAACTGGCTGATCTGTCACAAATCTGTCTGGATCTTGGCAATCTGGTGGGAAACAACCCAAGAAGTCCCTCCAGAAGTGAATATACTTCACTGCTATTTGTCAGGTTTAGTGAAATGCAGGTAAATGAGAATTTATAGCCGTCTTTTAATCTTCCAGACCCTGTACCCTCTGATGTGCTTTTAACTTCTTTATAAATCACCTTCAGTCACCTCGTACCTGTGCTCAGGTAAGCACTGGGCCTGCAGTAGTGTAATCCTATTTTCCTCTCCTTCCCTTAATGAGTCCATTTCTTAGTTAATAAGTGGGACAATCTATTACAAGTCAAACCTCTCCTTTTGCAGTCTCAATACATGAGAGAAGCTGGAGCCTCTTGCATGGATCTGCTCACTATCATCAAAAAAATCCAACCAAGAAGCCACCCACCTCACCTCAGAAAAATTCCATACACAGTAAATAAATGTATAGGACTACCCACCCATAAACCTTTGAGAACTACACTGGCTGCTGATCATGGGCCTAACATGAAATCCCACTGCTTTCAGAACAGTAATGTCATTCCAGGTATTAAAATATATTCATCCAACATTCACATTCTTGTCACAAACTGCATTTCTTCTAATGTGATTCTGGGCAACCTGAGCAAACATTAAGAAAAAGCAGATTTTTCACAATTACAAGACAGAAAAGTAATCCAGACCTGTCACCTTCCCACAACTTGCTTTCATAAATCTTCAAAACGTGAATTTGCTATTTAGGAACTTCCAATATATTCTGATCAAACCAGGTAAATTTGCAATGAAAACAATTTATCTGCACCAGCTCCACATCCACTCAGAGCTTATTGTGGGTTCAGTGGTCAAAGCTGCACCTATTTCAGTGTAGTAAAATGCTATTGAGGAGGAGGATGTCCAACCAGTCCCTGGAAACAGGCCTGCCAAAAGTCCAGCTTCAACAGGAAGTGAACAAAGGACCACTGCTTGCACCAAGAAGCTGTCAGCAACTGTGGCACAAATTTCTGTAATAAATACTCCTTTTACTCTGTTCAGAGTTTAATTAAATCCCCTGGTTAATTACTACAGCAAAAAAAAAGAGCACTGATCAGGTCCACAGCTCCACATGAAATAACTAAAATGCTGTTTCCCTTTTTAAATTAAGTGCCTGAAAAAATACTCGAAAGAAAATTAAACCATTCTATAACAAGACTGTGAAACTTATCATAGATACATTTAAAACATGCAAAGCCTCAACTGGGTAAGAAAGCAGGACAAAATTTTAAATTTCCTTGGTAACGTTTGAAATACAGCTTGGTTATATTTACTGACAAGTAGGAAGTTATTTGAAATGCAGAAGTATTTAAAAGTAATTTCTGGGCTTTACGGTTTGACTTAGAGCTTTTAATAGAAGTTCGTACTAAAGAAGCCTTCATTCATATAAATAATGTGAAAGATGACATAAATAATCTGTTACTACAGGGTTTTAAAGTAGACTCAATTCTCACATCATTGCAATTAAGAGCAAAATTTTTTTTAAAAAAAGCAGCTTTTAAGGGGAGCTGATAGCAATCAGAGTTCATTGATTTTACTGCTGCTGGCTGACAAATTGATGTGAAAACATTTATAGTAAACCATAAATAGAGTTTAGAGGCAGTCAAAATATACAAGGCAGAATGAAACTCCTTAATAAGGGAACATCTCCAGATATGAGCATCACTGAGGCTCTGACAGGCCTTCTAAAATCTTAGCCAAATTCATGGAGATTTGGTCCTGCAGAGTTTTGGGCAGCACATGACCACAGGAATTTCAATTAAAGTCAGCAGTGTGTTTCTGTCCTGGAACCTTGTATTCCCTGAGGTCTCAAATCCCTATGATCAGGTATTTTTCAGACAAATTTAGTCTTCCCTCATGTCATAAAACTCAGAGGGTGAAAATGAACACTCCTGTGGAGGAGGACAGGAGCCCTGTTAAGGAGTGACTGTTACTCTGTGTCACCCTTTACTTACATTTTAATGAGACCCCCACAAGCCAATTACTTAATGACAATTTATATCCCAGTTATGCACCTGATATGAAGATCTTGAAGATGCTTATTGTATTCCTAATAACTTGAACTTTGTCCTGGCTTGTCTGATATTCTTGAATTTATTTTTGTCAAGTCAACTTGGACCAGCAAAAGGTCTTATCTTAGGCATTAGACCCTTTCTCAGGAAGTGAATGTTTTAGACTCTGTCATTATTTCTTTCATTTGAAAGGATATAATACATTTTAATTAGTGGTTTTAAATAGTTATTTCATACCGTGTCACAAATTGTGCCTTCAGTAACTAAGAAAAAAAAAAAAACAAGCAAATCTCACAACCAGATGCTGACAGATAGAAAACTCTAAATGTGTCAAGTAATAGTCTTTAATAAGACTTTAATGAAAATAGCTGTTATCCAAAAAGTTACCTGCATTTCACTTATTTTGACTTCTTTAATGTTTATAGCTACCTCTCCAGTGACTTTGGGTTTGTTTACATTTAAAAAGTGACTTCCCTTTTTAAAGGTCAAGCATAAAACCTTACCTCCGATTGGGGACAAAGAGAGAAATCTCCCAGCTGACTTAATACCCTACAAATGGACTTGAAGGGCAGTTCACAAATTACAATAGACCTAAAGTAAGGATGCAAACCTAATAATACATCATTTCTTTTAAACATTTACTGGATCATAGTAAATTCTGTAAAAATCAAAGTTCTCACTGTTATACAGAGTAGAATTCTTTTTGCCTGAATCATGAAACAAAATGTGATTATTGCTCCTGGTATCATGTTTCCCTTCCAAGTATGACGTTCATACACTTCCATGGAGGTCTAACTCCAAAGAACGAGATATATTGACATATATAAAATATATATAGTCACAGTGACATGCCAAGCTTAACAGTGCTGATGATTCAGTACCTAAATGGAAATGAAATCATTTTACATAGTTATTAACTAAAGATATTTGCTTAATTTGCTTTTCTAATTTTCATATCTGCAGAAAATATTGCACATGCTTGTAACACCTGAAGATCCACTGCGGAGTTTAGCCGGGGTGTTGGAAATTATATAACTTTTCTAACTAATTAGTATGAAAAGTGAAAAATCAATAACCGATAGAGGATAGAATACTAATCAATGAAGTGAATTACATGTTTTAGAACCAATGAGCCTAATTTCTTTGATTGCTAAAAATGTATAAATAAGTGAAAAAGTTTTATATCAGCATCTCTGTGGAGACCATAATTTTGTGGGGCACATACACCTCCTGGACAAGAATAAAACAATGCCTTGTTGACAAGCATTAAAACACAGTGTTAGGGGGTCTTATTTATCCCAACAACTTCACAGAATTTTGGTAACAAGGGAAGTGTTTAACTGATTACTGCATAATAAACAATTTCATAAGCACTCTCCAGAATCCATTACTAAATATGCTGTACAAGCGTTGCAATCAGGTACCATTCAATTCATAAGGAAATGAAGATAATCCAGGCATTTTCTCATAAGCAGCAGAAAATATGCCCAAAATTTAAAAGCTCTCCACATCAGCAGCCATTGGCTTCCACTCCCTGTGCACAGTTATTCCCTCCATCTGCAGACAGCCTGAGGAGAGCTGCTGGGCTGGCTCCAGACCCCACACTCCAATGCCTCAGCCACCCTGGCACCATTTTGCCCCCAAGTCAAGTTGGAAGTTTGTTTACTAGACAAACACCAGATTCAAGACCTGTTCCCTGCTCTCAAAGTCAGACAGAGATGTTCAGAAATGGAAGAGTTTCAGCTCCGTGTGCAACTTAACACCTCTCCATGATGTGTATGTGATATCAACTCAATTTTTCTTTCCTGCTCCTGTAATATATCTTGGTTTCTTTCTATCCTCACCCTGAGCATGTTCTCCCAATCTGGAGCCTTTTGTTGCCTCTTTAGCACTACAGAAAGGTGAGGAGAGACCTGGTTTGGACATTTGTGCTGATCTCAGGTGTGTAGCTAATATTGGGACCACCAGAAGTCGGTAGGATTGTATGAAGTAGTTTCAGGCTGCCTCTGGACTAAAAGGTGTTTAATTCAAGAGCAAACCCAAAAAAAGTCTTTTTACATTCTGAAAGCTGCTCTAAGTCCTTTACTCCAGATGGGGTCCATCTGCCACTGCCATCTCTTACTTATTATGTTCTTATTTCCACGTGAATTGTTAGATGCAATAGCAGTAATGTCAGTGGTACTGAACACTGGGACTGGTTAATGGTTTCCCACTTTGCCTGGATGCTTATTTTCTATAATTTCCCACCTATAAATTAGCATTTATCTTGCTGATAGGGACTATTATGGTGTTGAAATCCATATTCTACTGAAATGAATCACTTAATTAAGACCACAGTGTGATTCTTACTGTGTAGAGAAGTATTTTCCCAGTCATTTTCAGTATACTGAGTACTGCTACAGCTACAGGAGCAATGCAGTATAATAATATGCTCTGGAATAATAATTTGCACTTGTACAGGGTAAAGGTGGTTAATATTTTTTGAAGAACACCATAGGACACATCATCACACTTGAACTTGTTTCATTCAAATTCTGCTCATATGATTTGAGGCATAAATGTGTTTTCAAATAATATCCCCACTAATTGCATCAGCTCTTTTCTGACTAAAATTTCAAAGAATCTTTGAAGAAAATGTTCAGACTGAGAACTCTAAAACCATTCAAACGAAGTAATTACTGTTTTTGCTACCCTTAAAATTGCACTTTTTAATAAGTGGGTTGCAGGCTTTCAAAATTAGCAGTTTTACCTGTTATTGAACTTCCAGTAGCAGCTGATTTTCTCTCTGGGACACCAACATGGCAGATTCCCACTGATCTTGAACAAAACACAAGCACTCTCATGGAGACAATGGAATTTTTTTTCCTGACTGATTGTCCTAAACTTATAGCTGTTAAGTGCAAATATTACTGACTGTAACATTGCAATTTCATAAAGGCTACAGAAATCACTGAGGTGATATGGGATTTCCAATGGGGGAAATATTGATTTTTATGACAAAAGGAAGAGGAGAGATGGAGAACAATACACTTGCAGTAGTAAAATAAACTATTTACACAGTAAATATCAGAGACATGCTTGGGAAAAAAAATGCAATTAAAAACCTCTGTTGGATCAGCTTTGCATACAGCCTGACCCTCAGTCATAAACAAGTGAAATTCCTTCTTTCATAGGTATTCCTAATAGTTCTTTTTTAGCATCTTTAATAGTGAGAAAAAAAAAAAAAAAAAAAAAAAAAACCACAAAACTCCACATACAGTAATTCCATAGGAGTACAGACACTACCAATACATAAAATATATGCTATGCACTTTTTAGTATATTTTCTAAAACCTCAGGTTCATCCTTTCAGCTGTAAAAAGTGAGAGAGTTCAGATCTAAAATACAACCTGTTTCTCCAGTGGAACCATTGATTAAAAACCTTTCAGATATTCAAAAGAAGCAGTCAGTAGCTTTTAACCATACCTATTACTATTATAGGCTGAGTCTGGGGTAATGGAAGAGGAGTACAATGCAGAATCTTAAAGAGCTGATGCTTCAACTTCTTTTAAATTAAAAGCAAATCTCTTTATGAAGAGTTTTTGTGTGATTAAAATCTACCATTACTAAGGAATTCATTTTCATTTCTGTATTTAAACAATGAGACTTATCAAGTACCAAGGTGATCACAAAATTCAGTGAGAGCTTTTATTGATTTAATGTTAATAAACAGAAGTTTTATTTACCTAATCTGTTAAATTAAATTGATTTATTTAGATAAACTATCAAAGAAAAAAGCAGTAGCATTGTTCAACTACAAGGCTATAATAGCTACTACAACAATAAAACTGGTGAAAACCTTATCAACAAACTTGCAAAAAGAAAATTTACGAAATTAATACTTGAACTTTTTTCAGAACATTTCATGTGTTTTCAGCAATAAGGTGAGTCTTGAGAGAACTCACAAGAAGTCAAATACAGCACTTCTAGGCTGTATTAAAAAGCCAACAAATTCTGCCTCTTTGGGTTACTATCATAACAAAAAGTCTTGACTGCTGGGGGAATCGTGAATGGTCTTGCCTCATGTTTGGCTGAAGTGCTAAAATTGTGGTGCTATTTAACAAGCACAACAGGGCACTGAATTTCCAGCCTGTCTTGCACATTCTGCCATGTGAAATCTTCAATGCATCCCTTCTGCACCAGAGTTCTACATCATGCTAATAATGTCATCCAGGCTAGTCCAAGGTCAGATTATTGAGGTCAATGCACCACGTTTGAAACCACTAGTTCACTCTGGGGAAAGCCAAGGCCACCCTGAAGGAGGAGAGAATCACAGGACAAAGTGACATGAGAGTAGGTCCTTCATTGAGGTCCCTACACATTGCCACATGAGTAATGCAGAACGTAAAACCTGCAGGGAGCTGGGCAGTAACAATTATTTTTCCAGTGTTTTACCCATCCTTGTTAACCCGCTTTTATGCAAGGATAGCCCATACTCAGATCCACCAGAGGAGGTGCCGAGGTGAGCTTGTAGGAATGCACCCCCACACCTGAGAGGTGCTTCTGTAAAAGGGAAAAAGGTTTGGTTTACCTTGGAACATGTAGGGAAGTTAAACTAGAATTTTCCATAGCCTTCCCATTGTAAGTGGCTCAGTGCCAGCACAGGGGCACTGGTTGGATTTTGGGATGTCTCTCAAAGCCTGTAGCTGCTTCTATTAGCAGCAAGCCAAATTAGTCCTCCTTAATCGTTGTATACTTAAGGAGGTGCACAACGAGCTCGACTGCCATACCAGTGTAAGAGTGTTCTCTACACTGTGTTCGACTTATATTTCATTATTCTATGATGTTAATTATTTTTGTCATTATTAAAACCTTTTATTTTACAAAGCATGTCCAGTGAAGTTGTCTCGCTATTATTAAGCCATTCTGAGAAGTGCAGGACACCCTCAGAGACTTGATAAATCTTCACATAGCTTATTCCATTCTGGCCACATGCAAGATTTATCATGAGCTCTTGCTTATCCATGTACATCAAAGTTAACTTTGTTGATAAAGTAAAAATTTTTTTGTTTCCTAATTTTACCAGCAGTGCTGCCCACTGGTTGGTAAAGATAGTGACCCTCAGAAAGGTAGTAGTTGTACTTATGAGAGAAGAACTGAAAGAAGATATAAATCCACAGTTTCCCTTTCTTCTGCCAGTTTCCTTCCACCCATTCCTGTCCCTTGGGTCCAGCAGAAGGTTTCACAAAAGTATCTGCTCTCTGTGTTCTCATCTCCAGAACTGAAATTTGGTTAGGGTGTAACAGGGATTGTACTTGTTGCCACTTTCTGAGGAGATGAATAAGGACCAGTGGCTTGCCATGAGTTTACAGATACCAGTTCTTAATAATATTTCCCAAACTCTGTGTTTCATAGCCATAGACACTTTCTGCAGAGTGTAAGTGAGAATTGCTGGTTATCTCCTTGTTCTGTATGAGCTCTGTGCTGCAATGTGTGAGTTGCAGGCCTTGCTGAAAATCCTTTACATCCAAACAATCCTTTTTCACTGAAATGAAACAGTCTAAGTCAAGAATCTGGTATTAACTGTGCTGATGGCCAAACAAGAGAATCCAAACTTCTTTGTCTGAAGTTGGACACAACCGCAGAGCTCTGTAAGCTACATCTGGAAGGGGTTTACAGCTAATTCATGAGTTAACCAATGAGCCTACAATTAGTTAGGACAATCTCAGACTATTAAGCAGATGGGAAGGAAAAAAAAAAAGAAATTTTTTTTTTAAAAAGTAGTAATATTCCTCTACTTCTTACTGGAGGCAAAATTCTGAGACACCATGAAGTCTTTATGTTCTAATTCAATGGGTCAACCCTCCAGACAGAAGAATTACTCATTTTTAATGGCAATTTTTTGCCACTTCTGCTACTGCAAACTGAACAGATTTCCATTTCTCTGTGAGTTTTTATTCTACAAACGATTTAAGCAAACATTCACATGAAGGCACGGTATATATGCTTTGGGTTTTTTCTCTAACCTTTGAAAAAATGAATAATAATGCTGAGATTAAAAAGTTTAAAAGCTTTACATTTAATTGCACCCAGTATCTGACTTCAATGGGATCTTAAGCCACTCCATGTACCAAGAGGCATTTAAAATCCAGTATTTATGGAATATTTTTCATAGAAAAAAAAAGGTATTGTTTAAACCTCCTAAATAAAGATATTTACGTATTTTGTGACCTAGTAACCAGTAGATGTACTTTTTAAAAAGCTTATGAGCTACCAAAAATAAATGTTTTGCAAAACTTTAGGCAAAATCTTGCTCACATAAAAGAAATTAGTATTACAAGGTTTTTTTTATAATATTGTAAGTCTCCCTAGTCTTGCACCTAAGCTTACAGGCTTCCCAAACAACCTGGGCTGGCAGGCGTAAAAACAATTCTTGTTATTTTTACAACACAGAAGAATTGGTTTTGATGATTTTAGGCTTACTTTTGCTAAATATGTTCATAGAGAAATGATCCCACTGAAGTTGACAATCTGATTACCTAGTTTCAAAACAACATAAATTGAAATGGCTGCACTAACACACAAAGCCTCTATTTCAGAGATTTATAAAGAAAAAGCTGAGTGAACTTTAATTACAGCAGCATTTCCCATGCCACCGTGTTACTGACAAGTCTATTGCCTCTTGCTCCAAGCTAGGATTACAGTTTTACTCAAGGGCTTTCTTTTTCAGAACCTCTGGCATAAGCTTTCTATGACAAAGTGCCTAGAATTGCACTGTCTACATCAGCATAAGCCAGTTTTTTTAACAAGGAAAATTTGGCACCCTACAGAAGCCCTGATCTCTTCTAGAGCAAGCCAAGTCCAGCAATGGCAAAAGGATATGACATACTGAGAATAGGAGCAATAAAACAGCTGGAGGAGATTGGTAGCATTGAAAAAACGTCAGAGCAGCATCATCTGAGAAATCAAGCACTCAAATCTCAGGAAATTCAAGTGTTATGATTACTTCTTCACCATTAGCTCAGACACCTTGCACACAGCCTACTTCCAAAGGCATAAATTAGACAATTAAGATAAAGGTCTGGCCTAAGTAATACCTTGAGTGCCATTTCTAGCTGCTGCCGAACACCTTTTCTTCATTAGAGCCACAGCAGCTTTGCTGATTCAGACCAGCTGAGGATCTGGAGTAATAGTCAATATGTTACTGTAGTCCTTAACAGGCTGAGGTAGAAGGTGCAGAACAGGCCATAGGTTTCAAAAGCCTAATTCTGTCTTTCTCTCGCTCATCTCAGAGGTAGTTGCAGGGAGGCAAATCAAATTTGTGAATGTTGCAAAAGGTAAAAGAAAACTTTAGGAGCATCTAATGCCTAATACTGCTAGGGATGAAGCAATCTTTCTGTTCTTGTGTTTTTACTGGTAATCACCATAAAGAATCATTAAAGGCTGTGATTTTCAAGGTAAAGCTGACACAAATTATTCACTTGGAATGCTTAAAGTGAAGTTAAACCTTCATAGACCTTTATACACAAGGAACTCACACCTTGTCAGATTATGCTTTCCGACATTCAGGTGTTACGAGTCTTTTTGCCCTCCTGGAATCTTTTGGCCAGACACAAGAAAGAGACGGAGGCTTCAAGCTTCTGTTTTCCCAAGGTCTATCACTGTGTTTATTGTTTTCGTATCTCACAGTTTGCTCTGTTCTCAGTGAGGACTGTTCTGAACACCGACCATCAGGAAACTCCCACTCCCCTGAAAGGTCGTTGTCTTATACACAGACTATCATGAACATATTATTTACAATTTCCCACCAATGTCCACCATCCACATCAAACAGGTCATCTCCACTTGGCCCAATCTCCCCAAGCCACATTGTGCTAACGTCACAGCAGAAAATGGAGGTGAAGAAGAAGAAAAGCCTTAGGGACCACCCCAAAATCTCCATCTTGTCTTCATCTACTTCTATTATAAAAACCTAAAACTACATATTTCTTACTCAGCGATAAACTAAACTACTCTGTTTCACACTCTTGAGATTTGTAATTTATCTCTGCTTTGTGCCATGGTCTGTGACCCCCATGGACAGAGGAAAAACCCCCGTTCACACCCCTGGACAGGTCCAGGGTATTACAAGTGCTCTTGGATAAAACTCAAATTTCCCTTGCTCAGTTCCCAGACTGTCCGGCCAGGGTCTCCTGAGCTCCCAGGGCAGCCAAAGAGATGCCCTGGGTTTTGACAACACCTCACACTATGCTTTCATGGATTACTTCAGACTCAGCTACAGCCCTTGTTAGACCACAGCTTGATGGGGCTGCATGACAGAGGAACAGACTAAAGCAAATCAGGAAATCATTTCACCTTCCTGACTCAATTCTACCTGCAGTCTGCGCACACATAAATTCTGCTGTCAGACAGCTTTAACTCCAGCCATTCTCTGGAGGTCGTGAAGGATTTTCATACCTTGAGGAGAGCCATACATGCAAACACAACCCTTACCTGTCTCTGCACATCTCTCTACCAGGAAGGCTCTGCCAAAAAAAGAAATTTTCCCAGCGGAGATGATCCTCCTCTGGGCACGTGCTGTGGAAATCCAGCAAAAGCTACAAAAAGAAAGCTCTGTATGCAGAAACTGAGGTAATTCTGAAACTATTTGTGGATAATGTGCAAGTACACATTCTATATCTAGCTGAACAATTATAAATCCCAATGATATTTTTGTCATATGTTAACAGTTAGATGCAAGCAGTGCATAGCCAGTTGTGAGTGACATTCAGTATGTGATTTCCTCTGTCACTGACTTGTAAGAGTGTTTATTTAGCTGTTGCTTGTCCTTTCAGTGATCTAAACCTGCAGAAGGTAAAACTACATGTTGGCCTGAGAAACTGAAAATATTCTCATTAGCCACCCAGAAATCTTTACCTCACACCCCAGGGGCACATCTGCAACAAAGGGTAGATTAAAGTAACACAACTTTACTTCACCCTGGGTCTCATTTTTTGAGTTGTTGTAACAAGCTTTTCTAGGCAAACTTATTTTTTGTAAAGTTACCACATTTGCACCAAAGTTCTTCACCTTAAACCTTCAAACTCATTCTTTCAAACAAGTGCCTTCTCCTTGGAATTCATACGAATAATAAAGCCTCCTTCAAAAGCATCACTTTGAGGTCCAACAAATGAAAAAATCCTTAGCTGAAAACTCCATCAAAGACCACAGCTTTTCCTTGGACCAGAGTTCTCTCACTTCTGTATTAACATCAGGAGAGAGTGGGTAAAAATCAGTCTATTAGAAAAATTTATAAAGGCAAATTGGAGGGCTCTGACTGAATATTAACTCAAGCCTAATAATTACATTCTGAGATTCCTGAGAAGTTATGTGTATGTTCAGAAACATAGAGAGAACAGATAATTGAATAATTCTTCTCCTTTTTCTTATCTATCCAAGTCCAAGAAGAGCATTTCCCTTTCTACCAATGCTTGTTGCCTGATTTTGCAATCTGAAATCAACATAATTAAAGGAAAACAATGCTGTGGAAGAGTGGTATACTCATAAGCTGTACATCTGTACACATGATAAATCAGCAGAACTAAGCTATCAAAGTAAGAAAGAACTTTCCGGTTTTTCTCCTGAACTCTCTTTTCACCATAAACAGAATGCCTTGCATGGACCATGCCATCTTTCTTCATATACCAAAAGGAAACCCCTCCTTGACAGCAGATCTGCTCTGAATACAGCACTGATATGTTCTGGATGGATGGAGGTCGGGGCAAGATGGGACAAGAGCTGATAAGGCTTCTGCCAGCCCACAGGAGTCTCTCCCTGGTGCCTTTGCAAAAGCACAAAGGCCATGAAGAATAGCACTGTAAACAAACCAGCTGGGAGGTTTAGAAAAGTCTGAATTTAAAAAGCCTTGCTGTCTAGGCCTGAATTTTAAAAAGTACTGGTCAAAGCCACATTTAGCATTTCCAGTATCAGGATACTTTGGCATCCCTTGCCCTCTTACTTCATCAGAGCTTCTTGACCTATTTCGTGCTCCTCCTCCTTCCTTCTCCATCTCACAGCCTGTTACTCCTGTTACAGCCTGGAACTCCTCTGTTGCTATTCTTGTCCGCTCTTTTGCTTTGCTGCATGTGTTATGAATTCTTATCTTACTTAAGAAACTCAAAGCCTCCAAAACACTGCCAGGTTCATTCTGCTTCCAGCATTCGTACGCAGTGTGCCAGGAAAATCCTCAGCATAAACAAATCAAATAAAATATTCACTTCGGGACCGCCTGAACACAACATTTAGAAAACTCTTAAGGATTTGGAGGGGGGAGGTATTTGTTCCTCTAGTTTTTGTTTGCTTGGGGTTTTTGAGTTCTCCAGCTATGGAGCCCAGGCTTTGGTGCTAGATGGAGTAAATCTGCTGTTTCTCTGCTGAAGCATCCCTGTCCCTCAGGGCCAGCTCATATCCCTGCTCGTTGTGGCATCTCCCACACGACACAGGGATGCCCATCGCCCACTGCTGATGCCAGCTGCACTGCCTGCAGTCCCGGTGGGTCAGGGGCCTGGAAGCTGAGCTGGCAGGGCTCTGTCGCCGTGGTGCTCGGGAACCCGCCGGAAGGAGCCGCAGCACAGCGCCTTGGAGAGCGGGCGTGCGGCAGCGAGGGGGACAGCGGCTGACGCTGTCCGGGATGGCCGTGACTCGAGAGCCCACAGTGACATCTGCTGGAACCACTCCTGCCGAAGGGCCGCGGGAAGGCATCGCTCAGGCCCGCACAAGTTCCATTTCAAAGGCAGGGAAATTGATAACATGTAATCATCGATAATCTCGAAAGCCGAGCACCTGCGTGGAAGGCAGGCTGCTGAGCACTGACCGTGGCTCACGCAGCACAGGGCATCCCAAACCCTCCGGCATTCCCCTCTCCCACCCGATTGTTTTCCTCACGCAGAAGCCTGAAAACAGAGCCCAGTCTTGCAGTGTAGTCAGAGATAATGTGTACACTAGCTGGCGTCTTCTTCTGATCGTTTCATCGAGAGCACAGCTCCTGATCAGAGTGGGAGAGTCGCCAGGTTTCTAACAGAGTGTTAAATCCTTCCCAGTTTTCCCAGCCATGGATTTTTTTTCCCTTCCTTCTTCCAAGCAGAGTGTTAAAATCCTCCAAGTCTTAATTAACCAACTTGAGCATCCTCCTAGAGAATATCAAACACATTTGACAACTTGGAACTGCTTTTCAGTTACAAGATTTTAATAACACTAATTCCACTTACCAGTTCTACCTCCATGGCCTTTTTCCTGTTTTTAAATATATTTGCAGCTGCTGTTAACTGAAATATCTTTCTGTAAAGCTGAAGTTCATCACAGGATTGACAAGCAACTACTCTGGCATTGTGGGTCAAGCCTTTCCAGCTGACCTTTCCGTAAGTACGCTGAGGGTAAGAGCACACATGAGGGAGATGCACTGATTGTCCTGAGGATGAAGGCACACGGTTCATTTTAGGATTTGTGTGAGTGTTCTGCCCCAGTGTGGAGACTCTAAGAGGAGGACTGCTAAGCCAGGATTTTTATTTAACAGCAGCATATAAGAGGAAAGAGAAACTGGCAGTGAACAACAAAATTTAGGTGGAGAACAGAGAAGTCCACAGCTCATTTTGAGGAACTCATAGGCTGGGCATCCTGAAGCCTCCAGGAGTGGCAGCAGGACAGAGAGAAGGAAAGAAGCTGCAGGAGAAACAGGCATCACAGACACTGGAAAGGGAAGAAAGTTCCTTTACAATTCCCTGTAAGAAAAGCAGTAAGAGGTGTTACATACCTTTCTGTATCCAAAACTTGCAGAGCTCCCTTAAAATTGAATGGGAAATAGGAACGTCAGGAGGATCTGACCCATGAATTATTGAAATCCAAGTTACTTATCTAATTTTTAAATTTTACTTACCCAGTTAGAAAGTCTTGACTCTTCTATTGCCACAATCATATTTATAATGTTCTTTATCATATTGTGGAAGCCTGGACACTTCAAATAAATCACAACCTAGCCAAAAAAAGCCTCACCAAGGAAGTTGTCAGCAGTGTGTAGAATATTGTATGTGCTCAGGGGGACAATTCAGAATGGGAGTTACCAAAAGTGACCTCAGATTTTTTTGCCCCCCAAAGAGCCAAAAAGTGAGTTAAATGGCTTAAACTGTAGATTCAAAGAAGGCTCGAAAGTGCAACAACTTAGTTATCACATTCTTGAGTAGCCTCAAAATGGAACAGACGCATGGCACAGCTATTCAGTTAAATGACAAGCAGGGAACAAAACAAACCAAACCAAACCAAATCCAGACAGGTCAGCTGTCTAGATATTTACATAAACAGGCCAGGTTTTCTGCTTTCAGTTCAACAAACCCGTGTCTCACTCGTGAAGGATCTGGCCAAAGTTTTCAGACTGCATGAAATACTAACAAACTCCTATTCATGTGAATATGGAAAGTAAGAGGGTTTTATTAAATTGTAAATCTGCTGCTAATTCATCAGTCTAGTCTGCAAGTGCCAATTATAAAACCCCACATGTTTTGAGGATAAAAATTAAATGTTTTGACTTTGATGAGACTATTCATGTGTCTGAACATGTGTTTATGGTCTTTTCTGGCTGGAGGCCTAACTGCACATCTTTTATTCTTTAGTGCTACTGCAATAGGAAACAAGCAATAAGAACAGTTTTCACTTCTCTCGAAGAAATTTTAATATTTGATTTTTAGCAAGTATTTCCCTGTGTTTCTCAGGAAGCATTAAAATTTAGTGAACCCACGAACCTGTTTGGTTTGTTGTTTTTTTTTTACCATACTTAAAATCTGATCCATGGTAATACAGATAAAAACGACAGGATTTCTGTTTGGCAGAACTGGTCAGAGTGGATGTTTTTATGTTTACTGTAGATCTGGGGAGAAGCTTTGCATATCTGGGGGGACAATAATCTGACATATATCTGTCATAGTATATACGCTGCCACTACACGGAAAGGTTTAGTTTAATGTTGGAGTGATCCAGAACAAACCCTTCTGAATTAATGAAGCAAACTGAGCTATTGCAGATGATCTAACACAAAGTTAAATATTTGGTTTGCTGTTCATCATAGAAAATGTTTGTGGGTAGGTTTGCTTGGGTTTGGTTTGGAGGTTTTTTCCCAAAATCATGAAAAAATATCTAAAATTATAAAAATAAATTAATTGCAGTTATTTGTTGAAAATTTGATTATGCAGGCAATTTGCCTACCACCTCTGACCAACCATCATCAATGTATTTATATGGGTTTCACTGCCATAATGTACCTCAGCTGCTGGCACTCCTACCAGATGAAAACATTTTAAAGACTGGATAATATTTCTATGAATTTTATCCCTGTGTAAGTTGATGTTTATGCAGATACTACTGAAGAGCATTCTCATTTTGCTCAAATCTTGGATCCTTGGTTCAAGACTTGAATCCTTAGTTCAAAGTTCTTAGTTCCTTATTTCCTTATTCCTTATTATGTCAAAATTATATCCTTAGTTCCTTTTTATGTCAAAATTTTAAATTCCTAATAATTACTCCGACAGCCAAAATGTGTCCCATTTCTTAAATCTTTTTTTTTTTTTTTGAAAGTTTTAGGTACTGAGATTATTTTCCAGAAAATACATGATCTGATTGCAAAGATCCCCTTGAATTATTTAAAAAATATTCCACATGAATAGGAATGAATATTGTTCACTGAAAAATGGGGTGTGCCTTATTGTGTTCTAATTTCTGAAAACTGGAGATTATGGACCCCTTTTCGAATCACTGTTTGATCAATACTTTCAACATACTGAAAATAATGGCCTGACTTTCAATATCATGTTTTAATTCTCTGCATAGGCAGAATTCATTTTAAAAACTATAAACAGTGGTTGAAATGTGAGGGCTTTTTTTTCAAGCCAGAACAACCAGGATACAAATACTTCTATAAAACAATGCAGGGATCTCACTGACAACTTACTATTAACACTCTAAGAAGGATCATTTCTAAATGGCAAATCCTCAATCAACATTTAACTCAGAATATATCACCAAAACAAATGAACAAAAAAAAAAAAAAGAAAAGAAAACTCTGAAATAGCACAGAATATGAGCAAACTATTACAGAAAATCAAATTGCTTGTCATTAAGAAGAGAGAGGAAAGCCATATCTATGATAAAGCACTACTCTGTAAAAGTATTAACCAGTCATTTAGTCCAGCTGACAGTTCTAATGCTTCAAAGATTTCTCAACTAAAATGTAGTAGTGCCAAAAATACATCAAATGGACCCTTAAGAAGTCATTCTATGCCTTCCATTATGCTAACACTGCAACTTCTGATCACTGGCTTTAGCTCCAAGAGTTTGTGAAATGAGGGAATTCTTTTTCACTCTTTTCATAATCCCTACAGCATAAATTCATCCTATTGTCCACTCAGTAAGGCAGACAAGATATACGGGACATTTTCTAGTTAGACTGCAACATTATTAACTCATCTGGAAACCATCTGGCAAGAAATCACACAGAAGAAGGTAATTATTCCTCTTTTTTAATAATCTCCAGCTGTGGGACTGCTGTTGTCATTCCTTCATGCTTCAGACCAGGTCAAGCACTCTCCTAGGAACCCCCTGGCCCTGTCCTCTTGTGAGAAATAACACAAGTAACACAAAGAGGTATCTCCTCACTGCCTGATACATTCACAGACTCCAATACCCACTCTAAGTTGGAACAATCTGGTAATCAGATCTCTCTATAGAATCAGTGCCTCAAGACCTAGCAGCAATTAATATGATGCCAGACTGGTGCTGATTCCCTTTGTGATGCCATGCAACAAAGCACCTTCTTCCAAATCAACATATGCCCTCACACTTTGGAGATTCAGTGCTGACTGGGCAGTAATTATCTTTCTTCTCTGCTCATGCCCACCTGCAACCAGATGCTGGTTTTCCTGGTCAGGGCACATGGAGCAATGGAGAACACTCTCTCAGGTACACGGAGTTATCCTTGGGCTTGTCCTGTGCACAGCCAGGAGCTGGACTTTGATGAACCTTGTGGGTCCCCTTCCAACCCTGGATATTTTATGATTTTACTCAGCCAGCACGCAGAAAAGTGGATCTTGGCCATAATAAATATTCATGCTCTCACAGAATTTCACACTTTTCTCACATGAATACATGATTATGGTTTGCTGCCAGAAAGTCAAGGCAGGGCATCAACACCAACAAATGCCTTCTGCTTTTACTGCTGGTGTAATATCTGACATATCCCTCTACCTCCAAACACCCAAATAAGAGAATAAAGGGCAGGAACTCTCCCAGGAACTCTTTGATATAACAGTGATGCTTTCAAAACTCATAATTAAAGAGCCCCTACAAAAACTTAGGTAAAGTTGTTCTGATTCAAAAGCAGGTGAATGGCAAAGGGGTAAAAGCAGGTGATGATAATCTATTGCCAAATATATCCAGCCTACAAAAATGTAAACCAAAATCAAACCCAGCAATATCTAGGAACATCTCTTTTTTTGGCTAAACCACAACTTGGGAATGTTACTGCTTTGTAGGGCTAAGCCTCACTGTTTAATGTGACCATGCCCAAATATGAACCATTCCATCAGCTGTTTAATTAGGAGTAGAACAGGCATACCAAATTAAATGCCAGAAAGTAACCACCCCCAACAACTGAAGGCCTAGTTGTTCACTTTGTGTCACATTGATACTCTTAACCCAGAAATTCCTTCTTTCGTTTATAAACTACTCTCTCCATTAATTACTTTGGCAAAGTGCAGAGGAATCAACAAATCATGGTGAGCAGAGCAGCAGGCAATCGTGCTCCTGAAGCTGGATATTTCATCATCCCAATTCTTTCCTGAACGCTGCTGATTTTAATCTGTATTTTACAGGGTAACAGGCTGTTCTTCCATCTCTGCCAGGGGAGTAAGGAGGCAGGTTTGAGGTAGATTTATGAAGAAACAATAATCCTCGAATCACTTGCAATTCCATCACCCTTCAGCCAGCAAATTCATGTTCTATTTAGCGTGTGTTTGAAGGGCCCTGGTGGGATGGAAGTGGTGGAGGCACAGACAACTGCTGCCACATACATAGAGTGGTAACTTCAGCTTGTAAATTATGACACACAAAGTACCTGTAACAGCACAAGGCATCTCTGAATCATGCAGGGAGCTGTTCTGAAGCCTCCCTCTGCTTAGTTATTTCTCTTCCCTTCCTCTGAGAATGCACTCATTCTCTGTAGACTCTATTCAATTTTTTCCTCACAGATTTATGTCTTCTGACTATATACAAACATTGCTGAAGGCTGCAGAAGGAACTAAACACACTCCAGCAATGCTTTTCCAGATGTTGAATTTCAAATACTTATAAAGCAGTTTATAAAATCGAGATAAGCTCAACAATAAATATTACCATCAATATTCTTCCATTTTTTTTTCCCTCGGACACATCAACTCTATCTCCTGAAGTGGTCTCTGATTCAAACATGATCTCCAGATCATGGTCCTGCATGATCTACATATATACTACATTCCAAACACATTTAAAGCTTCACAATGATCAAAGATGACAATGTCAGCACTCACAAAAGATGTTCTTTAAAGCACACTGTTTCCGCAGTAAAATTCTTTACACCAACAGTCTTTATTTCCAGCACAAACTGTAAGAAGAACATTTTAATGAGTGTCACATTTTTAGTATGGCTTATATTTCCTTCTCTGTTATATTTCACTTCCTCTAAGTTTTTCTCTAGTGCAGTTTCTTGCTTTGCTTCCACAGCTCAGCCTTACAGAGAAAACTTCAGTATGGAGAATATTTTACTAAATTGCAGCCAGTTAATGCTGCATTTCTGTCTTTTGAAGGAAAAAAAGCCTCTTCAGCATTCTTAGGAACTAAATATACCAGAAAAATTTACAAGGCTTCCCAGGAAATCATTTGTGAAGATCAAAAATTTTAAACCTCTGGCATGCCATAAAGAACACTTCCCATCAAAACAGCACATTTATATAATATTTACACATATATCATGACCAATTAATATGACACAGTACTAGTTCCATTGAGACTGACAGGACTGTCCATGGCTTGTTGAGAACAAGCTTTTCCTTCTAGATTTTAGAGGTAGGAGGGCCCAATTAAAATGGTCTGGTTGAGCTGCTGAGTACCTACAGCCACAGAAAGTCATCCAGTAGTTTCCATGTTGAGTCAAAATAATTCATAGATGTATCAGCATATATGTCTGTCAAAAAGTATCCAGATCCATTTAAAGATTTTACCCAAGGAGCAATAAATAATTTTTTTGCTTTTTGTTTCTCTAACCTAGCTGATAATTTTATCTTGTTTCATAAAGGAATTTTCAAATTCAGGCATCTTTCCTCACAATAGAGATTTTATGCATCAGTATCTACTTTTTAACTTTCTCTTCAGCATATACATATTTATAAATTAAAGAAGAAAATTCTCAAAAATATGCTTCTTAGTCATGGGAGATGAATAGCATGACTCACAAAGACTGAGATGGTAACAAGTTAATACAAATCATGCACTGTACCAAATGTTCCCTTAGACAGGATCTAACAATCCTCAAAATTTTGCTTTCTATGAGGAATGAAATAGCTCATTGTGCCTCTTTAGAAGGTTGTTTTAGTCATGGTGGTTTGGTTAGTTAATAGGATTGTATGCACAGTACAGACTGATGAACAAAGACACCTTTTCATCCATTTTCCAAGTAATTTTTGATGTGACTCAGTGCAGGCTCCTCACAGCTCAGTGATGATGTAGAGGTTCCCACACAGCTATCATTATGCCAGGAAAAGGTTTGGTTTCAGTCATCACACATTTTGAATATATGGTGTTCTGCATTTTCAAACCTTTCAAAACACTGAACTCCAGTGCTAGCATTATAAAACCATCCTTTTGGCAACCATTACTTATCCCTGCACAGCTCATTAACTCTTCTCCCTGGTGGTTTATTTTAGACAGAAAACAGGTCCAGTTCTTCTTGCTACTTAGGTGGCACTTTAATGGGACCTTGGAACCCCCTTTAGTGTCTGAGGAGAGAGAACTGTGAAAGGAAAACCCCTGTGCTGTCTGCAGGGTCCTCATACTCAAATGGAAAAAGAGGTGGGGAAAATGTTTGGATGGAGGTGAAGAAAAAGGGTCGGACTGAGGGAGAGTTTGATTGGTTGGGTTTTGGGGAGAGGGAACAGGGGTCACATAGCACTTCAAAATCTGACCTAGTTTCTCTCAGTTTAAAAGATAAAATAGAAGATTAATTACATATCCAGATATGAGCTGCTGCAAGCTTTTCATCTAAAGCCTGACAAGACAAATACAATGAATTTTGGTCATTACTTTAAAATACCCACACGTAGGGAATCAGCACAAGATAATTCCTGCAGTCTCCCTCCCCTGTCACTTTATTTCTTGTTCCCATCTTCAGCATTGTGTTAAAAATTTAAAAAAAAAAAAAAAAAAGCAAAAGTAACAAACCAGAGCCAACAAATTACCCTAAATGTGTAATTTAGGCACCCAACTGCCAGAGTCTTCTATTCTACACCACTAATTCAGTGCCTTACATTAATTTTAAGAAGACTCGAGACAGAAAGTTTTGTGTTTTTTCCTCTGCCGCAGTTTTTAAATTCCATCTACTCTCACTGTTCCTGTTTGTTGCACAACTTTTGCACATCTTCCATCTATGTTGTATTTTTCCTGATATCCACAGCTACAGTTCAAATTCCATAGTTTATCATATCCCGTCATAATTCAAGTCAGCAATATCACTAGTGCATAAAACTTAATCTCAGTGGTTATCTACAATGAATGCCAAGTAAAATGAAAAAGTCACATCCATAACTCATTCCCAGAAGCCTCCATCCAGTCTTTTATGCCTGTTTTTAACCATGTCATTTGGTGAGGAAAACTAACACTTCTTAGCTCCAAACAAATACTGAAGTAGTTCAGCTAGAGATGAAACATCGTTCTAATCTTACATAGTTAGCAAAAAAGAGTGAAACAGACTGAAAAGGCTGATGTCAAAATTACTTTCCACACAGATTAACACGGAAAGATTAGAAGGCAATGCAGTTTTCTAAAATCAGCAATTTAAAAGAGATGAAAATCTTCATATCCTGCATTTGGATGAAAAGGAAAATCAATAGCAGACAATTAAATGGATGGCTCTGGTATGCTTGGAAAAAAGGGGACACTTCAAAATTGCTGCCCAGCTGCGATCTTTGTACTCTTCTCCTTTTATATAAAGCTCAAGGAGGAGGAGGCAAAAATCTGAAATTACAAAAATGACAAACAAAAAACCTTATAGAGATGGAAGACTCTCAAAACAGACACACAATAAAAGACATTAAGAATAGGAATAGGAGACTATTGATTGGCATAAAACACATTATTTGTGCTCATAAACACCAATCAGATACTGAATGGTAAACTGGCAATCATATATGTGATTTTAAATGGTTTTGTCCTTCAATTATTTTATAAGGAGTTGAGAGGAGAAATTTCCCAGGAAATTTCAGTGCTGAAAATATTGCTGAATCCCAGGACATCTGTGTAGGAAGATACATTCAGAGATTCAAGACACAAAGCTTCAAGCCAACATGAACATCAACTGAATTCAATTACCACCAGCTAGAGAAATCCACTGATGATCTGTGTCCTGAACTTTGCTATCAGCTATACATTTGTCAATTGCAGAAAAGAAACAAAGGTTCTTGACCAACAAAAGCTCCTCAGGAGTGCTTTCATGCTAGGCTCTTATTAGTGTTGTCCACAAACCTTGGATTTGTTAGCCAGCATGCACCAAGCCAACAGTTACACAGGAGAGACACAGATTATTTATTTCAGAGTTGCACAAGCCTGGGTGCTCTGTGGTATTCCACAGATCAGGCATGCCAGCTATCAAAACTTTTTCCTATTTATTCATCTTATCAAACAAAGGATTTAGAGTTCATTGGCTACAAGTGACATAGTTCTGTTATCTTCCTAGGCAACCTAAAAAAAAATTTGTATTCAACACATATTCATCCATTTTTTATATCTCAACATTTTACCAAAAATTTTAACATGTTAAGGTTTTGAAGAGGGAGGAGATGGAAGAGATAAGTGAAGAAAGGAAATACAACATGAATTTGTACTTAAAACCTGGCCCTGCTGAACGGGGCAGTTTTGTTATTAAGCCCAGACAGGGCATGATTTCACATGAATTGTACGTGAAACAATCTTATTCACATCTCACCTGCAGCTATTTAGAGATGTAACTGGAATTTTTTTTCTGTTTTGTGCGGAGACTGGATGAAAATCTGAATAGTGTCTTATTTTAAAGATGCTAAAGCATGTCATTTTTTTAAACTAAAAGAAACACACACACCCTCCCCCCCAAAAAATCACCAGGGGCCAGTGGAAATAGTACAGCAGAAATCCCACCAGGCTTCCCCATACTGCCTGTAGAATATCCACCAGGAAACACACCATCCCATCATCAGAAGTGGAACATTAGACCCGTGTCTATGCCTGAATCCTTTGGTTTTAAAGATTAAATCTGCATTCTGCATGGTAATGAGCAAGTCAAAATGGAAACGGGGGGAAAAAATGTTGCTCCTTAGATCTGCAGCATTGTCCTTGAGAAACCAAGGTCAGAAAATTTCCAAAGAGATATAAATCAGTATTATTCTTTAAAAAAAAAAATTACCATGCTATACTTCACAAGCACTAAATGAAAATATAAACTTCACTGCAAAATGTTTATAAACTAAATTATAATTAATTGCTAAAGCCAGGGGGTTTTTTTCTCCATTGACCATTATCCAATAATTTTTTTTATGCAAGCTGGCAGAGGTAAATAGCTGTAACTAAACATCTGCTCACCTGATCCAGGAACAGCCTGATTTGACCAGGCAGATTCAGGCATCATAGGAGCATCACAGAGCACACAGAGACTGACCCTGTGTTTATGAACGTCAGCTTTCCTGAATACTTGAATATGACCCATAATTTTCATTCCCTTCACGTCAACCAATCTTCCCTAATGACTCTTTCTTTTAAATGAAAGAAAATTATGAGCCCAATTTTTTGAATTGCAAAGAAGTCTAAGAAAAAAAAAACTATCTGCAACTCCTGCTCGAAGGGGAAAAAAAACCCATGAGCAGCCAATGAAATCCATACAATAAATTATTCCTCAAAAGCCATGTAATCCTCTGAAATATACTTCTGTATTTTCTGGGTTTTATTTTACATGGACTCTGACAAGGAAATGGATTTCTAGAGAAACATTTTCACTCTACCTGCATTTTTCATGCCACCAGTTTTGCTGCTGACTTTGGAATGGGAGGTACAACAAGACTGACATCTGTGGAGTGCAGATCATGGTGTGTTGGGCAGTGCACAAAAGACTTGCTTATCAGAACCTCTGAAGCTATGAAAATATGGTAATTTTTTCCTGTAACTGTGCATACTGAAAATACCCACAGTGCTGGTGCCACCTCAGAGGGAAACAAAGATTTTGAAGTTAGATCATGAAATAAAATCCTCCTCTCCTAACAGTACAAGCCAACCCATGAATTTTTGAAATAATTTATAATATTCTGGGAGGCAGTATTGCTTTATTGTCATTTATAAAAGATAAAGAACCCTCAGTAAAATAGGAAAAGGAAAACAAAAGAAAAAAATTGTGTCTCTATTCCAAACATCTCAGAGCTAAGCCTGCTATGTTTTATACCTGAGCAGTAGGAATGAGGCTAGCCATTTTTAAAATTTTGGAGTTTTTTAAATTAAGATAAGACTGCTTCATACTGGGACAGGACTTGTGTCAGCTTTGCTGCCAATCGATTGATTCATTTCTCAATGACACAAATGGCCTGAGCAAGCTAAGGGTGCTTTTCTTTTCCTGCTGACCTTTTACCCTGGCCCTGCAGCCAGGACTCCCATCTTATCTTGTTTGGGAACAATTCTCAAAGTGAACCTGATAGAATGTACTACACAACCTAAAACTAAGCCCCCCCCAAAAAAGAAATAATACTGTAAAAGAATCTGCCTATTTCTGACTGTTAAAACATGTGCAATAGGGAGTTGAGGTGATTATTTGTGCCTTACATGTGAGGGGAGAATAGACCAGAGAAAACACGACCAAAAACAGCTGAAATGATACTGCCTAAATGTAATACACAGCAATTCCCTGCCTGGACAGGAAAATAGTGAGAAAAAGGAAAGAAAAGATAAAGTGGAAAATCGGCAGTAAGGAATATTCTCAATCCCCCAAAGCCAATGAGGAACAGAACTGTAAATGGGATGCCCAAGCACTCTAATTTGCACTCCAATCCCCAGCACTGCCAGCTTGGCAAACTTGCAGGAAGGTTCTAACTCATGAACATTGCTGGTTACTGAATACTGAATACACTTTTAACCCAGAGCAAGGCATGTAGCTACATGCTACTCCTACATTTAGAAAGCTCACCTACCAAGAGGTAAACAGGACCCTTGGATAAACCATCTCCAGTGAATTCTGCAGCACATTAAATATCCTGTGTTGGAAAAGCAGTCCACCATGAGCATAACAGGAACCACACAAGCCATCACATGGACACTTTCACATGGAATAAAGGGAAGGGGATACCTCAAATAAAGCACTCAGGAGACACGTACAGATCATTGGAGGACAGGCGTCCTCCCTCCAGAAACTGGGAAACATGGGGGTAAAAAAGACTCCAGTCATGAAAGGTTACCAAAGAGATAATAAATTACTAGGTGGGCATGGTAACTCTTGCACCACTGAGTTCAAAGCAAGCCTGTTCTGGCCTTGCATCTCTCATGTGACTTTATTTAGATAACAACACTTTAGTTTTAAGCTCCACTGAGCACTATGTACATTTTGGGTACTGAACATTTATAATTAAGTGTATTTATATGCTACTGCATTTAAAGAGATGTGGCACAAAGACCAGAGAGCTGAAATAATTTGATTCACACAATTTAGCCTGGATTTTGTATCTCAGGTCTCGAGTACTCAAAACGGTACCGGTGTTTCAAAGCCAACTCAGACAGAAAATGTGTTTGGGCAAAATATATTTTACTGGATTCACCCAAATTAAAGGCTGCAGTAAAATTATACTAGAACTGACAAAACATCCATAAATGTGATTAGAACTGAGCTTTTTATATCAGAGCAGACACTAAAAGCCAGTTACTAAATAGCTAATTATTACATTTAGTCCAGCAAGTAATTCAGTTGATTTATCTTTCAGTCTTCATATTGTTCATCTATATGCCATTATAAATTTTCAGATGTTTTGTCATTAAATTTGCTAACAAAACAGCTTTTACTGGGCACCTTGTCAAAGATAATCCCAGCATTTAATGCAAGGACTCATGATTTTTAATAATCTAATTACAGCGGCCTGAAATTGAATACAAATTTTAAAATTCACTTTGTGATTAAGCCACATTTTCAAATTTAATGACTAATTCAGTGACTATATACACTAAAATAAACACACTAATCACAGTTAGAAGGCTATAGATAATTCTGGTCTCTTTTTAAATTTTCTTGGGAGCAAAGAAAGGAAAGCTAACATATTTTCATATTTCCTTCTATTAAACAAGAATCAGTTTCAGTGTTGATAGTGGAGAGAAAGTTACTTCTGAAACTCTTCAAAGGAAATTCTTTTTGTGGAATTTATAAAGTCACAATATATGTTCCACCAGCATGGTTCCTTATTTTATTTTTGTGTCCTGGTTTCATTTCCAGTCAGAATGCACACTTTTTGTCCAATAAGCTGCTTAAAAAATAATCTTCATCCTTTCTCTTAAATCAGAGTTTAAAAACTGCAAGTCTTGAGAAGTTCTTCCTATAAAGTACCCATTATCTCATAGAAAAAAGTCCAAAATAAAGCTTAAATTAATTTTCTAGAATAAGCTGTGAAAATTTACCCAATGTGTAATCCATGATTCTTCCATAATTCTGATTCTGATTTATATTCTCAACAGATAAGTCATAAAAATCAACACAAGTTTTTACTCAAACACAAGTATGACTGCATACTTCCAAGAAAACATAAGTAGTTTCATAGAAAGAACTCAGCCAAAATCTACCAATTTATCTTAGCCAAATAACACACACAAGAACTGGAATATCACACACACTATTCATTTTTGCTGAGGCTGCACAGAAATATCTTTAAAGCTATTTGACAGCACGATGCTCTTCAAGTAGGTGTCATTTAAATATTTACTACATGATTACTTAGATAAAGTTTCCATCATTTCTGTAAGCAGTTTCTGGAGGAATCAAACTTGGAAAAACATGGAAATTACTAAAGCACTACATGGCCACGCTTGCAGAAATAGCAAATTTAATGTGCAGCATGAATAATTTCTAGCCCTACTCAGAGCTTGAAATAGGAGGAAGTTATTCAGAAATTTTAATCAAAACAAATGTTTGGGGACACAGGCCATTCCATAAACTAATAAACAAACAGCCTGAATGGACAATGCATACCTACCTCAGGGGATGCTGCGAGAAAGCATGTAAAGAGCTAGAACACGAATTCAACAATTCAACCAGTCAGCTTTACAGAGTCTGATTCTGACTTGATTTATATCAGTGTAAATCAGCATCTCATTATATCTGCATAATAATCCATCTCCCTGACGAGAGGCTGAGTGCTTTTTGCAGGCTCAGGCTGATCAGCAGTCACTGCGATCCCACAAAGAAATGTTCACGGAGCTCTGCTGACTCATTGCAGCTTTTGATTTATTCCAGCTGGCAATAAGGGGAGACAGAGTGTGGCTGGGAGAGGTGGAATTGGGATGGGTGGCTGTGAGGTGAGGAATTACTCCAGTTTGTGGTTACTTCATAATTAATGAAAACTCTGACAATATTCTCTCCCTCCTCAGAGCCTTTGCATGGATGCACAGGCCTTGGAACTGTATTCCAGCCTGGAAATAGGAGTGCATGGAGATTTGGACCAGCAAATGAATCCTGCAGACACCTTCCAGACCAAGGCACTGTTTACATTCACAGGTTTAATTATTGCTTGTATTTGCCTCTAACCTGCATATGTGTCTTCAACAATTGTAAGCGTGCTCTTACAATTAAGAATAATTTGCAATTACTTCCAGCCAGGGTGTAGACTTGCCTGCCAATTAATTACAGAGTTTGTGGGAAGTGTTTACAAACTAGGCAACTGAAAGGCTAAATACAGCAGAGACGTTGTCCTGATGAGGCGGGAAATAAAAATGCCCTCAGGTATTTGATGACTCTGTTCTTGTGTCCACAGCCAAAGACTGAAGAGAACACACTAAAACTGCATTGGCAATTTTCCAAGGTGCCAAATGATGTTTCCATCATTTAGCTTGCAGGATTTATAGTGCGTTCCAAAATACGAGACTCTTAATGGCAACAGCAGATCAGTCCTTCTTTTATAAGTTACAAATGCTTTTTAAGAACTGTTGGGGAAGATGAAAGTTTAACAGAAAAGTTTTACAGATATGAATGCTTAGCAGAAGGCTCTTTGAATGTAAAACCTATAAGTGAAATAGAAATGAAAGCAAGTTCTGATATTGAAGAATAGAGAATGTCTAAAGTTAGAATTGCTGAGCCAGCTGTCACTGGACAACTAAGAAAGCAAAAGTTAAGTGGAGTTGGAAGGAGGTTTTATGGCTAGAGCAAAGTATAGGTTGACCACAAACAAAGAAGATACTGGGACTCTTCTTCTAGTTTCTAACTTTAAATATATTTATACTAATCTATAAGCACTTGCTTTTGTGCCAAGGTTTTGTCTTGATTTTTATTTCAGAAAAGACAGAATTATATTGTGAAATTCAGTGCCACAAGAGGTTGGAATTATAAAGGGATAAATGAGAAAATGTGGAAATGAAAATATATTACCTCAAAACCTAATCAGGAAGTCCATCAAGGGCTATTAAAATTAATATATAACGTTCTGCACTTCAGATTGAGAATGTAAAGCAGAAAAACATATAACTCTGGATTTCCTAGTCCATCTATTATTGACATAAGCATCCAATACTGGCTAGTAGCAAAGAAAAGGCACTGGAACAGAGATACCTCCTGGGCTGTCCACAAACAATATTTTCCATGTAAATATAAATCAAGCTAAAACTCTTATACTAGTCACAGGTTCTTTTCCACTTGATTTTTTTCACTTTATCTAAATTGCCAAAAGAAACCCTTTCACTCTAAATATTGAATTAGGCTGAAGATCTTCAGAGCAGTCCCTGCTAGATTGTGTGATGGAATGGCACTTTATTTTATAAAAAAAAGAAAGGATAGAAGTGATTCAACACTTTTCATTTTGTTTTGTTTTGTTTTCTTTCCAAGAATTCTTGAAAAGGCCTCTAGATATTAAAGAGCAGTCAAAAACCATGTCCATGATGAAACTGTTCATAAATGAGGCCATAAATAACAACCTTTTCATTAGCCTTGTCCACATGAAAGAAGCTTCCCTTTGGGCTAATTGACTTTTCCAAAAACTGTACAGAAGGCAGAATGTGGCTTGACAGCACTTGACGTGACAGTAACAATAAGACCAATTTTGCTTCTGCACCATGCACTGTAAAGGCATTACCGTGGGAACATTTATCCTTTTTCCCCTTCTGTGCTGGGATTCATTGCTTTGGACAAGCCCAGACCCACGAGGCTGTTGGCCTGAATATTTTAATCATTGATGAGGGAGGGACTGAGAGGCCACAGGAGGAGAGACAAGATGCTTGTGTAGCCTGGAGCAACACATTTGTGAAAATCCCCTCATGGTGAACTGTGTCTCCTCCTGACTGAATCAGGCTTTCAGTGCTGCCCCTAAACTATGACCAGCCATGGATTTTTAACACAAAACACATTTCCATACGGAGTTAGCAGGCAGGCAGGAAGTCCTGCCAGGACATTATATCTCTTGGCAGATACACTACAGCAACATCTTCTTTCTAATTCAAAGGGAATTTATTCAGGCAACAGGTGCAACAGCAGCCTCTGAAGAGCTGATGCCAGCTCACATCTCCAAAAATCAGGACATGCTTCCCCAGAGACCAAGGCAAGCAAATTAGTAGGCTATGGCAAGATTAAGGGCTAAAGGCTGTTTTGTCCTTGCAATGAATGTGTTTTACTACCTTTAAATAATTAGATTTGAGTTGCTGGGTTTTCACAGAAAACCAAACACTAATCACAGAGCCATGGTTTGGGTTGGAAGGGAACTTATAGATCCTATAATACAATATTAGAGGGTCCCCCACAGGGACCCAATATTTGTCTTTGTATTAAAGATATCATACTTGCTTACTATGATAGAAATTACGTTTTTACTTATAAATTATTGCTGTTCTGGTTTAGATTTTTTTAGAGAAAAAAAAATCTTTGTTTGCATATAGTGACCATTTCTGAACTTTAATCCCTATGTAGTGTTTTTGCCTTGCAAAGGTTTTTATAGTATTTATTATCTTGAAAACCTGAGCCCATTGGCTGGATTCAGAGAGAGGCAGAACAGCTCCTGAATCAGTACAAAAATCCTTGTGTCAGCAGAGTGCTGAGTGGAGTAACATGTCTGAGAAAACCCCAGAGGAAAGAAGATAGTGCAGAAACAGAATTAAAATTTCCCACTTTTGTTGATTATTCTTGAAAACTGTTCTATTTCAATATTATGAATGAAGTATTCTTAGAGAGAGGTTTTCAGAAGTTGAACAGGTTATTGTTATAAAGCATAAAAGAAAATTTAAAGATGCAAAACTCTGGAGAATTTTAACAAATTTCACTTCTAAGAAGAAGGAAGATTAAGTGAAAAATTTCCAAAAATGGAGTAGATGTTACTCTATGAAGCAACAGTAGAGCAAGTGAAATTACAGCCTGAGAGGAGCTTTGCTCAGAGCCATAATTTTAAGCACTCAACACCTACGATTAGGGTCAGATTTAAAATGAGCTACCTGATGTGTGAAAGCCTAATGCATCCCACTGGATGTTTTCCCAGCTAAAACCCAGCTTCCAAAATGAACAAAAGAAACATACGCTTCTGGTTTGGGATGCTGAGCAGCTATTTGTCAGAGACTTTTCAAAAGAATTTATTTTTTAAATATCATGATATGGAGATAAATGAACACTCAGTATCATGCAAAAATAGGACTCTGGCCTGAAAAATATCCCCCAACGGTTTGTTTTAACATTTGTATGTTTCATTTCAATACTATTTTATATTTGAAACATTTTTGTACTGTCTTATTATTGGTATTGTAAAAGCAGTTCAAAGAAAAAAACCAAAAATTATTATAAAAGCTTTACAGTCATTAAAAACAGACAAAAGGAAGATGTCATTTCCTATCTAAGTATTTTTTAAAAGTATGTTTTCAATCAAATCCAGAAAGAAATAACATTTAGTTCATAGCTCCCATTCTTCACACAGCTCAGGATGGAGCATTTTTGCTGGGATTTCTGTCTATAAAAAGAGAATGTCACCAAAAATGTACGTGTTCACCTGAAGCTGAAGGTTAATAAATATTTTACTGCTAAAAAGAATTGCCCTTGGATCCTGAAAGTGTTACTGTGTTTAAGTCAAAAACATGTGATTATTTTAATTCTTGCCTAGTTTTGCAGAATCTATCCCAGCAATTACGGTGATACGTCATCAGTTGCAAGTTACTTTAATATCTTGTTTGTTTAATATGACTCCTACATACAAAAGTGCTTTAGTTCCTTAATTTGCAAAATACTTTAGCACATAAGAATCAAAGCTCTTTTAAGAGCTACAGAAGTGTCATCCACTAGGAGGTAACAGCAAATTAAATTGGGAGTCAGAAAGAGGACAGAAAAATTAGAATGAATGTACAGAATGTCAGAGTGTCCTAGGTTAAAATGTAAGACGTGCCCAAAGTATGTATTCTATCACCATCCTCATGGGCTGTTGAAACCAGGTGGGGCAGTGTTTCCCTTATCTTCTGTTAATGGGCCCATCAATGCTGTGCTGCATAGATAACTCCCTCTGGAAGCTATCTCTGTTCAATGAGCCATTAAGGACCCACTGCATGACTCATAGAATGATGGCATCCCGTTGTGAGATGCTCCCCCCAAGGGGAGGAGCCAAGCATTCCCACCTGGATATAATCCAGGATGTGGGACAGCACGGGAGCAGTTACCCACTGGACTGCCAGAGGACAGGAGCTACCAGAGCTTTCTATGGGATCACTGCTTCAACGAGACCACTTCATCCGGACTGCTACCATCACCCTAACTAACGGGGTGCCAGTTGTATTCTTTATTTTACTTCTTTCTTTCCCTCCTATTAAATTGTATTTCTGACTTGGAGCCTCTCACTGTTTTTCCTTTGTTCAAACCAGTACACGGAGTATTGAGTCAGGAAGGTACATTTAGACTGATGAAATGTTCCTTTCAACTAAGTGCACTAACCAGGATGAGCTCACTGTTAGATTTTGGCTTGGGACCTGGTTTTGTTTATGGGAATTGCAGTTTGGGTAGCTCTCAGGTCAGGGAAACCCAGTGCCTGTCACTGGGAGACCATATGTTCTCCCCCACTCAAACCCATCAGACATCAGTAGGTGAGCACATTTTTGAAGCAGCAAGTCTAAAAATATCATAGTGAAGGGAAATATGTCCCATCAGAGAGACTCAGCACAGAAAAACCCCCCTCCCCTGAGGTTTTGGGGAAGCACAATAGCAGGGGGCCACAGCGGACTCCTGGTGAGTGAGATCAGACACAATATAGAGCACGCTGCATTTCAGCAGTGGATACTATCACCTCTGGAAGGAATAAAAGAGCTGGATAACCCTCAATCTTTATATTTCTGAGAGCTTCAAATCAGTGACAGGCAGAACAAGGTGAACTGCTTGAATAAAAGACACTTCCTCTAGAAAAGCACAAAGACAAAACTCCAAAGTGGCAACAGAGCACAGAAGAAAGAATTGATGCTCCCACACTATTCTCAACCCTGAGGATCTTTTTTCCCTACATAAGAATTTTTTATATAAAGAGATTTTTTTTCTCATTCTCTCTTACGTAAGTGATATTCTCCTTAGGGAAGTATCAAAAATGAGAATGATCAGTGCTGGAATTTAACAAATTTGGGTTCTAATTAGTTTTAGTAGCTCCTACATTTAATTTTTTTTTAATCCTTCTTTGTTTGGAGAGCTAGATTAAAATCAGATTGCAGAGCTGTTGCAATAGGACACAAAAGAAAGATGCTTGACTCCTATCAGCAGGTAGAAGAAAATCAGAAGGCTTTATTATCTAATTCCTGACACCTTTTATAAGGTGTTCCAATACAGACTAACAGGATTGGTGGATAGGAATGACACCTCCCCAGTCCCGTTGGTTAAATTAAAGAAATGACAAAACAACATCTGCCAAAGGTTGTTTTGAGAACCTGGGGTTGTTTTTCCGGATTTGTTTTGAGAGTGCCTTTTTGTTGACAGCTTTTCCCTTGGGAAAGTTTGGCAGCTGCCCAGCAGGCAAAAGTCTCGCAGAAAATCCTGTCCACACAGAGCACTAAGGAGGAGAGTGACCATGCCCAGTGAGAGACCATGATATACAGGGGAAAGCAAGCACAGCCAGTAGTTATGATGGAAGAATTAGATTTCAAAGGGGAATTAACAGGACATAATGCTGCACTGATTCACACAGATGTGCAAAACCATACAATAGCCTTAGAGATGGAAAAAAATTCATCTAAGTTAGTGGAGGCAATGTCAATAAGGTGTTTATTTTAAAATGTTTCTTTTTAGTTAGCTATTTTCCATATGTATCTGACCTTAAACATCAGTGCACACCTACTAATAATCTTAATTTTTCACATAGAGTGCTTTGATGACTTTTCTGTCTTAAAATTGGCTACATCAAAAATGGAGGAAGGCACTCCAGGGAAATCCTGGATAATTGTTTTTTTCGACCAACTTCAACTCTTCTTAAGTGATCATACTGCCCAGGAATCTACAGAAGGTGAGAGACTGTTTCATTGTGGGAACTGAACATCATGCAAGTATTAACAGGCAATGGAAGAGCTGGACTAGAATGTATATCATTTTGTAGCATCAGCTATAGGTCTCTGTTCAGAGATTAAAGAGAAGGGAGTTTAAACATTCATTGCATTTTCCACAGAACAGGTTTGCCAAAGCAAAAAAAGCATAGACCTTCATGCCTAGAAGAGATACCTGCTTGTACCCTTCTGAATCTTAACCATCAACAGTAAAACAAGTCTGCCTCTGCCCAGGGGAGCAGAGGAAAGAAAACTTGTGATGCAGCAGAGTAATGAACTCCATGAGCTTCCCTTTGGCACTAGACCTTTCTGGAAGAGTGTCATTTCAAAAGAAAAAGACACACTACAAGTACTGAACGACATACTGTACTCGATTACGGCTTTGTGATGTGATCAGACAGGTTTTAAGCATCAGCAGGGACAGTAATTTTCCTTGCAGTGCCCACAGAAATGTCTTTTCAGGAAAGAAAAAAAAAGGTAGACAGAAAGACAGTCACATTTGACACTGAAGACAGAGAGTGCGTGCCTAATGGGCTGCAGAAAAAGCCTGAAAGCATTCATCTCTCTGAGCTCCCTGAGTAACCCCTGCAATGCAGCTGTGGATACCAAGACATATTGCTGCAAAAAGAGCAAGGGACAAATGTGTGAAGGACAGTTAAAACTTGCATACTTGTCAGTTTTCAAAAACATTTTGAGGCAAGACATCAGATTGCCTCATAATTCCTGTGAGCAACCTAATGCAGCCTCCCTCAGTACTGTTAAAGTAATAAACTACATTCTGCCAGCCAGAATAAACATATTAAACATGTTAAACATAGCAGCAAACAGAGCTCTAAATGAGACATTATTTTCTGTCTGTGTTCTGATGCTATGTGCAAAACCCAGACATGTGTAAACCTATAGTTACTGCCAAGGTAACTATACTTTCTGATTTTTTTTTTTTTTAATACAAGGTAACAAACTTTCTGAGATGGCTGAATTTCCTACAACACTGAACACCATCACACCCCCAAATCTCTTACAGCACAGCAGCATTAACCCCTCACAGAGCCATATTCAGGCAGGGGACAGTCACATAAGTCACTGGCATCTTCATCACTATGACAACCCAGGACAGAGGCGATATCAAACATTTCCTCTATTGCTGGACAACTGCTTTGAAAACAGTGCTGCCTCTCCAAAACTGAAGAGATGAGCAACTATGTCAATTTGACTGATTATCTTGTTTCACCCAAATTCCAGCAGTCTGCTTTCCATGTTGGTGCCCCACAATGTGGAGCCCCCAAAATCTGAGTATAAACTGAGCTCAGTAGAGTAGCAACGAATGAAACACTCACTCTAGAACCTTCCTATGGAAAAACCTGGCACAAAGGAGAGACAATCCTCCCATGACTGTTGTTGCTTTGCATTCAGTCTGCATACACGGAATACTCGAGTTTTGTGTAGGCATATTCTAGGGTAGGCACATCCCTGTTCAGTAAGAGACAGAGCCAAAAGCACAGGAAGAAGATGAGGCTGGCCACTGTCGGCCCCTGGGTGTGCTAAATACACCAACCTCCCTGGGAGACAGAGACAGCATCACTGGAAAGTCTGGAAACAAACAGCTTTATTTTACTTTCTGTGGAGTGGGGCAAATTGCAATTAAGTTGGTGAAACAACCTAATGAAACTGGGTGTGAAATCTAGAGAGGAAGGGAGAGTGAGGTGGAAGATTTTCTTTGCATTGTTTACAAAACCCAGCATTGGTAAACTTAGAGAAGAGGCAATCAAACAATGACATTCTCCCACCCTGCAGTTCAGGACTGAAGACTTATGAAGAATCCAGCAAAATAGGAATAAAATATTGCATCTACATCCATCTCCACACAGCAAGCAGCAATAAAGGTCATCAGCAATTTTTATATTGCAGTTCAGAATGCACATGAAAATCTCAAAATTGCTGTTGAACCCACACACTCACAGAGCTCTTTGAAAAGCAGGTCCATCCCTCTGTTAAGGTCAGCTCTGCCAGGAGTTTCCCAGGGCTGGAGGAAATCCCAGTAGTCCTCCAATAAACATGAAACACACAATGAAATAGAAGAGGGGGTTGGTGTTTTAGGTCTCTTGTTGAGATTTTCCTGTGCTCAGTGCACTCAGTAATATAGGGCAACCTTAAAATTGCAAGTCAGAGCTATCTGCCAACTCTGCTTGGCTTCACCACAGAAAGAAAACCCTGAACTACATCCCTCTGTGAGCTCTCTGCCTGAGGACAGCAGAACTGCTCTGCATAGGAACTTTGGCTGAAAAAACCTTAAGAGATGTAATTTAGCAGCTACAGACTACTGTAGGTAGTGATGTTGCATGAAAAGCAACTCATTCTTTTTTCTTCCTTGCCTTTCTAAGCAGTGGTTTAACTGCTGGTCTAACATTTCAGGGGGGGACAGATGATGGATATTTCCCTGGCATTGATAAATGCACTCTCTGCCACAGAATTCAATACCTGGGATTAGTTTAGCATCAGGATTAAATATTTACCCTCCATACTTAAGAGAGGAGAAATCTTTGAAAATTCCCATCAATCAGATCTCTGGGCTTTTTCTTCATTCTAAGCCTGAGTTTGTCCCAGAAGACACTGACAGTTATGAAATATCATAACACCTGTTGCAATATATGTTTATACCTGGAAAATTGACCTGAGGTCAATTCTAGTTCAATCTATTTTAATTCTGATTTTAAAATAATAATAATCCTTCTTATTAAACAGCCAATTCACTCCTGAAATGCATTTAATCCTTAGATTCAAAGTACAATTCTTCAAGGTAAAAAAATTATCGTTTTACCCAAAAGCAAACAGAGTAAACAGGCAACACATTCTCTTTTTTTCTCTCTTTGTTATACAAGAGTAGAACAGCAGAACTTCAAAACATCTAAGGCAGAGAAAGCACCAAAGCCTTTACCATCACTTGTTTTGAAGTAAAGATTAATTCCCCAGCATCCCCAGCCTTCAAATCCTCACCATTGAACTCAACCTCAAAACACTTTTCCTGCTGCAATGAGTGCAGGAGCTGAGAAACAAGAGAAATACACAGATAAATCCACATGCTGTGACATATTCACTTATCTTGAATCAATGGTCATGAAATAGCAGTGCTGAGCTCTTGCCTGTGTGTAACAAAGAGCAGAGATGAGGTGGACACAGCATCCACAGGGGTGCTCTACATCACCCACTTACAGCTGGGGAGTGGCAAGAGAAGAAATTAAAGGGCTTTATGTGATACTGTGATAATTCTAGACAATCTGCCTTTTATCCTTCCTTTTTTTTGCTTTTAGCAATATCAGCATCACTAACCAATTAATGGACACTTTAGGAATGCTAACGAAGGTAGAGGAGGTGCCTGCTTGATGTGCACAGATGGTTTTACTGCATCAGCTTTTCTGCAGGGCACATGGACACCCAGGGAAGGCAGACACCTTCCTTGGAAGCAGGGCAGAGCAGTGGATGGAGCCCCCAAAGCTGCTGAGGGAAGGGCACTGCCAGCACTGGCTTTGTCACCAACCTGCTGCCTGCCTTTTGCCCTCTGCAGTTATAACGTGAAGACAAAGGTGTTTGCTGCAATTTAAAACAATTTTGGGATGCAAAGCCTGCATAAAATCTGCCTTGGAATTTTGCATCCCCACCAGCAAGTCCACTGTCTCCAATTTTCTGGGAAAGAAGGAAAAACTAAATACAAGAGCAATGGCTCTCTAGGCTAGTGCCCCATCTCTGGGCCCCCAACAGCCTACTCACCTCTGCCCACCATCCACTGACTACCAAAATCTATTTAATATTTACTTACTGGCTTGGATGATTGTCTGGAGTGTATAATTGTAAAATCAGCATAAGGAGATGAGGGGATGCAAGCAGCCTGAGGGGCAGAATCAGAACCCAATATGAACCTGATGAATTGGAAAGAAAACTTTTAATTAACAAGATGCATTTCAATAAAGACAGGCTCAAACCCCTACACTGACTAAGGAGAAACTGAAAACAGAAAATTCAAACCACAAAGCAGCTGGTGATGCAGCAGAAGAAATGATGAAACCAAGGTTTGTAACACAAAGAGGATATGCACACACTGACCATCGACAGTGCAGACCACACAGCAACCTTGAACTCCAAATACACCAATGCCACGTTACACACCTCCTCAGAGTTACTGCTTTGTCATTCACAAATGTCCAAGTCTTAAAGTATAAAAAAGGCATGTTTTTATCATGTACTGAAAATGTACTACGTGTGATGGGAGTTGTGTCATAAAATGTCGTTTCTTTAATTTTGTTTTCAAATTGTTTTAACTTCTGAGGGATACCATCTACCTAGAGTAGGAAAAGCAACAAAAATGGGGACCAAGTATATTACAGCAATCATAAGTCAAATCTTTGCATAATAGTGAGACAGAGATCAAAGGAATGTCACAGCAAAATAAACAGACAAGGAGAAGCTACATAAACTTGCAATGTGTGAATCTGTGCCAGCACAGCCTGCTAAGCAGCACCTGGCAGATTACACTGGCAGGAACCAGAGGACTCTCACCCGTTTGGTATTTGTTCATTCTTCCCCTCACTCTTGCCCTCAGTGTGGAAAACATTCAGCCCTTGAATTTCAAGTGCCAGTGTTTGCCAGCCCCTTTTCTGATTGCTTCTTCTTTGTTTAAATCACAAGCTCTCAGCAGCAAGCACCTTGTTTCATATTATGCTACAAAACACCCACCGCTGTGCTGATGTTCTAACAAAGACAGACAACACAATGGTCTTTCAAAAGGCTGATTAAGAAAAGTTATTATTCATCTCCAGGGTCTCATACAATTCCCTTCAGGAAGATAAATGGTGCTACAAATATAGGCCTTTGTGAATAATGCACTGAGATGATAAGAACTCGATTTCCATAGGAGGAAAGATATACTTTTGAGTTATAGCTGCTTTTATTCTTGTGTATGGGTTTCCAGCCAGAATTTAGCTGCAGCATCACTAAGAAAAAAAAAATTAAGTAATATTAAAACATATAGCATCTATACAGTACTGAAGAGCCTTTGAAGAGCCATGTGATAAGAGAGTCTATAGTTAATTAAGAAGTTCAGTAATTTTGTTGAGAGTTGTGAAACTGTCTGGCCTAACAGACTTTGAATCTTATATGAGTCTTCCAAGCATCTTCAATAAGTCAGCTAAAACAAAGGCTACCACTGGAAAGAAACTAAACAAAACAAACACACAGTTCATGTGTTTTCTAAAGGCTCTTGGAGACTTGTTTCTCCTTAGAGATTTGCTGGTGTTACTGCAAGGTAAACACATGCATCCAGAGGAGAAAAGGACTTTGGGTTTATAATCTGCAAAAGTAAGGAATGTTCAAAAAGACAAATAGATGAACACTATTTGTGCCAAAAGAAGAAATGGAAAGTGCAAATTTATGCTTTTGAAATATTCTCCCTTCTGGTTTTAGGAATATGGCCCATCTAGATTTTTGAACTTTTCTCAGCAGTGCCAGACAAATACATACCATAAATAAATGTTCCATTTTAAGTGGCTCCAGTATGCCTCTTTTACCTTTGTGGCACTAAAATTCCACTGGGAGGGGAAGTTTGCATGGAAAATACACTTTGTACAAACAGGTATTTTTCATCTTCCTACAGCTTAAAGATGTGGCTGTAAATAAGAGTCCTTACAGCACCACATACACCAGCACAACTGAAGGGACAGCACTCACATCCTCCATGGTGTTTGACCTGAGTTCTGCCCAAAACTACTGGATCATATCACTCATCACACATCCAAAAAAAAAAAAAAAAAAAACCAGTCCAAACAGTCCTAGCCACCTTTTCCATTCCAACCTGGGAAGCAGGGCAATGGACTCGATTCCCAGCTGCACCACAGGGATTAGTCCAAAAGCCTCTCCTAAAGAACAAGAGCAAACATTAGATGTGAAGGAATTAATGAGGGAAGTTGGGCTGAATTCCTGCTTTCTAATGTGAGCAAAGCAGTGATTCCTATCTCTTCTCTGAGATTCAAAAGATTATCCTAGAAAATCTCATTTTTTATGACACACCTCTCTAGTGGTGGACTTCTTTACTTAAAAAATACAGCAAATGCCACCAGAGCCTAATGTGCCTGATTTTGCCAACACCTTCAGAAACAGAAATCACAGCTAACAGTTAAGGTTGCTTCCATATTAAGATCTATAAAAAAATCCTTTGTGGAGGTGGGGGAATCCTTTCCTAAACAATTAAAATTTAATTAGCAATTTCTCCTGCATTTTAAAGAAACCTATCCAGAGAGTTACAAATGGCTATCAGCTACTTGGGTACTCAATGAGAATGTCAAAATAAACCTCTGCAGATTTCAATTCCTCTTATTTAGAACCAGTTAAACAAGAGAGAACCTGCCCTGGACCTGGTAAATTTGGTGGGGGGTTGATAATTTTCATGATACAGTCATAAGCAGCAGAGTTTCTCAGTTTTAAAATATTTCCAAATCACAGGAGCTGTAACGTTTCGAGGTTACTAAACTCTACTGAGCTGTGTCCTGTCTTATGGCAGGCCCTGCAGGCTTTGTGTGGTAGAAGAGTTTTGACACTCAATAATCAGAAGTCAAACACCAAATGGAAATTAACTTTAGTTCAATCAGCATTTATCATTCTGTAGGTGTATCTAGAAAGTTGTCAGATGCTGATTAACCAGAGCTGTTCAGAACTGTTTTGATGAAGGAGTCAGAACTAAATAAACAAATTATCTTGTGAAGTGAAAAGGGGTGGGGGGTGGAAATTAATAAAAGCTGTTAACATGATGGTTTGGACTTATATCACAGAATCACAGAATCTTCTGAATTTTAAGGGACCCACAAGGATCATTGAGTTCAACTCCTGGCCCTGCACAGGACCATCCTCAAGAGTGACACCATGTGCCTGAGAGCACTGTCCAAATGCAACAAGATAAAACCAGAAAACGTTTAACATTTTAAAACAGGGCCATACATGGGCACACTGTAAGTTTGAGCTTGTTAACAGCCTGTAATTTCTGTCTGTAAAGACAGACTTATCAAACTTCATCTCTGATGAACCTGCAAAATCTCTTTAATCAGTAAAAGCCAACTGGATAAATTAAGCAATTTAGACAGCTGCACAGAACCAACTCATATTGTCAGCAATCATTACTATTATTGTTGTTGTTTCTGAGAGCTAAGAAATTGGACTATTATTATCAAAACCCACATACAACCACAAAGAAATGACAGTTCTCTTAATGATTATTTTAAGTCAAACCAAGAAAGTGTAAATGGGTGGGCAGTTATCACTACAGAAGTAGCTGAGCATCGTATCAGAGGTGGGGTTTTTGTCCAAATGCGATATTAAAGATAAAATTTACAAAATTCTTGTCCCACAATGCCACAAGAATACCTTTCATATTTCCTTCATGTGCTGTTGGAGAAAGCTCTGAAGGCTTCAGCAAAGCTAAGAGATAGAAATGCTAAATATCTTTCTGATAACTGAACACAAGTAACAAAACTGATAAAGTAGAGCTCTGAGGGAAGAGTGAATAGATATGTAGTTAATTCAAGCAACTTTAGAACTGCTAAATACCAACAGCAGAAAATTTAGGCTTTTTTTCCTCACAGATTTGAACCATTTTCCAGAAAAATTAATGACAACATCTCATTAAATTCAATGGAACAGAACCAGTCCTTATAATTCTGTCCAACTTTAATGGAAGTTGTACCTACAAAACAGGTGTCTAAGGAGACTTAAAGCAAAACAGCAAAATGCTGAAAGATTATTTAGTGCAAATGAAAATGACACTGAGATTTTAAAACTGGAGAATAGAAACTACTTAGACTGGGGAAAATGAAGATACAAGGGGAGAAAAAACCCCTGCCCAGCTGTTGTTGCAGGCTGAACTGATCAAGGCCAGAAGGCAGAAGAGCTTCACAAATAGATCTCCAGCACGGAGAGAAGTCAACAAAAAGAGAACTGTAGGTTGAAGTTGACAAGATGAATTATGGATTAAAATAATCCTACCTGCCCTTTCATGCCTCAACCCACGTATGCATATTATAGGACAACAATTCATCATTACACATTCATCTTGGTGTTTGTTGTCTCAAAGATGGCAACCCCAAAATAAAATTTATCTGTCTTAAAAATTTCTTCCCCAGAAAGAATCCACATCTTGTAAGTCAAATGTAAAACCTCCTGTTGGCCCAGGGAGGGCAGGACTTGAAGCTTGTACCACTCTGCAGCTGCCAGGGTTTCTGTTGCCCTCTTTCTGCTCCAGAGGTCCAACAGATCCAGAGATTTTTCCAACAGGCAGATTACCTCCAATCACCTTATGTCAGTTCTTCCTTGTCTTTGTGCCTTTGAAAATTAGTTCTTCAAATTTCTGCCTTGCTTACCTTATCTGCCAAAGTCCCTTCCATTTAATTAGAATTGTTTAAATTCCAAGTGTGCTTCTAAAGAATATATTTTAGTTTCACTAAAATATTGCATGTTATCTCTTAAACACAATATTTGGGCTCCCATTTCCCTTCAGTTCTTGTCCTTTTACATTCCAGGGTGTGCACACTGTCCCATCTGTGATGCTAATAAGGTCTCTTTATGTGCCTCCATGTTGAGTCCAGGGATTTAACTTCCTAATTTTTTCCTTTCAGGTGATTTCTAATTTCTTTTAAATGGAAAGAGCTTCCTTTCTGCAGGCCAATATTGCTTTTTCACCTGCTGGTGAACCTCGGAACCACATTAGGATTGCTGACCTCACCCCACTCCCACTCATCTCATCACAGGTGCTTAGGACTACAGAGGGACATTCCTGGCATTTTTATCTCTGTCACTGTGGTTCACTGATTTAGCACTTCTGCCAAGAGTTTATTTCCACAGAGGTGGGGAATTGTTCATTTTGTGTCCTGGGTGGAGATGCAGAGACAGGCAAGGCCAATACCCCTGGCAAAGTCCTGACGAGCTCTGGAGGTCTCCAGTGCAGCGACCACCCTGCTCAGCTGAGGGAAGCAGAGACTGGGGCTGCTGAGGCTGCAGCTGCAATTAAAATCAATATAAAAATGCTTATCTTTCATTTTTAAAACCTGCCTGAAAATACTTGATTGTACTTCTGAATTTAATTCTCCATGACTGTTGTAGCTGCAAAAGGAGAGGGATTTCCACGAGGAAGAGGCCAAAAGAGCCGTTCAATGAGGGGGAACGTGATCTGTACTGGAACCTCTGTGAAAACATCATGAAACAGTGTGAAGGCATCTGGTTTATGACAGCTAAATAATACCCAAGCCTACTCATTTTGGTCAGTGTCAGAGCTACCTTGCCATCTGACAGCCATCTGCTTTCCTTTCCAATTCCATTACACTGGGGAAGGGGCTGGAGAAAACATTGAAAGCACACAATAAGCAATAAAATAAATAAAAAAGCAAACTAGATTTATTAAACCAAGCATCCTATGCAAGATATTTAAGGCAGTTACTTAAAGTGTTTGCATTCTTAAAAGGTCAAATTAAATTAGCCATTAATTTTTGCCCGAGTTGCCTACAATTGTCTTGGAAATTTAATCTAAATGGGCTGATATAAAGCAATAATTTGCTCAGATTCCCTCAATCACTCTCTTACTGGACACAAATCAAGTGCAATGAAGGAGGAGGTTCATTTTTGGATTATTTGTGTATCTGGTAGAAGAACTATTTGCAGTTAGGACTATTACTATTATTTTTTAGGCATGATCAAAAATAAATGGGCTGGAAACGAACTGTGCTTTCTTATTGTTTCTTCAGTGAAGTTACAGAGAGAAAAAGAAAACAGTTTTATTTCTGCTTGGCAGAAGAGTGTTCATAAATTTTTTTAATGGCTCAATTGAAATGCCTACAAACTCCACTGCTGCCCATATGAAATGAGAAAATTTTGATTCACTTATACATCCATGAGCTCAATATATTACTTACATTGGAAAAGATGAGGTAAGAGAGAAAAAATTGCTGTACTCAGGAGACCAGATGAAACAGTCTCTTGACAATAAAAAAAAAAAAGTTTTAAAAGAGCCCTGAGTAGATTCAGTGTTTTTATTTACCTCTATTGCTATTTTAATTTTAGCTAGCAGAGTAAAAATTTATTTGAATTTGTTACTCCAAAACAAATCTGGCATTCCTTCTCTGTCTCTTAGCCACAAATATCATTTAATCAATGTTTTCTGTGGTATTTTGTCTGAGATAATTGGACTCATTTCTAACCCTTTAGCTGCTCCCATAAGAAAGGGAATTACAGCAGCTACTGGACAATTACAGAATATCCAACATTTCCAGAAATATTCTAATGGTGAAGTGCAGAACAACAAGAACAAATACCCTACCTACCCATTTTTTTTCCTGAGGATGCAGCAGTCAGAGTCTCTTGTTTCTAAAAAGCCACTGATTTTCATGAAACTTGTAGAAATTTATCTTTCAGATCTTCAGCCTTTTGCCTGGAGTGCTTAAAACTTGACATTCCTTTCTGGAGATTTTGCTGTGTGAGAGGAACTGCCCTGGAAGGCAGCAAACTTAATTTTTCCTTCAGAAAATAATCTAAAATAGTACCTGGAATGTATTTGTCTTAATAAACTTACCCTTGGCCAACTGATGATGTGGGTTTCTGAGATGGGAACAGCATCTGTCTCAAAGAATGAAGTCATTGAGTGCAGCATATTCCATTCCTGTAGTGGTCTTCACTGGGCTTGCCTTACTCTTCAAATATCTCAGAATAATCTATGCAAGTGGAGAAGGAAAAAAAAACATTTTAAGGTCAGTCACACCTGAAATCAGGGTTTGGAAGAAAAAGTAAATAGGAACATGGCAGAAATACCCAACTCTGCGTTAATCAGCAGAAAATCTGGCTGTCAGGCTCTGGCAATCGATTTAATTTGGATTTAAATTTAGCCTGATAAGGATATTTTTAGTTGCTGCAATTAGAGCATCTGATAAAACCCAGGGAATTAAAATTATGCTTAAATGCAGGTCCTGGAATCAATCAGAACAAACACAAAAGGGTCTTCTCATGGGTATTACAACTGTGGGCCTCAACCTGTATTCCTGAGTGAATCACTGGGAGCCTGATGGCTGATAAACCAGGCAATAATTAATTTTTTTTTCTGATGCAGCCTTCCCACCTACAATAAAATGTGGGAAATCTTATTCATACTGATCTAACACTACAAAAATAAGCAACCGTCAACATTAATTCAGCTGTTCCACCTAATCTCCCCTGAGATAAATATTAAATGCAAGCTTTGGGGCAGAACAAAACTCAACATACTCAAATTTATGCCTTGATTTTGCAAGCGTGAATTTGTCTGTATGCAAGAGAAAATGCAGATCTTTGTGATGCAAACTTGTACATTTGAGCAAAAGTTCTATCATATCTGTAAATGCTTGTATATAAAATGAATATACTGGAACACACACAGGCCTAACTTCCTTAAACAAAAGAAAATAGGAATTTAAAACTGCAGTTTATAACAACTTATCATAACTCAAAGTTCAGTGATTTAGCACTAGGTTCTGAGTGCAACCTGGATCTAATTCTGTGTCAATAGCCACCATGGATAAAACTGGTCCACATTTATTTGTTTGTTTGTTTATTTATTTATTTGAGTTTTCTTTTTCAATTAAAAATTTATCCTGACCAAATAATGCACATTGTCAAGAGAACTTGCTACTGGGGTAAAAAAAAAACCCAAAAAGTGTAAAAAACAAGTGTACATTCAACAATTTGGAGAGTTTTTGAGACAAGAATCTAAACAATAATTGTACTCCATTTGTAGTGTGTGAGGCAGTGAGCTCGATGATGTTGCATTGCAGCTGATAATAAAGAGGCTTTTCCAAAGCAAAGATATCATTCAGCAGTAGGTACAGATTTTTCCACTCAAAAAGTCTCTGGAGATTATGCACACATTTTATATATGTGTGTACATACACCTCCTTATTCATAAATATATACTCAACATCACACTTTGTCAAATGCCATGCACTCCCAAGACATCATCAAGGGAATTAAAAAGATCATGGAATCATCTCCCAGGCCATGAGCTTGCAGCCCGTGCTGATACCAGGGGTGCCCCCACCCAGGTGCAGCCTGACTTTATGAAACTCCTGAGATTCCCACTGGCCCTCGAGCCTGTGCAGAACCCCCTGGATGGCATCCAGATAACATGGTCAGAATTAAATGTGTAATGTGACATTTCAAAAGCAATCTACTCAAGGCTAAAAATATCAATGGGACTAAATTAATTTGAGCTCTAAACTTAGAATGATTTTATGCCTTTTGTTTGTGTATTCTTTGCTGTTTGGATGGCAAAACCAACAAGATCAAAGCTTTTGAAAAAGAAAGTGCTAATTTGTTTATATTGCCAATAATCCAAGTCAGAGAAAAAACAAAAGCTGTCTGGCAAGAAGGTCCAAACCAAGGAATTGAAAATTAGATTCTATACGACATTAAAAACAAAACAAAAACAAACAACAACAACAAAAAACCCACACCCTCAATTGTTTCCTTAATAGCCAGAAATTTTCTCGTATCAAGGCTATCCTTGATCTGTTCCCTTCTGATATGTTCCAGAAGAAATCCCATCCACACAAAGTTCCAAATTAATATGAAGCATTTACTTCTTTTTGGGAAATGTGAATTCTTCATTTGCAGCAAATCTCACTGTAAATGATTACAAGGTAATTCCTGCCCCAGAGGTATTCCTTCTGCTGGAACTGGAACAACAGACACTCTAATTGAGATGATGCATCTGTGCCAAAGTATTCTTTTCCAAAGCACACACCTGGACTGTTCTTCAGGTGCATTTCTGTGCTGATAGATCACAGATCAGATCAGATCAGATCAGATCACCTCTAAGGTTTTGCCACCTTGGACACCCCAATGGTACTAAAATACTGAGCTGGATTAAGTCTCCAGAACTAAACAACATCTAAACAACAATTCTAATGGGACAGCAGCTACTGGAGAGAAAATCCTGGATCTCTAAATATGAGCTTTGCTTCTTCGACCTATTAACCGCTCTTCAGAATCTTGGTGTGCGACTTCAACTTTCCTGGTAATGTCATCCTTCCTGTTCATAAGTATGACAGCAGTTCTCTCACTCTGAAAGTTCTCAGTATTTGGGCAGTTTGTCATTAAATGTTTGTGAACAGTTCATGTGTTTTACCCTGTCTTCAGGAAGGAGCTCATGGTAATGGCAGGAATACAGGTAGCTGGATTTCCTGAGCCAGAAATCCAGCCACGAGAAGTTGTTTCTTCTAACAATTTTCCTCTGTGCTTGTAGACACAGAATACTGCTCATTAAACATAAAAACTGAGTGGTTTCAACATTTTGAAAAAATATTTACCATTTGTCTGTCCTATTTGTAAGGTCTTACCTCATTTATAACGAAGAAAAGAATTAGTATACTTTCTACCTTGAAAGAGACTTATATATTTGCAGGTTCCATCTACTCACATCAAGAAAGAAAAAGTCGCGAGGAATGTGTGACAGACAGTGAGCTACCATAGGAAAAGCTGTGTGTTCCTGTTATGTCTTGAGGTAGAGTTTCTCTGAGCAAAACCAAACCCCCAAGAAAAGCAGAGCACCAATTCTCGGCACACACACCAGAAAGTACAGCTGTCACTACTGATATGGAAATGACAAGTGCCTGTGTATTTTGTGAATGGAACAAGGGAGGACAGGAGCAGCAGGCTGGGGGAGCAGGATGGGGACTGCTTGGCTGGGGCTCTGTGTGGGAGACATCCTGACACCACCTTGCAGCACTTCCCTCCAGCAGCCCCAGATCAGCACATTTCACATTTTCAGAGTCACGATCAAAGATGGTCAGTCTAGAGCAATTCACTCTAGGGAGTGTGTGGAGATTCATTTTCTGGTAACCTGCTCTCTTGATGAGCGCTCGGCCCAAGTTTTTATTGTGTTAATGGTTTCCTTGGGTAACTGATGTTTCTTATTATACTGTCCCATGTACTGTATTGTTTTCCTCCCCCTTCTCAACGACCCTCAACTACCCAAACCAGCTTCCTTTGTGCTCCTAGCTGAGCTCCACCACAACGGTGAAGGGATTCCGGGAATAGACCCCCAAAGTCTATAGAAAACTAAGTCCCCTCCCTTTTTCTCCTAGTTTGGGCTCTTGGGCACTCCCCTTGTACCCCCGATTGGTCCAAGCTTGTATCCCCGTGTTTCCCCCGCCCCAACTTAAAAAGTAAGGTCGGACCGGAAAAGCTCTCTCACTCTGACCATCCAGGTGGAATAAACATCTTCTTCACCTCGCAATATTAGCCTTTTTCATTTCTTCACTACTTTGCCAAACTGGGACTCACAGACTGGGATTACTGAAATGGACACAGAGCAGACCTAGCTTGGAGCAGCTCTGAGTTACCACAGGAGTGCAGAACGGACCTGACAACCAGACCTTCTCCACTACTGTGGAATTTAAAGCAGCTAAAGGAGTTTAAAACAACAAAACTGCACATTGCCCAGGCAGCTGAAGGTCTCCATCACTGCCTGAGCAGTTTGAGCTGGCTTGAGCATTGCAGGGAGATGAGGCAGAGAAGACTGATCTGGAATGCCTCAGATTTGAACTGCAGCCCCAGCACAAGCACTGACCTGCTGGGTGAACCTGCACTGATCCGTGTTACCTCCACACCTTTGTTTGCTTTTTCATCCTTTCTTAACTCTGAGGGAGCAGGACTTTGAGGTTTGATCTGTAAGCTTCAAGGGCAATCTACATTACTCCAGGAATTTAAAACAAAAAGGTTTTTTTACATCAAAAGTACAAAGTTACAGATTTCTTTGTTGGTTGCCACCTTGGATGCCCCTAGAACCCAAAACTCCACAGGGTAAAACGCAGGCAAAACATCCCTGTGTTCTTTCTGGGTGGGCAAGATTGTGAAGCTCTCTAACCCATCTCCACAGTGACACATGTCAACTGTGATCAGCCATGGGCAGTTTTAGACTGAAAATGGAATGGAAACAGACAGTGACAATTTTATAAGAGCAGTAGCACCTGAGACTAGAAGGCTCCAAGTAACAAAGAGTTGCTGAAGTGAGAGCAGCACCAAATCCCCCTTCTACCTTCACCTGTTGGTTTCACCTCCAACTCTCGGCTATTCTCTTGCCTTGAAACACAAAACCATGGCCAACATATGAAGGGCATGAGGCTTTCTTACCTAGTCAGCAAGGCTTTTGTGTAAAAGCACAAAGAAAAGCTGATGTGAACAGTTGCAACAATGAAGGGCAGTTAGGAATCACTCAGGAATTCTCACATACAGAGACAATGTTTAACAGCAATATAAACACAGATTTCAGGAATGTCCGTGAAGATTAATCCACTCCTACAAAAGAGCTTACAAACTAAGTCAACAAACAGTAAAGGAGAAGCAAGGGCAAGGAAGAAGAACGATGTGATTATGATGTTGCTGGGGAATATAATACATATCAATGGAAGATTGTCGGATTATGATTTTCCAACATTTAGGTGGTTAGAGTCCTTTTTGCCCTCCTGGATGCTTCGGGGCAGACGCAAGAAAGAGATGGAGGCTTCAGGCTTCTGTTTTTTCAAGATCTATCATGTTGTTTATTCTTTTCTTATCTCACAGTTCGCTCTGTCCTCAGCGAGGACTGTTCTGAACTACCACTCCCCTGGGAAGTTGTTGTCTTAAATACAGATTATTACAAACATATTGTTTACAATTTCCTACCAATGTCCATTATTTACACTAAACAGGCCATCTCTACTTGGCCCAATCTCTCTAAACGATATTGTGCTAATGTCACAGCAGAAAATGGAGGTGAAGAAGAAGAACCTTAGGGACCGCCCCAAAATCTCCATCTTGCCTCCATCTACCTCTATTATAAAAACCTAGAACTACGTAATTCTCACTCAGTGATAAGCTGAACTACTGTATTTCACACTCTCGAGATTTGTAATTCATCTCTGCTTTATGCCATGGTCTGTGACCCCCACGGACAGAGGAAAAACCCCCCTGTCCACCCCCCTGGACAGGTCCAGGGTATTACAGTGCCCTTGGACAAAACTCAGACTTCCTTTGCTCAGTTCCCAGACTGTTTGGCCAGGGTCTCCTGAGCTCCCAGGGCAACCAAAGAAATGCTCTGGGTTCCAACAGAAGATAACACAGTAGAATTTTTGGAGGTTTTGTTGGCGTTCCTTTAATGCAACTATATTAACTTTTAGTCTATAAGTAGTCAAGGTCTAAAGTCCTTAACTAGAGAATGTCATTCTGCCACAAAGACCCTTTCTGTGAGAAGACCACAAAACCGCAAGCTGAAGACAGAAAAGTAAATGTTGAGAGACCAGTGTGGGAAAGTCTAATAAGTTACAGACCAATATTCCTGCCAAATCAGCAAGACATGACAAAGTTAGGACAAGAATCTGCCAAAGCCCAGTGTCACACACCAGCATGAATATAGTGGAATATTCATCCACTCCCATGAAGTGGTGTCTTGCCCTATGCAGATAAAGACCACAAGCCTGTATTTATATCTGGGGTAACACAGGAGCCACCCAAAGACCTTCTGAACAGCTCTGTGCCCACCTACCAGCCCCACCCATCCCCTTGCACATCAATATAACCCTGCTTCCTTCCTCCACACCTAGGGAACAGCTGCCCTTGGCCCAGTTAAGTCCATCATCTCTCTTTAGGTGACATATTGACCATTCCCTACAGAACTTCAACCCATGGATTTATGAGGCTGCCACAGGTGAAGGTGTGCATGTGCTGCACTCTGTCACCAAGATGAGGAGGGAGAAAAAAGAGGGAAGTTGGTGAAAAGGCATTGTGGCATTTGACATCGTAATTTGGAGGACAACAGCTGAGACTGTGGGCAGCTACTTCGTTTATGTCAGCCTGAGGCTTTCAGTGAACACTGAACTGTGTTTGCTTCAATCTCCATAAAACTCAAAAAACCCAAAAGGAGAAGCCACAAAAGGAAAGGCATTTACTGAATTATATAAATAAAAATCATGCAAAATTACATGTATTATAATGAGCATACTATTTAATCAGCAGCTCAGTTAATGACAGCACAGTGCCAGTGACCCTCTAAGCTTTATGATAGACACAAACTCTGCCTCTTGATGTTTCCTGTGTGCTCTGATCTGTTTCCCGTGGCTCTCAGCAGACACTCCAGCAACAGGCACTGCTGAATGCCTCATTCTCCAGGCCAAGTAATGGAAGATGCTCTGTTTAAGGGACAGTCCAATATGCACCTAATACATTTTCTTTCTAAAGTCTGGTTTTCCTTCTTTTCCATCCTGCTATTATTCAAATTACAGCAAAGTCCAGAGTCTACACTACTTCCACTGTGTAGACAAGTCACAGGCAACAGTTGGGTTTCCAGCTGGAATGAATGGGAAGAAATGTAAACTTTAAACATATGCTGAGAACAGTGATGTGGATGTCTTAAGCGTCTTGTCAGAGGTCAGAAGTGGAGTCTGATGGCAAAATCAACCTATGCACTTTCCTTATGATTAATTCAGTTAGGAAGGGAATTCATATTTTTCCCCAAGGATTGTGTGTAAGACAACTGCTTTTCTGGAAGATCAGATTGGAGTAATATACCAGGCTTTTCTTCTACCATGAATAGCACCAACACTCTCCTCCAGAACTCTCAATTTAAGGTCATGGACTTCAGCCAGCTTAAAACCAAACACATAATTAAGACTTGGATGGAAAGAGGTTCAGTTAGGCCTGAAAACTGGTGCACAGCCATCCCTTGATTTCAGACCATCTGTACTTTCCGCAACAATCCCTGTTCTCAGATATCAAAGGGAGTTGTGTGGAGATGCATCAATAGGAATCACATTTGTGTGTCAGGAAGGTATAATTTTCTACTCTCAGGAATCAAAAGAGCTCTTCCAGATTTTCATCTGCATAATAAAATAAAATTGCTATTCAGTTTCATTCGTTGATGCCTTGCTGACTTTACCCTCCAACTGAATAGCTAAATTATTTTCCATATATATATATACATAAAGTTCACTTCCTTGAACTTTAGTTTTTTAATATATTTTTTGCCCTTTCTTCAGCTTCTAAGTGCCTGTGTAAAATTAAACTTGTCCACCCTCATGAGCACTCACCACTTTCCTCAATTTAGAAACTTCCATTTTATTTCTTTCCACTGGAAACTTCCACTTTATTTCTCTTCCAGATCAAACCCAAAGATATGTAGTCATATCTGAAAGTTGATCAACTGGATATCTTTCCTTTGTATCTGTTGCTAGATATCCAAGGTTTCAGGCCACATGAAAATGCCCTCCATAAGTCAATCTGAAATAATTTTTAAGCATTCAGAGCAGCTCCTCTGAGCTCCCTCTCTGAAGCCAAAGGATTTTCCTCACATGACTGACCTGTGCCAGCATGGGTTACACAGCCTGAATTAAAACCTCAAACTGAGCAAAGAGCTTCTGCAAAACTGCAACAAAATAAGTGACTCATAAGTGGTTTTGTGCACTCAGAAAGCCCTTCACAACTTTCTAACCTTTTTCCTCTCTGGATTTACTTGTGATTTCCTCAGTGCAAACTCTCACCATTGTAAGGGAATTTTTTATTGAATACATTGGTAGAGAACTCACATTTTACCCACAGTACACTCTGGAATCCCCACTATCTCACTTAGTAACACTTCCTCCTTCTCTTCTTTAGAGCAATTCAAAATTTAAACATTTGTACTTCTTTTAAAAATACAAGAATTTTCCTTAACAGTTCTGTTGCTGCAGTTTCTGCTTTCACATCCAATATTTTATTTCTGCTGATGTACAATTTCAAAATAACTAGCACAATGCTTTGAAATTATAAACATCCTCTAAATAAGCTATTTGTTGCCAAAGCACTCAAATTTATCAACTCCTTCGTTGGATGAAGGATTCAATGCTAATTTTGGAGGAAAATGTTATGAAGTTACATACAGCTATTGCAGCATATATTAATTAAAATCATAAACACATGTAGAGCCACAGGCATCTGTGAAGCTTGAAAAAGAAGAAAAGGTAAAACCCACCAAAACCAAAACATACGACCCTTGAAGGATTTTAACTGGAACACAGGTAGTAAACTGCATGGTAATTTTTTTATATATAAATAACATTCCTGATTTTTTTCCACAAGGATCAGCAATATTTACCTTCTCAAATACACTTGATATATGTGCTGCCTACAGAATTTTATCTAAGGAATCCACAAAAGACAGACAAAGCCACAGAAACAGCCTCCCAAGGATTTGGCACAAAATAGCCTTCATAAATCAGGCTACAATCATTCCATATAAGCACAGAGTTTAAGGCAGCTTAATAAACTGCTACACCATCAAGCCCATGAATTACATCCCTGGGGAGGAAGTCATGATGAACCCCATGAGAGGCTTCAGATGATATGAAAACCAATAATAATTTGCACAGGACAGGGAAGAACACATTCCTATCTTAGCCTGTTTGAGACCCAAGCATCCCACTTAAAAACCAGGTTGCTACACTTTTACTGTAAAGGCCAACGGTTTCTTTGACTTCCTTGGTGTTTTTCATACAATTTTAAATGTTAAACATTATTAAATATCTTTCTGGTGTATTATACTAAAGTAAGAACTCCATTTCATTAAATTAGAGTCAATCTCAAGAGCTTTAAAGGAATTCCAGAGGAGCTGGAATAACAGGGTTAGAAATCAACTATAATTGTATATGGGATAAGCATTTCCTCCTTTCTAAAAATTAGATTTTTAGTGAAACTTCTCCGTTTTGTTATAAAATTGTTCCTCCACTTTCCTCCAAAGAGAAACATCAAATCTGTCACCTTGTTTTAGCTCTTTGTCTGAGCATTCAAAGCAGCTAACAGGTATGAATATGCAAGTTTTGAATTATGTACACTTTTAAAAAGACTAATATACAACATCTCAACCACTTTCCTCACTGCCTTTAATCAATTGCCTTATTCAGTATTTTAATACTGTTAAAACAACTATCAACAACATAAAACCAAGAAAGCAGGAGAAAAGGATAAGAGCTACTGCACAGGAAATTAACAGATTTATGACAACAGCAACAATTGTGAATTTATAGGTACCAGGTGAGTGATAAGCCCTTAAAGCAATCTGTCATACATATCCCAACAAGTAAATCGAAGTAGGAGAGAGAGATTTACTGAGTGTTTCCTAACACTTGATAGAAAATAATATCTATTGTAACAATACATGATGTACTGTGCTTTAACTATTTATTTCCTTGTTTAAACTTGGATATTATGAATGCTGTGCCTGCAATTTAACAAGCTGTGCTTATTACTTAAAACAGCATTTCTTACAGACCCCTCATCTCCAGAAGTATTGACAGAAAGGAAAAATCTGAAGCAGGAGAGCTAAAGAGACTGACCCTGCAAGGAAAGACAGATCTGCCAAAATAGCAGAAAATTCTCTGAGAAAGAATATCAGCATTAAACATCTGGATAGACACAATTAGCTTTTCAAAGGGGTGTCTAACAAGACAGTACAATGGTCCAATTGTTTGGGCCCCAAACTAGGGCTGGAGGCAGCTGGTTTCAGCTACCTCTGCTGTGATGGGTAAACGTGAATATGAATATTAGAGAAATAACCCATCAGGACAGGGGTGCCCCAGAAGTAGACTTCCAAGAGAAGCTGCAGGAGTCCAACCAACAATCAACAATTTTCAGACTAGTGCCAGTGCTATTACAGCTAATTCAGAGAAAGACTAACCAGGAAAACACTTGGGAAAGCTCAGGCTGTTCCCCATCACATGCAGGATTTTTTTTTCACTTTTAAAAGCAGGAAGGAAAAAAAAAAAAAAAAAAAAAAAAAAAAAAAACACATGACGAGAAAACCTTAAAAACACAGAATGTAAGTGAAACAGTGACATCTACCTGATTTTGTGAAGGACCTACAAGTGCTCGCACCAAGACATCCCATGCAGTTCCATGTGTGTCATCTCAGGAGTCATGAGGATACTTTAGTGGCCACAATGATGCCTGTGTCAGTGCCCATCAACAAAGGTAAGATTGGAAAGGGAAGATCACACTTTGGAGTTTTTTCTAGTCATGCTCTGAAAGTGTACCATTCAGAAAGAAATAAAACATACAAAATACAGTGCACTCTCTTTAAACAAAGTCTGCCCTCCAGATGTGGGGAAGAAAAAAGCAGAGTGTTGTCTTGCTTACATAAGGCAAAAGCAAAATGGAGACAGAGATCCAGCACTGGATGACAGAGGTCTCCTGAAAGATAATTCTTTCAAGCATTATTTGCATGGTGATTTGACATTATGCTATCAGAATACCTTACCTAATTACTGGATTTCACACCCTGGATTTCTTGCCCTGCCCTCCCTGTTTATTTTTGCAGGTAACAGTCTGTGTTTAACATCATTTCAAACCATTTACAGTGCCATGTATCAATTCTGCAACATCATACAGGAGCAGAAACAGCCTGAAAGCAAACCTGGTAGCAGCCACCACGTGCACTGCTGTGGAATAAAAGCAGGAAGTGCATCACAGAGCAGGGCTGGTCTCTGCAGGATAGGCTGCCTCTTATCCCCTGCCAAACAACAAGTATTTATTTAATATTCTATTAAAAACATCTTTTATTGGAAGCAGGAGCTGTGAGATCCTTAGGAGAACATAGCATAAGGCCTGAGATTAAAGAAAGAGAAATCTGAGAATGAGAATATATGAGAATTTTTAAAATTCTATGTGTCTTTTAGGAGCACTTACTGTATACATGAGGCTGACCTAATGATGTTAAATAATGCGAGTGCTTAAAGGTTTCCTTTGTTAATTAATTTCCTGCAGCAACAGGACTTTTGTCTTGTAATCCTTCTGCTATTTGTGACGACTTGTGGTGTTACAGAGGTACTTTCTGAAATGCAGTCCTGGGAGAAAATTAGCATTTTGAGGCTCTGACCTGGGTAGGGACCTTATCTGTCAGAGGTCTGGGAAAGTGTGAACCAGCTGAGGCAGACGAGAGTTATCAGAAGGATGCTGGGTGATTTAAGGGCGATCTGAATTGCAATTTGTGAAGTGATATCAGTGCCTGTGAGGTCAGATGAGATAGAATCTGTAATGCCTTGAGTTTGGGTGATTGGGACCACAGGCACACAACAGCGTTGAGGATAAGAAGGTCTTCAGTTCCTTGGTTTTTCATTATATATAAATCTTGTTATTCCTTTTTCTCCTCAGTGTATCCATAATTCAGGTTTCTAAAGCCCAAACTTAAAACCTACAAAATGTACATTTAAATAGTATAAATAAATTATTTATAGGCTAAGGGTGTGAGGGTGTAAGTCCACAAGGAACCCTAGAATAGTGTTGTCTTGGCATTAATATTCAAACCTGTCATCACTGCTCACTTTATTTTCATTTAACTGAGCACTGGTACAAGAGTATTTAAATTTGATCATCTTCTTACTAGCCATAAAACGTCCCATTGCTTTTGCAGTCTTCTCTCTTCATCTTGATTTTATCTCACCTCATATTAATTTCTGTTCCCTTTAAATATAGAGAACCATAAAAATGAAGAAATTAGGGCAATCAGTAGTCCCTGGAGCACACCTTGGCTGCCAAGGAAAAGGGGTAGAAAATGTGTCTAAAGGGTTGGAAGAAAGTTAACCCTCTTTCATGTGAGGGCAATAGCCAGGGAGAAAGAGGCTGCAGCTATTGAGGAGAAACAAAAATATCCTTTGCAAATTGATTCTTGTTTTGTTGAGAATCCATGATTTATTCAACCTTCCACCTGCAACTGTCCTTCTTGTGTGCTTCTGACCAAGCAGAAAGAATAGTTTGTAGTCATATAAGGCAAATAAATGTTAGAGCAACCTCAAAATTGGGATCCATAACAAAACCCCTTTCCTATAGTTTTCCTACAGTCTCCTGGTAAAGAAGTTGCACAGCTTAGCCTTTCACTCACCCACAGGCAAAAGAGATTAAAGGCCACATAAATAGGCCAAGGCCATCATGCTAGGAGGAAAAACCTAAGCAGTGAAATGAATTATCCCAGGAACAGGTCTGTTCTACCATGGACAGATTTTTACAGGTATCCACCCTAGCTAGGCTTACATCCACTGCTCAGGGGGTATATTGACACCCTCTTTTACAAATGCTATATTCACCAACTCCTAGAGTTTATAAGTCTCAGTCCTACCCCTTCCCACCTTTAAAACAGCTGTGTTAAACCAGCCTTCTCAGTGCCTCCTTGTGCAGCAGCAGTTGTATCTCTAACCCCAGTTTCAGTGCCTTTTCTCACACCTCTTCAGCTTTGTCCTGCCTGAGGTGTGGACACCAGAATGGCACCAAAGTCTCATTCCCATCACAGATCTGCACAGGAGTGCAACTATTCCCTCCATCCTCTCCCACCCTCTCTCCTGCTGAGCAGGCACTGCATGAGGTCCTGCAAATCACCCCTTTAAACTGTGCATCCAAACAACTTTATGTGATTATTCCACATCCTTCCCTCTGCTTCCTAATTCTCTTTTCTGCCCAAAGCACACATGTAATGGCAGTTTTTACAGCAGATCATAATACTTTTAAGCCAAGAACAATGTATGGAGAAAACACATGAATCTTTTTTATTGGATTAGGGCCATTTCCATGTTTACCATTGGATCTTTCCCCGCAAACGATGGTTTAACTACAAGCTCTTTATGATCCAGCTCCCATGCTCTCACAACAGAGCTGTACAAACAGGCCATCTTGCAATTTCCCATTCAGGGTGTTAAAGTAGAACAGACCATTAATTTTCATAAAAGCAAGCCAAGATTCAGAAACCCAGAAGGGAAATGCTGAAGTGCATTCTCAGTATTAGGCACGTTATTTAAGTACTAGTGAGAATAAAGGCTTAAATGAGCTACACCGGCCATAGTGTCATTACCAATACTTGTGTCCATTAATTACATCTTCATCTTACCCTAAACCTTTCCATCAAGACTATTTTCTGGCTTTCCCAATTGTAAAGAGGTGATGAAATGGCATACATAAATAATAAAATCCCAAAGTAGAACATACTGTCTTTCAAAAGCCATCATGTCAAATTATTAGCAGTGGTTAATGATTTTTGGATAGCCAGCCCACCTGGCTTTCCAAGTTTTATTTGCAGTGTTTTACATATGCACATACAATTATAAGTTTATGCTTTATTAAGGCAGGAAAATGGAAAAGTTAACTGCCATGTGTTAATACACCACAGTCATCTACAATCATCAATTAAGTGTGACCCATCAATAATAAACAGAAAACACAAAATTCTAGAAGAAACCACTAAAGTAAATTTATCAGCTGGAAAACTTGAAGTTAGGAAGATAAGCAGCAACTGCATCTAATAAAACATGAAAAGAATGCATTGCTATAGATGTGGATTGTGAGATAATACCACTAACCTTTCTGCCTCACCCTGGGTTCTTAGCATTAAAAGCATTGTTTATGCAGCTACTAAATCAAGCAATCTCATGATTCTGCAGGTTGGAAGAATGAATAAATCTTTGAACAGGCAGAGACTAACAAGGTCAGGTTTTTAATAATCTGTTTTGTTCCTGTGTAAAATACCCTTACATAAAGGCTGACAGCATCGTGTGGGAGTAGTTCCTCTGACTCTTCACATCCAGTCAAGGTTCAGAGTGATTTTTTTGTTCATTATCAATAGTTATCAGAACACCTCTAGATAAAATAGGTCCCCAGCAACTCTTCTACTCACAGATTTCTTCACCTGAAACTGTTTTCCACTTTTATTTCCACATTCTTATTTTATTACATGCCTCCATTTGTCACAGGAAAATAATTTTTCTTTATTCTTCCACCACTGACCTTAGTGCCACACTCCTACCAGTGTTCTCTGTATTCTGAGAACATGATTTCATAATTTCTTGTGCCTTTTCAGACTGGAGCTCCAGCAGGATGCTCTTGCTCTCTCTGTGAATAAAACAATACTGGCAGAATATTTTTACAGCCCTGCTAAAGTCTGGGCAGCCACATGTCTGACATGAATTCTAAGTGTGACCACAATTGAGTGCTTCTTGCAAGCAGAGATGCTCCTCTGTGGCAAATAGATTGTGGTACTTTGGTACTTGGTAGACTTATATTAACCACAAATACATTGTAGTAGCAATTAATCATGGATTCTTCCCCATTTTTCCTGAAACGTGTCTTTTCCCACAGTTTCACAAGGTTTTAATCAATAAAACAGAAGATTTTACATTTCTGTGTGGACTGTCAGTAATAACATTTAGCTGACAAGACCCCATTAGTGTTCCATTATTTCTCTTTGCAATGTGAATATATTTGCAACATTTTTTTCTTTAAGTTCTTGTTAATACTTGTCTATCCATCTCAGACAATTTAAACAAAAACCATAAATAATATTTGAGACCTCTAAGATTTTTTTGACAGCTATGTTACCACACACTTATCAACGTGTATTTCTCAGCTAATTAAAGAACTGCATATAACACATCTATTGCTGCAATTTTTACACCTTAATGAAGACTGACAAGAAAAAAAAATGCTTTGAACCAACAACCTCAACTGCAAGCTGCCTTAAGGCCAGTGTTTCCATAGCAATTAAGACAGCTACTAAAATTTCTCCCTATCAGACAGTGTTATATGTTTGATTAACTTACACCTAAAATGTTAGCCTCTCTTCTTTCTTACTAAGAAAATGCTAAGAACTTGATTATTTCTTTTTGATTAACAACTTCAGTTGTCAAAGGTGGTTAAAAAGTCTTATTTTTTAATAGGTTAAATTTAGAGATGTTAATAAGTAAGCCTTTTTTCACACTTAGTTCCTCTTTCTTAAAATAATTTGATTTTTTAGGATTCTTGCTCATAAGAGCATGCCTAATTTTCTTACTCATCTGAGACATCTGCCATTTAAAAAAGGAAAAAACTCTTTTTTTCCCCCTAATCAAACTTAAAAAGAAACATATCTGCATATGCAAAATGAAATTAATTTAGACATATGAAGGTATGGTTTCCCTCCTTAAACAGTAATGATTTGTACAGAAAAAAAAACTCCCCAGAACTACTAGCATATCATTTTTTCCCAAAATAATTATGGAACTGATTCACTCTTGTATTACTTCAGTCCCAAAATACATTGAAATCAACTGACTTCAAAACTAGCATTATGCAGCAATGAATCAGTTTTTGTACGTATATATTTAAACAAAACTATTTCTAGATCTGTGACCTTTTAATATTAAACACCCTCCTTAATGTGTGTATTTCTGTTCCTGGATATAAAAACTACCCATGTGTGTTCTAACTAAACCTTAGAGATTCTTTTTGTTTGTAGAAGAGAGAAATTGTGAAATACTGAAAAATTATATCAAACAATGAAGGGCTTCGTTTTCTCATCTTCCCTCATAAGGGCCTGCAAGTTCTTCTCTGTTCTTGGCTTCACAACGAGGAATAATCTCCCTTTTCCTAAGGATCCCTTCCTTGGGTAGAGATTGTGAGGCTTTCAAATTCCATGTTCTCTTCAGTATCTCTTCCATCTCATGAATAGAGATTGTTTGACTGAAGGGTAAGAGTGTCTATTTTGAAAAACGATGCAATTAAAGCATACATGTGCTAATACAGAAAGGAAGCCCATGGGAGATGACCATAAGAATACTTAAAACCTTTTGAGGTTTTATGAAAGATACTATGAAAAGAGTGAGCTGATTTTTTTGAGTAGGCTTGCCAAGAGTAACAGTTGCAGTTAGAGTCAGAAATCAAGAATTATATGAGAAAAAGAAATTTTTAAAAATCCCCACAGCTGAAAATGCAGCTACTTATAGACCACTCACTCAAGATATGCTTGATTGCACAGATAAATTCACTGCTATATTGCAAATTTAGTATCAAATTGAAATTAAAGTTGCACTTTATTCATCCATCCATACATAAGAACATACAAAGAAAGATCCATTTTCTGAGTGTGTAGGTGCCTGTTTAAGGACGACTCCAGATCCAGCCAGAAAATCTTTCTATTTATTCAGTTTTCATGTAAAATGTATCAACATGGTCTTTAGAAAAAATAAGCGGATCAAAACTTTACGCAAATCACATAACCACTGCTCGATGAAGATTTTTGCCAATGGGCATCTTAAGCTGACGTGGATATTGGATTAAGTGCTAGAGAAGACAGGTCAAATCTGTTTTTACAAACACAAAGAGCATGACTGAGAGTGAGAGGCTCCACTCCAGTCTCTGCACCATGCTGGAAGCTCTCAGTGTGGCCACCCTGTGTTTTCTGTCGCTATAGGACACAAAATGAACAAGACACACCCAGGTGAGTTCAGAGAGAAGAAGAGAGCAAGTTTATTTTTCTGACTCTACTTATATAGTTTTCTGGCAAGGACCATGGATTGGAGGATGAGGTTGCCACCTCTCTAACCACACTGGTCAAAATCAATTGACCAGTCCATCAATTTCTCCAATCAAAGTCCATCAATTTGTCTCCTCCTCGAGGAGAAGAATGTAAACAAAAGGAACAGTTACAAAAACATCACTCTGTTTACATGAAATCTGTGAAAAAACTCCAGTACAAAAAATGCAAATATCAAAAGGCTAAAAAGATCAGAGCAACAGTTTTCTAGTGTGATTCAGGTTAATGTACCCCACTAAGAAGATACTGCACAGAGACATGGATCACCTGATTTATTCATAGGAACATCCCAGGACCTCTAGTTTAAATTTCAGACAATCAGAATAAGGTTACAGTTCAAGAAGGATAGGTGGTGCATATTAAACACATACAAGCAAACATAAAGCATAAAGCCTTAATAATTCAGTGGAACTGGGGAAATGAAAGAGCACATTCAGCTGCTGAGACAAATCAACAAATTAGTGGCATTCAACAAGAGATCTGCTTTCAGTTTTCTGAAGGACTGTCGTGCAGTCCCAGTGCCTGACAAAAACTTGACAAAGTCAGGGTGTATAATGTAAACAGCCCAGCCCAATTCAAACCCATTGAATTAGATAACAGCCTGTACCTAACTTAACAAAATTGAAACTGCACTACAGTTGTCCCATTCTGAGAAAAAAAACAGAAGTGGCAGAAGTTGCCCAGAGCTGTTGTGCACTCTCTAGTCTTGGATGCTTTCAAGACTCAACTGCATAAAACCCTAAGGAACTTATTCCTACAACTGATCTTTCTTCCAGATAGAGGTTGGATTAGAAATTCTCTGAGGTCCCTTTCTGGCCTCTGACTTCCATGTGCATATATATATTACCATTAAATGCTCTTAATTTAACAGCTGCAGTGTGATAGCAGCCATAAGGATTAGCAGGAGAAACCCTATTAATATTTTCATGGAGTTTATTTTAAATATTTTATTGTTAAAAAGCTGTAGGACAGAGCCCCTACCAAATTTGCTGAAGAGTTTTTGAGCCTTTGCAGGCCAGACATGCAGCAGTCTCTGGGTTGTTAATTCAGAACACAGTTTAAGGCTTACTGAATATACATCACAATAAAACTTTGGTCTTTAAAAGCAGTTAAACTCAATATATTCCAAAATAACTCCAAATTCTGACAATCTTAAATTATTTATAAGGCTATGGTACCCAGTTTATATTATAATAACTTGCCTAATTAAGGAAAGAAAAACACACAGTTTTCCGAACCAAGATCTTCAATCTGATCATACATTTAACAACAGGAAAAGTCAGCCTTTTAATCAGTGATCTGCAACAGCTCCATCCTTGACTGTGTTTATGGCTCACATGCAATCTGCCAGAAGGGACGTTGAACCAACACCCAATTTTTACAGAGTAAAAAACAGTGGGAGCCTCTCCAAAAAAAATGTATTACTCAAAATATGTTCCATATGTAGGATCAGAATACAACACCTTGATTTGTAGTGTTATTTCTATGCCCTTATGGGCATAGGAGCATGGAGAACAAGTGCTCTGCGTGTTCACCAGCTCTGACAACCAAGTTGTTACTACACCTGTGAGTGACTAGAGAAGGACATAACAAATAATTTTCATCGGTTAACATTCATTCAGCTGTTGCGTTTGCATTGTTGTTCCTTGATCAGGAGAAAGGGCTTGAAAATGCTGAATGCTCTTTTTTACTGTGTTTTGTCAACAGTTTTCTGGGGGTTTTGGAGTTTGCTTGGGGTTTTGTTTTGCATTATATGTCTCGTATTTTACATACTATCAGTTCAGTGGGAATAAAAAAGCTACGAGTGCAGGACAGACTTCTGACAGCTCAGCAGTTTCACAGAGCCTCCAAACCAAGGCACAGTGACAGGACTGGTCTGTCTTTCCTCCAATTTCTCACCTCCATACTTTTGTTTTTACTTTTATTTTTTAAATTTGTGTAAAGAAGACTGCATTTTCCAACTACTTTCAGGAAATCACTCCCTCTTTGCTGCCCTGGTCCATGCTATCTCTCCACTAATGGCAAATATTCACGTCTCAATTTTCTCATTAATTTGAGTACCAATTACTCAAAAGTTATGCTATTGCATAATTTTTTTGTATTATTTAATTAAATTCCCAGCCCAAAAATCTTCCTTGAGCCTTTTATCTTGAGAGAATGGGGATCTTGGAGACACTTTGCTCCTACTCAGCAAGCCTAAATGGTCTACTCAGAGCACCACACTCTGTCCAGAGCTGTCAGAAGCTCAATACTGCCATGGAATTATACTTTAGTACAAAATTCCAGATAGTAACAGTAAAAAAAAATCATAATTATAAGAGAGAGAGGGAGAGAGAGAGAAAAACTTACATCTGAACAAGTGTGGGAAAAGTACAAAGCTGACTGAAGTTTTGTACTGGATTCAGAAGTCTTATGGATCCAGACCTCTGAAGAGAAACAGTTTTCAGCTTTGTACTGCACCCGCTCTGTACGATGCAAAAAAACCACAGGCATGTTTTCAGTGAAGAATGAAACAAGGGCTATAACTACCACCAGCTAAAATCCACGAGAAAAAACCAGCAGCCATAGCATGAATTTAGTCTCTCCAATATAATAGCACTACCAGAAATCCCAAGGAGATATAATGATTCCAATCAATTAAAAAAAAAAAATTTAAAAAAAAGTATGATATTACACATTTTCAGATGACTGGAAAGCTGGATACAAAAAACTACAGGCATTATTTAGCCAGGATTTCCAAGAGAGAGAGAATAAATGTTTCTTTTTTCAAGAGCGGCAAAGTTGGAGCACCAAGAGCCAAGGAAGTGCAAGAGAACCTTCATCTCCCAAAACTGAAATCAACTAAAAAGACCAAGTGCACTAATTACTATCTTTTAAAAAATAGAAAAAAAAAAAGAAAGAAAAAAGAAAAAAAAAAAAAGAAAAAAAATGGTATTTTCTGGTTTTCCTTTCAGCCCTGAACAATGGCCTTAAGGGGGCTGTCATTTAAACTGAGGTTTTGCTGATAGCACAGAATGGTGCTGCCTTTGTTCTGGAAGCCAGAAAAAGATTTTACTCTGAATTCCCCTGACATCCAGGAACCATATTAAACGACACACCGAAACAAGAGTTGCTCTGGTTTTATTACTGCTCTGTGTACAGGCATGGATATAGAGCAAATTAAACTAAACTTGCCTAAGGCACTTTGAATTTGAGGATCTTGAAATGACCAACTTCTGAGCCTTTCTCAGCCTTACTAATACATTAAAAGTACCCTGTTCCCAGAATATTCTTGTGTCATTCACCAACGCTGCATTTACAGCTGCCTCTCTCCCCTTTTCTTTCTTTGTTCCTGTGGTTGCCTTTCTGTTTCTGCACAGCCTGTGGTACTCCTCCAAGGAGCAAAACATAATAGTTACATATTGCTCAGGAAAATGAATCCAGTCCTGACCCCCTCTGTGATACAAGAGCAACCTCACACCAAGCAAGATATTTCACCTGTAAACACACCCAGGCAAAGAGAGGAAAAACAAGAGCCAGTAATTCAACATAAAAATATCCACATTAAAGTGAAAATTGGAAGCATCCTAAGCTCTAAGAACACCAAAAATAGTGCAGCTGAGGAAAATTAGCGTGGAGAACAAAATGGCTGTGGAATATTCATATTTCCTGGCTGGGTTATATTCTCAAATGTAACAACAATGTTGGTTTTATTTTCCTCAGAAGGGGGTGCCTTCACTATTTTGCTTTTGCACCACTAAGGTTTTTGTACTACAGATCTTGTACTATTTCTTTTCCAGCTTATTCTTTTTCCTCGTGGCACTGTAAGGTCCCTCCAATCCCACCCACCCTCACCCAGGCTGCTTCCCAGGATGCACACACCCTCTGGGCACTGGGACTTTGTTGCTGAAGTGCTGTTTATTGCATATACAAGGTCCTGTTTTACTCTCCTACCTTCTCAGCAGCTACTGAAGGTTAAATATTCTCATAAATATTTAAGAAAATCAAAACTTGCTTCCAACAAGTAGAGGATGCTGAATAAAGGCTTAAACCTAAAACACTTTTTATTAGATATTACTATCATGCTGCCTTTAGTTTTGTCAAGGAGAAAAAGACAGTCAAGACACCACATGGATTAAAAAAATTAGTCTCATGATAGGAAAAAAAATCAGTTTTTCCATCTGCTAATGAGTAGGTAGTTGAAAAACAAAGACAATTATGAAATCCACAGGTTTTTAAACTTTTTTTTTGTGTATGAGATTTAATAAAATATAATGTTTAGGGATTTTAACATAGAGTTTTCTGGGTCTAGCATTGAAAGAGAGCTGAAGTGGGGCAGGGAATGAAAGAAGCATTTGTAAAGGTATAGGGCACCAGCTCCAATAGTTGAATTAAAGTTTTTCTTGACGTAAGTCCTACAGCAAGACTCAGCCTAGAACTGCTGCCAAATAAAACGCATCTCCATATGCAAAATTAAATTAGACAAGAAGTTTGTTTTTAGAAAATATATGAACTGGTGCACCTGTATTGCCCAGAATTGCCTAATTGATTATGTTGATGAGATCTCACACTCATAAAAGTGCAGCAGCTCCAGCTCCTCATGAAAAACATGTCAACTGCTCCAGCTCTTCCAGAGGTGGGGACTGTTTGTTCTCAAAGTCCATTCTAAGATTACACAAGCTGAGGAAATATTTGAAAAATCCCAAGTGTAATACACAAACTTCCAAACTGAGAAAGGCAAGTTCTAGTGGGACAGATTTCCCAGCTTACTGGCATCATTTATTAGTCATTATTGTGATCCCTCCAAAACAAGAAGCTTCTCTACTATCCTTTTGTTCATATTTTTTTTTTCAGAATAATTTCTAAAGCATTGTTATCAGAAATTATCCTGCATTTTTGAGACAATTACTGTTAGACTGACTTATGTCTAACAGAACATTATATGTACCACATCCTTAAAACTTTTAGAATCAACAAAGAGGGAAAAGCAGTTCTCAATATATGGATTTTCAGGTCTGTTTGTAGGACCTGTATCTGTAAAAGACTAAAGATGTTGACTACTTAAGTGCCTAAGGGCAATATTGGTAAGCGAAGAAACCCAAAAGTATATTTATTAAATACTCAAAATTCCTTATTGGGAGTATAATCCAGTAAATGTCAAGATTAAGTGAATCCTGCACTTAACTCCTTTTTACTTTCTGAACTGGGCTAAATTTTGATTCTGTACAGAGTTGTACTTTCTACTTAGTAGATATTGTCATAACATTGCATGTGGATCAGAGCAATAAATCTGTAGGGTTTATTGATTTGGGAGATTATTTTATCAAAATACTTCTTCCCTTCAATACGACATCGAAGTCTCTGATTAAAAATCTCTAGGAAGGTGCTGGAAAGAGACAGGCAAAGTCTAAGATCTCCTGAGTGCTGAGTGAACTTTCATAGAAAGTGCCTGCAATGATGCAACTGGATGAATGACATCTAGGAATTATATCTATTTAAGATAAATTGTGTTTTAAGCCCATGTCAATACAAAGACACTGCATATGTGCAAAATATAGAGTTCTCCATGCACAAAATAAAGAGCATGTAAGTGACCAGATAAGAGAATTCCTGGGCATTAATGAGACTTTTAGCCAAGTAGAAGGAAAAGCTCTTAAAATAAAAATTTTCACAGCATGTCAGATGTTTCTTCTATCCTATTCTAGAAAGTAAGGTGCAAGAAACCAAATTAGATTTTCTCAAGAGGTTCACACTCCTCCTCTGAGAAAGTGGCAACTGGTGATGTGTGCGATATTAATTATCTGTAAATATGAAGGTAAAAGGTTAATTTCATTTCATTATGATTCTAATACTTCAAATACCACATTATTTCCCTATTTGCCAATGGATATTCTTCTATTTTAAATACTACACACTTCTTCCCCATCTGCTAATGGGCCTTGCAGGTGCTCTGGCAGAGAGCAAAGCCTGCAGGTCAGACTATAAAGAACAAAAATCCTCACTCGATCTTCACACCATCATGATTATCTTATCTCAATAATTAATGTCATTAATTACAAGAGTATATGCCTGTAATGCACATCTGTGGAAGATGCTGCTGTTGTATTCACAGGTGGTTTTTTTGGTTGGCAGTTCAAGAATAACCACAACCTCAGACTGGAAAAGAGACACTGCAGATACAATATATTCATTACCTGCCTCTAATGAAATGGGAATACCTACAACTCCAAGAATGTGAGGCAAAGGATTAAGGAGTTGCTGCTGTTTGCTATTGCTTAGTGTGAGGGAACATGCAGTGCATGACATGAGTGATAACGAGAGCCAGGTGAAAGTCTGTGTGCTGGGGAGCAAAGACTTCTGTCTTGATTTCAAGAAACCATGCAGAAATAAAACCTGAAAGAATTAGCTGTCAAATCTAACAATTCAATTCTTTGCCAATGCTGACCTAACTCACTAGAGCACAAACATCCAAAATCTCTTCTATTCTAATGAAAGAGATGCTGTCTTGTACTGCTGTGAGGACACATTCTGCCTCCTCCCAGGAAGCTTAATCTCTCTATTTTGAGAGATCATCAAACTCAAACAGGACAAGTGTATTTCTGCATCTTTACTCCTCTTCTGCGTGGTAATTAAAACTGCAATGAAATAATGCTCAGGTTGACTTCCTTTTATTCAGTTCAGTTAACGAAACTGTGATATTTTGCAAGTACCTGTCACTTTCAGATCAGAGGAAGAAATTTTGCCAAGTATCTTCATTACTCAAGGCTTCCAGAAACAATGATTTTAAATCCTGCATATTTAGGACCCTGAGTCCTGCTAACAAGGACTATGTCTTCTAAGTTGTCCAGCTGATTTTGAAAACGCTACCCTGAGTCCAAAGTCACAATTTCTGGCTATTAAAGGACAGGAAAGCTCATAGGATGTTCTAAGAGCAAGTGCAGGTCTTCCCTATGGTAGGAACATACACTTTCCATGCCAACTGGCAGGATAGAGGCTCAGCATCCAAGCAAATCCTGCTTGGCCCCCATTCAGATCCTCCCTCTTCCATCAGACCCTGAGCAGCTCTCCATGACAACAGGCAGTGCCCCAGCAGGACCGAATAGAGACCGGGCACAAAGCTCATTTATAAACTGTGAGTGAATTTTCAGCCCAAATACTGCAGAAAGGCATTTTTTTTTCCTCTCTTAACAGAACTGTGCTGTGTTTACTGAAAATATCCAGAGCAGGCCTCTTCCCCAGTAGACCCAGAGGCACAGCTCCACAGGAGTTAATGGAGCTGGACTGATTGACACCAGTGGAGAAGCCAGCTCAGGATTTGACTGCTTTAATACTAAATAGATTTCATTCAGACTCTAATTTCAGCACTCTGCACCCTCCCTCGGGCACTCATTTGATATCCTGCATGGCTAATTTGTGCTCAACATAAAATATGCATGTTTGCTGTTGTCTCCAGAACCAAAATATTCAGCCCACCCGTGCATGCCAAAGTCAGCTTCCCCTGTACACTTCAGAGTCATAAGAATGTGCTGTAACAGGCATACCTGTGCATTTGGGAATGCACCTGAAAAATCAGAAAAACATTTTCCACTGCTTGCTGGGTCTCTAATTGCAGGCCCTGATGTGCTTACTTCCCATGCAATTGCACAGCAATTAAAAGAACCATTTGCACACCAACAAATTCTGAATTTTAGCACATTCTAATTTCAAGAACTCAAATCCCACAGGAGCAGGGCAAGAAAACTTCTTGCCTAAAGTATTTTCTTCTAAAATGGGGAACAGGGACTCAAGAAGGGCAAATTCAACAACAGAAGGCCTGTGCCTGAAAGGAAAAAAAGTAGAAAGGTGGAAAAGCATGTGGAAAAAAACTCTGCCAGCTCCCCCTAAGGAACAGCAGTGGAGCCAGAAAAACACTGCAGTTTGAAACTGCATCATATTTAACCCAACAGAGGTCCAGGTACTAATGGCACAGGTGGCTCACAATTAAATGAAGAGCAGCAGCAGCAATCTCATCAGTGCCAAAGAGCACCAGAAAATACTTTTTACCTTATAAATGGGGCTATCACTTGGTTGGGAGTTGATTCAGCTCTTTTGCTCTTTGTGAAACACTTCGTGCAACCTCACCTCATGATGTGAGGTTTTTTTGTTAACAAGAGAAGAAAAATACTGGCATATAATGAGATATACACTCTCAGATTTTAAGCTGCGTAACGCAGATATATGTCCTGATATCTTTTATGATAACCAGGCTAGGGAAATTATATCAAACCACTGTTATGGACTTAAAGAGACTTTGCTCTGCAAGGTACCAGAATATCTCAGCAAGCCAACAATATTAATATTAATATATTCCATTCCATACTCAAGCCATAGCCTACATAATTTTCACTGTTAAACAGGCTGGCCAGTCTTCTCAGTGTGATCTATATTTTAAAAAATAAAAAAAATTTTTAAAAATTCTATGACTAATTTCTCTCTCCTGAAATAGCATGATGATGAAACCTGTGCTTTAATTCCTCTGCAGTTATAACTCTGGCTACAGCCTAGACTTTAAAGTATTCTTTGCTAACTATCACAGGTTCTACTGAGCATAGATCTTCCACCAGCAAAGATTTCATGTGAGATCGAAATCTAAGTACCAGAAGTAGATTTGTTTGGCAAATGGAAGTCTTACTAGGCATTGAACAACTGTTCACACAACAGCCTGGAACATAAAAATTCAGCTGGTGAAACCAGTGTCTTGACAGAGAAAGAAAGATCATGAGCACACTACACAACCAAATTTTTTCCAGAGGGAATTCAGAGGCAGCAAATAAAGGAAAGGTATCACCCACAAGCTAAAGCCAAAAGAAATAGGTACACTTTAGATTTGTTTCAATAACAGGGCAGGCTAACAAAGCACCACCTCTGTGCAAGCAGAGGCTGCTCCGGGTCTGACCCAGGGTATGGCAGAACAAAAAACATTTCAATTGTTCATTACAAAAAAAAAAAAAAGCAAACAAAAAAAACCAAAAAAACCCACCCACTAGACTTTTCAGTTTCATTGTTTGGGTAATATTTCCTACAATACTTATGGGCTTTTTCCTAATACAGCACAATATTTGCTTCTCAAAAGCAAAATTTTGCAACATATTTGGTAGACTGTAGTGAAGTAAAGGGCTTCACTAGCAAAAAAAATACCAAAATCTTTATATAGTTTCTGATGTAGGCCCCAAACCTTTTGGTTCAGTTGAGATAATTAACAATGACAACATTTTATTTGCTAGTGAAAAACATGGATGATGAGGCTGATCCACTTTATCCAGCCTCACAGATAAACACACTAGGTTGCACATTAGATCTGATTTCTATATAACCATGGAATCATAAAGCCAGAGAAGTTAAACCTTGCTTAAAAGAAAGAAGGTAGGCCCAGGTTTACAAAACAGAATTTGAGGGTTGCCATAGTCAGTTTTAACAGCACTGACATGGAGTGAATTTAGAAGGATAAAAGGTCTTCTTTTATAGAGATACGTATTACAACACCAAAAAAAAAAAAAAAAAAAAAAAAAAGGAAAAATCATCCCAAATGTAATGATTTCCAGAAAAATCCGACATTGCAAAACAACACAGATCTTGTGCCTGAGTGAGGAGTGCGCTGCAAACCCCTTAATATGACAGTAACACACGGATTTTTCAATCATGCTACAAAGTCTCAGGCATGTGGCCATGGAATGAGATGCTCCAAGGACACACACAGGTTTACCTCTTCATTTCTAGAACTCCTCAATTGTCTGGTCTTATTTACATTTTACTTTCTCTGTGAAAAATGCATGTTCATTTGGTTCTTAAACTAGCTCCCACTTTGATGCCTAAGGAAAACAACATAAACAAGTCAAAATAACATCTCTGAAAACACCAGCCACTGAAGTTCTGTGCAGTAAAAGTAAGGAAGATATTTGGAGGCATGGTCTCAGTATACAGTCCTTTAGGCAAGATTGATTTTCTCTGCAGCTTTCCTTTAAAATAAATAAATGTCCAGCACCATTGCCAGAAGATGAAAAATTCAGGCTGTTTGAGCTGATGTGGGAAGGGAATAATGCACTGCATGGAAAAGAAGCCTTCTGCAAGAACTTCCAGCAATGTCTGGTTTATAGTAACATAAGGTATTTGTTTGCCTGTGGACATTAAGTGAGCCAGTGATTTTTGCTGCTTTTTAAATAAGTTCTGGAGAAGATCTCATTATTGTTTCAGAAATTTATACTCTCTACCCACAGCTGAAATTATGTATTTTTATTAATATTTTTAAAAAACAAACATAATGTACATGAAAGTGTTCAGATGGGGGAACAAACAGCTTTCCCCGAAATACCACAGGAAGAACTGGAGTACTTGCCATTCTGCTCTATAAATAAACATCTTCTTTACAAATACCTTTGCAGCAGAAAAACAATCAAACAGCTTTTCCACTATCCCAGATATCAATTGAGAGTAGATGGAGAATGATGCCAAATCAACAGGAATTCAAAAGTGGCCAAGAGTCCTCAGAGCTGAACCATGGTGCATCGTGGAGTCTACCCTGAAGGAAAAAAAAAACCTGCCAGTGCTTTGGATTTTCACAAAGGCAGACAGAGAAGCCCACCATGCATCAGAGATATCTCTGTCTGCCTTCTAAGGCTGAGCTCACGCCTTTCATGTATGAAAAATAACTGTGTTTCAGCACTGGCTGTGTTGGTGACCTCCATGAGACTTTTAATCAAATCTTGCATATAGCTGGGGCTTCAGAGATTATTTGATTTCTTCACAAGAAAGAGCAAGCCAGCTCTTGTTTCAATTAATATTTCAATCTCACAGAACACTGCATAATCAAAAAATGAAAGAGGTCCCCGCAAATCCAAAAATTGAACTCAGTAATTAAAATTAAGATTAAAAAATATCATGGAATCCTTATGTGGCCATAGTAGTATAAATACACCTCAAGATACCATAACAACACTTGCTCTGTTATTATTAAATAAAGTATCTTGCAGGGTCATAAAATGCCAGTCGATGCAGACATATTTTGGGCTTCACTCCATTCCTCTGCTCTTTCTCTTCTTCTGAGCTTGTCTTACTGAGACACTAGAGGTCAGTCTCCCAAAGAAAACTAACCACTGCTCAGTTTTAAATCCATGAGGAATTGTGGCACTTGTAATTTAATGTATTCGAAAGCGTCACTGGAGATGCAGCAATCACAGGATCAAGGAATACTGCAAGTTAGAAGAAACCCACGAAGATCATGGTCCTGCACAAGACCAGCCCCAAGAATCACATGTGCCTGAGAGAATTGTCCAAACATTCATTGGACTCTGGCAGGCTTGGTGCTGTGACCACTTTCCTTTCCTCCACAAAGAACAGAGCAATGCTTTGGTTTCTTCACTTGTTAAATTTACCACTGTTGCATTTACCAAAAAAAACATAATTCATGTACAACCTGCTGGCCTTCCTGGTGAAAATGGATGAATTTGGGCACAAGGGGAGAGCAATCCATGTCATGTACCTGAAATTTAGCTCTTTACACTGTCCCCCAAAACAGACACATATCCAAGGCTGTACTTTACATTGGATGCACAGGCAACTACATGGATTGAAAGCTGGTGCAAGGCACCACTGGAACAAGTTCAGGGTGGTTGGGTCTGCAGCACTCATCCTGTGAGGACAGACTGAGGTTCCTGGGCTTGTTCAGCTTGAAGAGTTGGGTCTGGAGGAAGAACCACCTCTGAGAATGTTACAAAAGGCACAGCCAAGCCCTTCCCAGCACTGTGGGAGGATGAGGAACAGCAGGCATAAATGGAAACAGGAAGGGACACACCTGGACACAAGGAAAATCTTTATTGTCTTGGGGCAGGCAAGCAGGGACAGAGACTGCCCAGGGAAATGCAGCCTCCACTGGAAGACACTTTTAAGGTCCAAATCAATAATTCTCTGAGTAGCCTGACTTCTCTGACCAGCTGACCTTGCTTATAGCTGGAGTTTGGAGTAAAAAACTCCTGAGGTCCCTTTTTACCTGAATGGCTTTGAGTCTTTTCATTTCAAGATATGCTGTTTAAAAAGTCTGTGAAGGATGTTTCCTTTTTAAGCTTAGCCATGAAATTACATAGAATTTCCCAAATAAAGGGCACAAAAACTAGATCTCAGTTTCAGTCCCTAATTTATAATTAGTCCATAACACAAGCACTCCTATTTCAGGTTGAAAGGTTTTGCACAAAGGCAAAACCTTCTGAGATAGCACTGACCTGTCCTTCTCATCCCAGAGTACAGCCACAATGCTTTAAGGTTGCAGAAGTCACTTCAGCTCAACATGCAACAGGAGTTCAAGGATCCACAGCAGCGCTACACCACATACCAGGACAGGAGGTGAGGCAAAGCAATAAAACCATCAGAAAACCAATCAGCACAATCTTATGGCAACTACCAGGAGAGAACAGCCGAGGCTCAAGGTGGGAAATCTCTCTTGTGACAAAGTTAGTCATTAAGGTGTCACACGGCTAAACGCAGGGGAAGGACAGCCACGCTAAACCCTGGGATTCTCACTGCCTCCTACCAACTACTGAACCAGGCTCACTTTCATTTCGCTCAGTCTAGTGGAATCACAGCCTGGGGTATTTCCTTTGTTTACTTATTTGCTTATTTTGCTGAACAGCCTTTTCATCTCCAACCATTGCCTTCTCCAACCACTCATCTTTTCCATGGCTGTTTTCATGCTCAATTAGCTCTCCTTTCTCCATCCTTTCTCTAGGCAGGCACCGCTGCTCTCCTTTAGCCATAACCACTCCCAAATCTGTCACCTCCAGCTCTTGCAGAGCTAATGACCGGCAGGGACCCAGGGGAAGCTGCAGGTGACATCCCACATCTCCTGTGAGCTGCAGAGATGAGCAGCAGGTCTGCTGGCAGCAGTGAGACAGAGCATGCACATCCTCCAGCTGCCAGAGAGCCATCAGAGCAGCTCCGTGTCAGTGACTGCTTCCTGACATAAGGCTGCATTTTTAGTTCCATGACTCGATGGAAATAAAGATGGAAGAGAGACAAAAATAGGGATAAGGCTAAATGGAACTATTTTCAGGATCTGCATGCATCTAAATTAGGACATGAGAAAAAGGATGGCAAATGGGTGAATATTTTACCCCCAAACAGCAATAGAGAACATCACTGCAACTTCTAGCAAAAAGTAATGAAATGTGTTTCTATCCTCTATACATCAGTGGGGGAGTGGGGGGAATCAACACAAATCTGTTGCAGACACAGGAACACACATCACCTAAAGAATTACCAGTTGTTTTATTAGGAAACTGTAGTTTTAGAAAGGCAGAAAATCTTTTGGCTTGTTGAGTTTTGGGTTTTTTCTCCTTTTTAGTGCCTTCTTCCCTCATTTTACAAAAGCTTATTATTTAAACTAGGCATTTGGAATCCATACTGGGGATCAGAGGCATGAAAGCGCAGCTTCAGTGAGGCTGAAGTTCCTGAAATCCTCTGCCAAGCTGGATCTTACCGAACCTGTCTGTCACAAGGGACAAAACAAGCATAACTCTGTCTCAGTAAGAAATTGCCTCCAGAATCAGTTCCAGCACACACAGCAGGATCATCTAAGAAGGAAGGATAAGAAACAGCTGTGGAAGTAGAAGGAAAGGAAAACAGACAGGAAAGAGCTACAAAGGACACTTCCTCCCTCCCTGCATAATTTAAGCCATGTATTTATGAAACACAGTGAAGGTCTAATTATGTTAGCTTGCAATGAACACTTAAGTGCAATTAGCCACAGTTTCAAGCTGGAGGGAACAATTATTTTTATGGCTGCTAATTAACTTACGGGATGCAGTGTAAGATTTTTTTTCCCCTAATTCTAAAAAAGCAGCCTCATGCCACTTCACTGCTTTCCTCTTTTAACATGGCAGGTTTCAGCCCTGCCTTCTCTGCTGCTCATCACAGTCTCATTCCACTTATTTTTTTGCTTACATTAATTCTTTGGAATTTTCCAGCTGTGTAATTTCTGTCTATATCACAAATACAGCAAAGAAATAAAATATTTAAGCATTTTCTAAAGGTATGTAGTCCCACTAACTTTAATGGGTTCCTCAGAGCTGGATTACAAAGAATTTTATTTCAGCAGATATTTTCTTTAAAAATTTATTTTCAATGGGGTTTTTTTTTCCTTTTTTTTTCATTTTCACCCTCAGGCATGTAAAAGAATAATTTTTTTAAAAAAAAGCTATCTTTTTTTTTTTCTTATCTTCAAATTATTTGTGATCTGCCATGCTCCAGCTCTTCTTTCTGCTGTCTTCTGACAATCAAGAACAGGGACTAGGGGGTCAGGTCCAGCTTCATAGCTTTGAATTCTTGGTAACATTCCAAAACAATCTGCTATATGATCATCCTGCTGGATGCTATCACCTCCTTATTCCTCTTTGTCTTTGGGGTTGAGTAGGACTGTTTCTAATTCTTGGGAAAATTGATATGAATTTGCCTACCACAATTCCCTACAGCTGTATTATTGTAACAGAAAATTACAGCCTTTTACCAAACCCAGCACATTCTGAGCACTCAGAATGCAGGCAGCTCTACTCAGCACATTTCAGCTTGGCAATCCTCTCAAAAAGACAAAATTTGCATTTAAAATTGGCCTTTCCTGATTTGTGGCATAATGATAGGCCATAATGGGGGAAAGCTTGCGCTCCTCTTGTATTTCATCAAGATCAGATGAACAGAAAGATTACATTGTCCAGAGAGTATTTGTGAGAAATACTAAAATCCCCTGGAACAGTCATAATTCAGACACAGACTTGGTACTCTTGCAAGGCAAAAGGAGCCCTGAATTTTTAAGCATATGTGCCACAGTCTCATCTGTTACTCTGCTGTTCAATTCAATTAACGAAACAACAGAACACCAAAAAACAGGAAAGATGTAAACCTCGGTGTGTCAATAATTAGACTACAATAATCACAGGGTGTAGGGCATTATCTCTTCTTACATTTTCATCTGAAGCACCCGATACAAGCTGTTACTGTTGGATATGAACACCAGAGCAAATGGACCACAAGGTCAATCCACTGCAATGATTCCCAGTGTCTCCTCCCAGTCACTGCCTTGTCCTCATCTGCTGCAGATCCCAGGAGACATCAGAGTCAGAGAAAATGCTCCTCAGGGATGGTTCAGTTCACTCAGTCCAAGAACAACCCACAGGACTACCTAAGGAGTGCATCTATTTTCAGAGAGAAGGACCCACCACTTTACAGCCATCCATATTTCAGGACAGACAAAAAGCCCTCCTGTAAAAAACAGTTCTATGATTCTCCCCAGAGAGTAAATGTCACTTTATGTGATAAGCCCACAATAAGATACTATAATGTAGCTTAATGTAAAAAACAAATTTTATATTTTGAGTTTCTTTCCTGCTGCATCTCCTACCTTGGCTTACACTGGTTTGGAGTGCTTTTTTCAAACAAGTTTCCCCACACTACTGATAGTAATGAATGAAAAAGCTGCAGAGATCCTGAGCGGGGGGTATTTGACAACCTCCATCACAATATGCAGGTACACCGAAATAGTTCACAGCACTCAGGCTATTACCAGGGGGGATGTTTGAACATGACAGACATACAGCAGCTTATCTTCTCCTGAAGCAGGGAAGGGAGAGAAGGAACTCCATGTTCTTGGAGTACTTTGTGACATCTCTGATTTATGTAAGATACAAGTTAATGAGAAAAAGAATATGCAGATTCCCCTCATAGAGTCCCAAGCAGCTGCTGTGACATGTCCCTCTTTTTATAGTGCTTTAAAGAAAAACAAAACAAAAAAACACAGCAACTGAAAATTCCATTGGATTTCTCTGCAGCCTCTGAATAATTTTGTGACTTTTTCTTTGACAGGAGGTAAAGAAATTAGGCATACTCTGAGGGCCAAACCTATTTCAAGGAAAGAGGCTTTTTCTGAGAATTCTTTTTTCTGTGGATAATTCAGAAACCAGAATCTGTGTATTAAGGTCACCAAATAAATTGACCAAATGAAAGAAAATTAAATTATAAGCCATGCTGCTGCAAGTGCTGAAGTGCAAAGCACTCCTTGCCCTCAAAGCATTAATACCAACATCCACAAAACAACACAAGCAGAAAAACACTTTATACTCTGGCTGTCTGCCTGAGTGTCACTGTGCTGAAATATAACTCACAAAACCACGTATTTACCACTCTCATCCTGAAGGGAGGAAGAATCTTCCCCCATTTTACCACTTCACGCTGCTGGGGGAAGCCACCAGCAATCCCTGGGATAAAGTACTTCTGCACAGGTACTGTGGTACTTCTATATAGGTACCTCATCCTGCAAGGCACAAGCAATTTCCCCAGGATCTCAAACGAGTTGTTCCTGGCTTCAGGAGTCACAAGATACAGTTGTTTCTGTTTATTAGTATCACTCGACCTTCAAAAAGCTTTTGAGAGTCTTTCTGAAATCATCAGAACTTCCTCCTCACGCCCAGTGAGTGTGAGGCTGGGATTTAGGCACTGTGAAATCTGAGCACTCTGTTTTCACAGAGGACATGGTTTGCTGTTGAACAAATGCCCCATTTCGACATTCCCATGCTGTGTCTGTATACCCTCATCTCTTTTAATTAGGCTGTAAGACCCAGCTGAACGCTGAGCTCTAAATGAATCACACTTTCCAAGGTAAATTGGAGTTGAAATATTCCCCGTTGCCAGTAGGAAGGCTGGAAGTTGAGCACCAGTGATGGGAATGACTGTGACCCAAGTTCTCCCAGATAATTTTGAGCCTCACTCAGATTTTAATGTTTCCTATTCCCCACCAGCTTTTGCAGGTAATTATAAGGCCTTGTTATAGCCGCAACATTTTTTACATTGCTAATCCATAAAACATTAAAAAGGAGGAATAAAATATTGAATTTTTTTAAGTGTTTAACACAAAGAACCTAGTATACAGTTAATTTAACAATGTCCTTCTAAGTTCCCCTGATAATACATGACTGAATTTTAAGCCAAAAGAAAAAATTAGTTTTTATTAAGGAAATGTCCCTTGCCCTTCACCACAAGATGAGTAAAACTCATCCATCTCCTCAGGATCTTACAGCTCTCTCGGATACAAAGACCTTTCAATTTGCCAGGACAGTGAAAACTCCAAACCTTTTTCCTAGCAAATGGCCTAAATAATTCTATTCTGTAAGTTATGAAAGCCTAACAGTCTCTTCCTGATTTCACCTGGCCACAACTTTCAAGTGTCTGAAACATTAATAAATAAAACTTTTCTGATTCCCACACGCAAGAGAGAAAACAGTAAGAGCAAGGTTTAAGTGTGTGTCAATATGCATCTAGTGATTTTTGAAACAACTGATGTTTTTCTTGATGAGAATTTCTGACTGTGCCCTTTCTCTGAGAAGTTATACAGTGTCGCAAGCCGCTCCGCCTCCGGCTAGCTCTTCGGAGAGCCGCGACCTTCCCTGGCCAACCGTCCTCAAAAGGGCAGCCCACGGCCGGGTGGCACTGGCTCTCGATGGTGACTCGAGCTCTTCTGTGAAGGCACTATTGTGCCAGTGATTTTCAGCTCCGGATCTGGGCACCTAGGTGTCCCAGCACCCGACCAGACGTGATGGAGTTTAGAGCGCTACGCTTCTTGTCCTGGCGGCGCAGGAGAAGAGACACGAACATGGCTGACTCTCCTCAGGATCTTCCTTTATTTCCAGGCGGGGATCCCTCAAAAACAGCCCCCGAGTTACCCGAACACCTGGGTTTTATGCCACTCTATGAGGGGAGGGGTCAACTGGATAACCAATCAACATACAGAACGGGGTTAAGAACCAATGGGGGTGAGTATCCAAAATTGTCCAATGGGGATACAGGGATAAGGACCAATAAGATAGCAGGTTTTAAACCAATAGGAATACAGCACCAGGGACCAATCAAATCATAACCACAGTGACCTCCGAGGAGGCAACTTCTAGGAGAGCTGCAGAGGGCATTAGGCGCCGGGCTTTCTCCAGGGGGGAGCTGCCAGTTCAACTGCTTCTTCCTGGGGCTCCTCCACAATACAGGACAGCAAAAGGAATCCAAATATTTTCACTTCAGGATAATCATGCCATAATAACAGTGGAAAGGGATTGGTTAAAACTAAGGGAAGGTAATTCATTTTAGAGTGTCCATGACTTCAAATTGCCTTAAACCAAGACCCAGAACCATTCCTCAGGCTTTCCTCCTTCAGATGCATTTTCTGCTCCTCAGGAAGACAGAACACATCTCACACAACCACATTTTATTGGCCTTTCACATCCTCCAAGGGCAGCAAAGCCTTCTCCAAGACCTAAAGCAAAATCATACAGCTCAGTTAAGGAAGAAAGAAAATTAATCCAAGATACTGGAAATGTCCACTTCCATTTACCTATTGATAAACACAGTAATATTAAAGAGGCATAGCATACAAATATTTTATTTTAGCCATTATTGGACCTGAAATTTACAGTGGTTATTTGTTTTCCAAGGACTAGTGATTGGGCTACAGGCCAAGTTGTCAGACTGCCAGCTTCATTTGCACCTTACTGGAAAGGTGCTTTTTAGAGGCTAAAAAGCTACATTTGCTAGTAAATCAACAGAGCCCTGCTAAATTACAACAGCAAGGAATGCAGCACAAATCCTCAATGAACTGGATTTGGCTCGAGTCAGAGAGCAGACAGCCTCTGTCTCTCAAGTCACCTTTCAGCAGATGAGCAAGCAGGCAATGACAGAGCCCAGCAGCATCCCAGCTCTCCTGTGCCAGAAGGTAAGGAGCACCAAGAGGGAAAGGAGGCTTTGAAAACCTTCCAGGCCAACTTTGGGCACAAGAAATTCAGCTCAGCCTCGTGCACGTGGCATCAAGGATGTCTTGTTACTCAATAAATCAGAAACAGCTGCTCACTCCTGATCATGTCCTCTCCCATTGCATGACCAGCAACTGGTTACCTTCTCCCTATCTCAGCAGCAGGCAGACTCATCCTGCATCTTACAAGGTGATCTTAAATCCTACTGAATGAAGCATTAAATCTTATTTATTCTTACCGTGTAACTGTCGGATGGTCAGCCAGGACCATCTTTCTTGATAAAGTCCTGAGAAAACTTTCCTCTTCAAACTATGATCCTTGCAGGTGTTATCAGCTAAGAGTTAGCTAATTGTTGTAAAGTGCAGCCAAAGTCAGTCTGTACTGATACACTGCATTTGAATCCAGTGGGCCAAGACAGGCTTCCCAGACATGACTCCAGGCTCTTTGGGATGGATCTACCCTGGAGAGAAAAGCACTGGATCAGTACTGGTGTAGAGCAGCACTGCCCTCAGGGTTGCACTGAACCTTCCAGCTAATGAGTAAAGTTCACCTAAATATTGCAGTTTCCCAAGGCTATACAGTCTTCTCCAGCACCTGCACCAACCCACATCAGTGTTCAGTGCAACAGACACACCTTTGCCTCTTTGGGTTTTCAGATTGACCCCTGAATGGATGGGAAGAACATCACAGCACTGAACTTGGCTTAGGCTGGGGCCATTCCTGCTCAGCTCTTCCGCTGCCCATCACATGCAAATGACAAACACAGAGTGCCCCTGCCCCTGGTGACTGCACGGTCACCACACAGCCCCACTGAGGGCTTGGAGGCTGTTGCCACTCTTAACCATTGCTGAGGTGAAGCTTGTCAGTTTGCCCTCCTCTGGTTTCAGAAAATGCCGAGGTATCAACCCTTCAGACTGCTTGGAATAACTCAGAGGACCCTGCCTGTGGTGGGGTTGGGAACTCTGGCACAAAATGCTCTGCTGGCAGGACTCTGGAGACAGCAACCTCTGATAGCAGGGGGGTTATGAAGAGCATGAGCATAAAAACTAAACCTCCTTCAAAGCTTCAGAAGAGGCCCTTTGCCTCTCAGCTCTAAAAGGTGAGATTAATTTCACTTCTGAAGACCGATGTTATGCTTTAGCAGCCAATGATCTCTGAGCAAAATAAAAACTGATTAGAAGTCAAGAGCTAGGGACTGGCTTGAAGTTAATGAAGTCAATTTATCACAGATACTGTTACAAGTGAAAATAACAGTGTGTCTCGTGAAAATCTGGGATAATGATTTCTCCAGCCCCAGTCAGCTCTTCTAGAGAGAACAGCAAAATTAGTGGTCAAGGAAATGAAATGTACACAGTGATTTATATGCAGCCCTGGGTAATATCAGTTAAATTAGTGAAATTAGCTCCAGGTATTATTTCTGCTCCTTAGGTAAATTATTTGAAACAAATGTCAGGAAAAACCTAGTTTTTATATTATCTGAAAGAGGCCTGAGTGAGAACGCATTTCCAAGGATGTGAACTTCCAGGGAAAAAACAAACAAACAAACAAACAAAAATAATTGCAAAGAGATTAATGTATCATGATGGAAAGGTATGGAAAAAGGTCTAAAGAACATAAGTTTTCATCATTAAGGATTTGTTAGGGAATTAACTAGATCATTCACTGAATAGGTTAATGTGCCTAAAGGAAATAGTGTAATACTGAAGGGGAAAAAATCAGGAACAATTAAAACATTTTATTTATAGAAATCATAAAAACCTAAGAACCTCTAAGTCAGACAAGTGGCTTGCAAGTGCCATAAAAAAAAAAAAAAAAGTGGTTCTGCTCTTTTCACTTCAAGGTGGAAGCAGCTGTGAGCAGAGTGTGATCAGTAGATGCAGGATAGTGGGGACAAACAGGAGTGGGAAACATCAGCTGAGTTGGCTCCTTTCCATTTTCCCATCCCAATTTTTTTTTCTTTATCCTCATCCAGCCAACTCTCCCAAATAATCATCCCACACAGTTTTCTTTCTAAGGCATGTAAGAATAAACTCATCTACTCAAATGTTAGTAGCATATCTTCAGCTGTGTGTACAACTGAATGTCCTGAATCCAGCTGCTGCATTAAGGCAGAATTATTATATTTAATGAGAAATGTCCTGAACTTCACACCTCAAACGTGCTGCTCTATTAAAGTCAGGAGTGTCCTCTAACTCCTTGAATGCATCTTGAAAAAATATATTCTCTAAGAAGCAGAAAAGCATACTTAGGGGTTTTGACATTCACAGAGATGCTGAACATGGACTTAGGCCTTGTCTTAACCAGCTCTGAGATACTCCTTGGTTTCAAGCACCAATGACAGCAAATAACACAGAATAAAAGTCAAATACTGTGCATGCAAAGGAGCTGATATCAGAGGTGAGCAGAATGATGCAGGTTCCCCATGCTGTGGGAGAAGTGAGCAAGAACTGCACTGACATAACACCACCTGATTTCACTCTTCATTGTTTCTAACTGGTAACAGGTACTGCCAGCAGTGGTGATGGGAAAGCAACACCTTTGGGAGATGCATACAAAATTTAGGGACTGAAGGGGAAGTCAGACCTCGCTGCTTATTTTACCCTCGCTCTTGCGGTATCACACGCTGCTTCTTTCTTCCTGACATGACACCACCCACCAGAAAGCAGGTGGCTGAAAGATCCCATGAGCATTTTAGGAAAAGGAGCCCAGTACAGCCAATGACAGAGGTGCTCTCAAACCAGAAGGTGACTCGGAGCTCTTCATTCTGTACAGAAGAGTCTCTTCACAGGAGGGGGCTCTGACATGAAAAATACTCAGAAAAAGGGGAGGAGATAGTACTTCCATAGTTTTTAGTACAGGATAAAAGGCAGGAACCTGCCATTTTTTAAGAGTTTAAAGGTGAGTTGAAAAATAAAAGGTCTTTTTTTTCCTTTTTTTTTTTAAAACTATCCAGAAAGCAAACTTTACTGAACGAAGACATTAGGACTGCAGTTCAAAGTTATTGTATTTGCTCATTCTCCTGCATCCAGTGTAGAGGTGAGGGCTTTCTGCTACCGGCTAGCAGGAGTTTC
>VZSR01001479.1:149144-278557 GCA_013398615.1 Brachypodius melanocephalos | reverse complement strand
ACACACTGTAAAAGGGGTCTCAGACCAAGAGGATTGTGCAGTAGGTTCTTTAGGGAAGAACTAAAAGAGACAATTCATCTCTTGGCATTTGCTGTTGCAGAGGGCATAATAGAATTCGCTTCCCTTGAGTAGAATTTGATACTCAAAACGGGTACTAAGGGTCAATTAGGCACAAAAGCAGAAATTCTCACAGTCGAGTGCCGGAAATTAAATAATGTTCCCTGTAGCTTTGAAACAGTCAGAGTCTCCAGATGGGAAGTTTATAAAAGGAGGTTTTCAGGCCGCTCAGGTATCCAGACCCTTGAAAACTACCCTTGCTGTTGAGAAGATGGCTCGCCCCGCCGTGGGTGGCAACCTCACGGGCGGAGGGACAGACAGAGGGGTACCCCTGTGGGGTCTCCTGATTATCCTGAGTCTAGCCGCGTGCCACGTGAACGGGCTATACCTCCAGGGATCCCGGAATCCCCAGAGTCCCCACCCCCACCAGAGAGAGGTGGAATTTGACCCTGAGACAGACTGTAAGCCATGCCTACAGGGAATTCAAACCAGCAAATATGAGGGGTTGGGAATCCAACTGGAAAATAGAAAAGGAGACTGTTCCGGAAACAACACTCGATGCCAAAAATATAACAATGAAAATTCCCTGTCCTTAACGATAAATGCCAAGGATGAAAAGTCTAGAAAAAGGATTGGAAAACACATCCAGAAAAGAGAAATAAGAGAAATACCAGCTATTCCTATTTGTAACCAATGCAATAGGATGGTATGGGTTGGAGGAGAGGTAAAGTCCACCTTCCTAGCCTATTATCAGGTAAATAAATTGTTATGATCAGAAAAAGGTCAAAATGTGCAGTATGGGGGAAAAAATATATTGGGTTGGAAAGAATTTGAAATCCGAGGAAAAGAATATAATCAATGGTGAGCCAATTGTCTTGGACTTGTTAAAAGGGAATGATGAAAGGGTATGTCTCCAATTTGATAAGGTATTTTGTTTTTCTAAAAATGAGGAAGGGTTGGACCCTGAGAGCAAAATGCAGTTAGTTACTCAGGAACTTAGGAGACAAGAATCTGAGGCCAAAAAAAGAAGGATGGAACAAGAAAGACTGAAAACCTTAAGCGAGCACTATGAGCAACTTGAAAAGCAATATAATGATTGGGGATTACCTGCGCCTAATCAAAATCTGTTTATAGATCTGATGCAGGAAATTGCCACAGAATTAGGCTTGTCTAACTGCTGGATCTGTGGGGGCCTAAAATCGGCTGAGAGATGGCCTTGGAAAGGGGAGGAGTTAACCCCGGAGCAGCTTCTAAAGTGGGACAATACTCAGGTCTCAAAATCTATTAAGAGACCTGAGGGGTGGATAATTGACAAAAGAATTATTGGAACTCAATACTCCAAGCTTCCTGGTGGGATCAATTGTTCGGGCAAGGTAATTGGTGGAGGAAATTGATCTTCTTTATCTTATGCTCCGTTGCAGGGGTCATATTCTTGCCCTGCCTGATACCTTGTCTCATCCGACTGATCCACTCTGTGGTTCAGGGAATGCAAATCGCGGCTATGCCCACAGACCCTGAAAAAGCATTAGAAAGTGCAGGTCCTCTCTCTAGGATTATGAAATTAAAGGAAAAGGGGGAAGCCAGTAATGCTTCTAAAACCCTTGAGAAATTTGAGGAGAAAGTTAAGAAGGAAAATATCTTCCTGTCGAAATATGAAGAAATTTCTCAAAGGGAGTGAGATGACTATGAGAGTGACTGGGATGATCCCTACTAAATAGGTAGCCTATACCCGAATTTATTATTTTTTCCAATTAGAGACTGGGGGACTGTGGGATGTGAATGGTATAAATTCGTGTATAAAAATATATGTTATATATTTAGTCCTGGATTTAAACCCAAAGCCCCAGAAAGGGGTCTTTCTGGTTTTTTTTTTTTTTTCCTCCTTTTTCCCGTAACTCGGACCTTTCACAAAAACCCATTTGTAAAATAAAGAATGAAGCCAGGGTGGAGATGGGTGCTCATCCCGGAGTGAAGCACCCACATTCCCGGATGATGGGAGACCGATATCGATCTGGGAGGCAACAATGAATTGATATCATCTTCGGCTTCAACGACCCTGCCCAACTGGACCATTCATCCTAGGTCAGGAAGTCTATTCTACCTCAAGAACCTGGCCCAGGAAACGATTTACCCTTTTCAGAAAAACTGTTCAATTCCAAATCACAACGGAAAACTCATCTACATACGTATTGGACTCTGGACTTAGCCCTCGAGGCACAAAAACCCCTTAAAAACCCCAGGTTTTCGGAGCTGAAGTGTAGAGGATTGGTGAGAAGGCAGAGTTGCTGTGCCTCTCTCTCCCCACCTGCAGCCGGCTGTGTCGATACCCTTTATTGTGGCTTTTCCATAAATTGTTTTTTAATAAATTGTCTTTTTATATTAATTTGATTCACATTCGTTCATAACAGGATTACATCTTTGGCTCCTGCCTCACGGCCCACAACTGGAGCAGCACTTGCTGCACATTTACAGCGTGCTCTGCCCCTCATTGAGCAGGCTGAGGCCTCAGGTGTATCCCCCAACCTCACAGCTCAGTGCAGCAAGTGCCTCATTGCCCCAGCACATGCCATGGCATGCCATCCCCTCTGCTGAGGCTCAGAGGGCTATGGAGCTATTTCAGTGACTGTTCAGTGCATTATCTGACAAGTAAGTCAAGGTAAGGAACAGTTTTGTTTTCTCATGAGCCAAAGAGTTGTCATGGTGAGATTTGTCCCGTTGTTTAGCTGACACTGGCTTAAATTCAGCTCTTTTCCTGTACTGGGTGTCTCTTACTCGTACTGAAAGCACCGCACAGAAATTCTCAGCAGTGAGTACAAAGTCGGGCTGATCATGCCGAAGGAGTTCCAAACACTCAGTGCAGCGTGGGGCAGCTCAGGGTTCCTCTTGCTGAGAGCTGCCATCACCTCCAGCACCAGAAGAACCCCTCACAGTGCTGTGCTCTGAGGAGCAGAGTGCCAGGCACGGTGCTGACAAGAAGACGGCTCATTAAGAGACAGCTCTGACAGTTGTTTTTAAGATAATTACATCCTGAAAGAGAACACACCTTTGCAGATGGCTGGATATTGACACAGCCCCAGGCAGGAACAAGAAGATCTACGGTGATTTGTCTGATCATGTCAAAAGAGGGAATAAACAAAGATATGACTGCTTAATATGGTAGAAATTAGTACCTGCTAATTATGGTAGATAAACACATGGCGATTCCCTACCTGCCATCATCTGCTAATGCTGGATGCCTTAGCTGTAGGCTGACTGTACCTTTTCCTTTCGAACTGAATTCTTCTCTTTGCAAATGGACCAGTGGAATGGCCCCAGAGCATTTCCTTTTCATCCCTCACATGCACACAACACTTGAAAAACAATAAATCATAAAAAAGCAGAGTTCATCAAAGGAAGTCTTCTATGGCACTGTCTACCAGCCCTCATTCCAGTCCCTTCACAATCACTCCAAAAACCAACAAAGACAGGAATAGATGCAGAAAATAAAAGAAACCAATGGGACTATCTGAGAGGGTCAAGGACAAGCAAGCTCTGAAATTAGTAGTTGGGTGAAGAAGGAACCTCGAGGAACTTGGACTAAATGAAAACAATTCAGTTCAATCACAAATTGCTAAGCCTTTCCCAGAAAACTTCTCACAAAACCAGGACAAAACTGAAACTTTACAAACTTCTTTGGAAGGAAAAATAATGCCCTTATAATCTTTGGATGGATAAGAGGAATGAATAGCCAGGAGTGGGACAAGCTGAAGGACACCACAGACCAGGACTATTGTTGAGTGCCTTACTCTACAATCCTCTGGCATAAACACAGAAAAAAAACCCCACCAAAACCAAACAGAAAGTGAGAGTTTCTCAATTTTTCCCCACCTCTTCCTGACCTGTAATTAATAATTACTAAGCTATCTTCATGGATGCCTTGTCAAGATTGTCTTGCAAGACAAATGGCTCTGGTGAGTTTTACACTGCCAAGAGTATTTACTGGATATGAAACAGATTACTCCTGACTCCCAGGAGGATCCAAGGGCCATCAGCAGGAAATGTACTCCCAAGAAAAATAGAGCAAAAGAGCAGGACCCCTTAGAAATATTAGCACAGGCTTTTTAACAAGCACCCAGCAAATAACACACTTTAATAAAAGGAAAACCATTACCTTAGGTATATTTACTTCCCTCTCTATCAGCAGAGATGCCTTGACCCAATGGATTAAACATCTAAGAAGCCTCTCCCAACTCTAGGGAGAAATGGGTCAATCTGCCACTCAAAATTACTCATGTTAGATGATGTTAATCCATTAGCACTGTCTTAAACTGAAAATATACTGTATCCAGTGGTGTAGATGTCTTGAAACCATCAGAGAGAGAGTCTAAGTAAACAGTGTGCTGACTGATCAAATACATATGGAGCACACAGCAAAATAAAGCACATATTAACTTGGGTAAATAACACTTTTGTCAAAATATCTCTTACAAATTTACACAAGTCTAAATGGTGTTCACCCAAGAGTCCAAAATAACTCCCAAGCTACCAGAGTATTCTGCCCTTTCCCAGGTTAATTTGAGTTGAAGTGTTCACAACTGTTGATCCATGCTGGTGGTGCACTACCATTTCCCAACAAAGGCCTCCATGGCTACAAAAGTAGTGCTGGATTCTTGGGGAATATTTACCCTGCCTGTCACATGTGGAAGTGACACTGAAATGGAGCACCTCGTGTGCATCCTGTTATTCCCTGCATCCTGAAACCCTCAATATAACCCTGCTTCTGAGACCTTCATAATTTCATCAGCTAAAGTTGGTTTATTTTATGCTAAATGCTCATCTTTGCTGCTTCTGCTGCACCTTTTCTCTGCTCTCTGCTTTTGCAGCAAACACCATCACTTCAGCAGAAAGGCTTAGGGCTTATTTCTTTCCTTACACATTGCCAACATCCCTGTAAAATTTTAGTGTCAGCAAGGTTCAGTAGATATTACTGGGGAGCTGAAAAACAATGAGTAACCTGTGCAGCACTGACTGCAAAAGGACAGCAAGAGACAACACTTTACCTGTTGCTGAAAACAGCTGACCAAGAAAAAAAAAAAAAAAAAAAGGAAGCTGGCAATAATCTGCAAGAGCCATTCCTCTGAGAATCAACCAAAACTGCTCATGTCAAGTGTTTGTCCCAACATAATCCCAAAATTGCTTCCTTTTCACTGCCTTTAGGTTTTGTTGTTACTCCTTCCCTCCAGAACCAGCCGCGTAAGCACTAATTTCTTGAACTCTCCCACAGCTTGCTAACACAGCATTTAGTTCAATCCCTAAGAGAAGTAGGTGGAAACCAGTAATTATATGCAGAAGAGATTACAATGTACCATTGATAACCAAAATGGCTTTGTTCCTACCTTGCTTGTACTTACTTGGTTGAAATGCCTTTGGATGACACAAATACTTACCTATTATATCAGGCTTCCCAAAGGAGGGCATATTGCTCTAGTTCAGACTGTGAAAAATAACCCAGAATTGTTAACCAGAGCTTGTAATTGCAACCAAATCAAAGAACCAGTATAAAATACACCCAAAGTCATTACTAGCCAAATTAATACCTCTGCTCTCCGTACACCCTACATTTGCCACCTGACTTCAAATGCTGTTCCTTCACTCTGCTCAAGTGCTGTTTCTTTCAAACAGCTTCACACTGAATCTCTTTTTTTAGCCTCTTCCCAGCACCTACCCTGCTATTTTGGGTTGAAAAGGAATACGTTTTTTTTCCCTGCCAGGACCTTGCATCTTATTTAGAAAAAAAGACAGGAACCTATCAGGGGTCAGTTTTCTAATTGGCATGGGGTTTGACCACTCAGGAAACAGAGTGCGACATTTTGGCGATACCCATATAAAAACCTCAGGCTGGGTTCCTGCCGGCCCTTCCTTTTTCCGACTGGCAAGGTGTAACGTGGTTGGGGTGGCGTGTCCGGGCCCGGCTGGGCCTCTGGGAGCCGCTGGCACGATGTGGAGCCGGCAGAGCCCTCTTTCCTGCCCCGCTGCCGGCGGGGAAAGGGGCAAGGCCGCTGCTCGGCATTCCCGGCCGCAAGGCTGAGGCCGTGGCGGAGCTGGGCCGGGGCCATGGCTGGGCCGGGCCCCGGCGCTGGCTGCCGGCACTCCTGACCTGAGGGGTGGTGAGAGAGAAGAGCATCCATCAGCATCTTTAATGACTGCGATCCTGCTGCTGTTCCTGAGCTTTGCACCATGGCTTTGAGGGGTTTGCAGCTCCCGGCGGCAGAAACCATGTGAGCACCGCAAGCCTGGGCAAGTTTAACTCTTTCTAGACACAGATTGAGACTTTTCTTAACCTTCCTCTGAAATGAAAGAGATAGCCAAAGAAGGATATGTAAAGAGACAGTATGAAGATATCTAAGTCAGTAAATGAAGAATGACCTTTCAAGTAGGAGGGATGACGAGTTGCTGAAGTTTTTAGGCTGAAATCTCCTAAAAGTTTTCAGTAACAGACTGCGATTCCTTTAAATCGTGGACAGTACACGTTGGGGAGATAACTTGTGGATTTTAAAGCAAAGGTATCTGTGATTTACTGTGTGAATATTGGACTAAAAGTTGTGATTTAGTGATCCCATGAGAGGCTTGAAAAGAAGAGAGAGATGAAAAGAAGCCGTTTGCAAGTGAAGAAGTGAAGAAATGTCTCTGCTCTCTGGGATAAGGGACTCTTTGCCTTCAAGGTCCTTTGGGTTTTGGTTTTTTTTCAGGTACCACCCCAATCTGCAAGTCTATGACCCATATGCGTGGTCGGGGAAAGGCCACATGGGTGTGGGAGGTTCCACAATTGCAGAATGTCCTGGGCAGGCTGCTGTTGTGTGAGTTACAGCCACAAGCAGACTGTTTTCTTTTGTGGAAAAGTTACTAAAATAACAGGAGAGACTTCTCTCTCTCTCAAAGACTGAATGAGTGACTATTTTACAAGTGGTACTGATCTAGAGTTTTGAGTTTTGCCTCTTTATATTGTTTGTAGAAACTGAATGGTTTGTAAAAAAAGGAAGGGTTTTGAAAGTTTTCATCTGTTTTTTTTTCTTTCCTTTTCTTCTTTTAGTGTGTCTGTTAATAAACTATTTGTTTTTCCTTTAAGTTGAGCCTGTTTTACCTTTTCCTCCCAAAAGTCCTATTTCACATTTGGTAAACAAAATTCAGCAAATGTGAAGCCATCACACCTGCTGACACTCCTGGTACCAGCCAGGGAGTTGGGTGGCTGCAGCCAGCAGCTGACCCACAGGAGCTGGGCAAGGTGGTACCTGGTTGGGCACTACAAGATCCCTGTTCCCTGTGTACCACACAGGGAGAAAGAGACTGTGTCTCTTTAAAAGTTAATTGTCTTTCTCTAAATGCAATCAGAAAATCAATCACAATTAACTAACCTAATAAAAACATTTCCCTACACACATGCACAGACACATAGAACATAATTAAACAGGGTCAGAGCCCTGAGTGCACTCAAAGGCTCTCAATCACCTTGACCATCCTCACCTGGAACCCCCAGCCAAACCTTCGGCCACAGTGCAGAAGCTCTGGATAAACTGAGGCTGCACTCCCACTCCTCACCTGAGCTGTGTAATTGTTTTCATCCCTATCTCCTAGCACAGACTCTGGACCTACCCATCTCCCCATTCCCACCCTGCTGCTCATGTCCTCTCCTGGTGGAGATGGCTCCCAGTGTGGTTCCTCTTTGTCTGTGAGCCGCTGGACCGTGTTACCAGCTCCCTGCTCTGGTAGTCCAAACCCTGTGGGGCTGCTCTCTGGCCAGTGAGCGTTCTGGGGTTCTCAGCCCACACCTTATGAAGGAGCTCTCTCACAGCAAGGCCAGAGGAGTGCCTCAAAGTCAGCAGTGAACTTCCCAGAAAATTGTATTCCCTTTGCAGAAGAAAATATCCCCAGATTTTACAGCTCCTACAGAAATTATAACCCCCTCCTCCAGAGGTCTTAGTTCAACCCCTATGCAGCATTCAGGTATGCTGCACTTAAACCTAAGCCTAATTTCAGGAAGTAAATTAATCTGACCTCTGAAAAATACAGAAAACTCCTTTTGTCCCCAATAGGATGTGACTAGATGTTTCAACAGCACAAGCATGACATTTAATCTGCATTTCACAGCAAGCAGCACTACCAGGAGTGTGCTAAAAATTATCCTTCCCCAAGTTTAAATAAATAAATAATTCAATTTAGTTAACTTTCCCTGCACTTAGCCATGGGCTTTTTTGCATGTATCATTAGGAAAGGTGAGAAGGCTAACTATCCATTGGAAAAATCTTGTCACAAGGAAGGGCCCAAATTAGGGCCAGGACCAGGGAGTTGTAACTTCTTGAAAGGCAAATTCAGTCAAATGAAGTTACTGTGCTTCAGATGCAACACGAAGAAATTGATGGAAGTGAGGAGTAATTTATGCGAATCAGGAGTTATTTTTACACCAAACCTGTTCCACCGTTGCAAAAATAAAATGTAGCAGCTGTAGCATTCAAAACAGAAGCTATTTCCTAGAGTATAAGAGAGATAATTGTAACTGCAGAACTTCTATAAAGAAAGCTAGATGATCTAATAAGTGTAGACAAAAGGTTTGCTGCTACATCACATTAATATAGCCCCTGGAAACATAAAATGCAAGAGGATGAAAATTTGAGACTACAATTTGGGAAGCAGGTATTGGATCTCGTTGCTAACTAAAAGCAACTTCTGAGCCCGTCCCACTTTTGAGGGGGCTTTTAGGAAACACAAAGCAATGTCTGAGGGAAAGAAGAGCTGTGGCAAATCACTCAGAGGATCAGATGGATTTAGAGGAGTAGTTTTTAATCACTGATTGCCACTCCATTACCCACACAAATCAAAGATTTACTACAGCATCCTCTCACCCCAGTCATTTGTTCTAGCATAGTCAGGACACACTGACCTGAAGCCATCCCACCTCTGCTAGCTGCCTCCAGACTCCAGCACAACTTCCCACAGGAGGTACACACTCATGCAGACTCTGCAGCTCTCCAGCAATTCTTTCTTGCTTCTTCCACTGTTTCCTTGTTTTAAACTTCCAAGAGTAGCTGGGCTGACCAACGATGGATTTCTTGCCCTGGCTGGGAAAGCCTGTGATGGTCTCAGGGACAGGCTGGAGTTGTGCCTCTGGCACACCAGCACTGCTGCCATGCCTTGGGGAGGCTGCCTGGGCAGAAGCTCCTTTCTCTCCCTCCTCCACTGCTTTCTCCTGAAATTTTAGCTACTGGTTCATTTTCTCCTGAGTGCCTTTGCAGACAAAGCTCACACATAACCATATATATCAAAATATATCACACTAGGACGTCAAAAGCTGTCACACTTCCCTTCTTTGCCCCATGTAAAAATCCTCTTCTGCTCTTAAGCAATTCAATTTTTTTCCCTTTTCTATAGCTAATAATGGCAATTTTCCTGCAAGTGGAAGCCAAGGGGCCAGGCAAGCAAACACATGCTCTCTTTAATTCCCAGGCTGTGCTTTACTGTTAGCACCATACAGTGACCTGTCCACTGGCCAGAGAAAAACCAGACTTCAACCTCTTCACACACCTCGAGTTACACCCACCCACTTCTTGAAACAGCTCATATATGTAATTGCTCCCTATCTGACTCTCATTTCCTAGTAGCACTCACTCCCTATTTCTTTGGTTAAAAAGAAAAGGGTTTAAAATACTGAGATACTTTCAAAGGTATTTGACAGAGATAAAAAGAAATGACAGGAACACCCATCCTGCCCATGGCAGAGGGGTTGGAACTAGATGATCTTTAAGGTCCCTTTCCACTCTAACCATTCTATGGATCTCTGTTAGGATTGCACCCATTCTATGTTCATTACCCCATTCAGCTTACAAGGGGGTCTGTCCTGGTCAAAAAACAGAAGTAAACATTTACAGTAATAACTTTCAGAGAGATTCTGATTTACTGACAACAGTCAATATTCATGCCATGAATTATCCTTCAAATCTGAATGCAGAATAAAAAAAATACATTGAAATGGGTGAGATGGCACAGCACAATCTGGCTCACCCATTTCCTCTTTGTTACTGTGAAATTTATATCCTTGTCTCAGTTGGTAACTGATGTCATTGGGATACTGAGAAACATTGGACTATACCAGAGCTCCACTTCTTTAAGACTTGTGGGTTTTTCTTGACCTGTCATTGTTTTCATGCAAAGTAATGTCCAAATGGCGTCTCTGACATTTCAAAGTGACAGCAAACAGGCTGAGTAAAGTGCACTCTCTGGAGGGAAAAAAAAAATAAACCAGCAACAGAAAAAGAAGGAATTTGTTTACCACAGGGTAGTGAATTCTCAGAGCTGGGCTAAGCAGACAAGCTCTTACAATGAGAATCTGAGAGTTCTCACTTGAAAGTTTGGCTGCTGAACAGTAATAGAGGGGGGTCCCATTAAGTCATTTTGTGTAAGGAAAGAAAAGGTGAAAAGAGAACTACAAAAATCCATCTGGGAAAGGATATCTACCCCTTATTATGAACATTACTGTCAAGTTTTCCAGCTAAACCTGGAATGAATCAGCCATAAAAGTCTGCTCTCTGTTTACAAATGAAAATAATCACACAAAATAAAGCAGTGCCTATACCAAGAAACCATCCAGATGCTAGAAACCTGCAGGAGCTCTCAGGCCAGACACATAATGACTTCCAGCATTCTGATGTCTCATTTCAATGGGACATAAACTAATGACAGTGGGAAAATATGCTAAGTGAAAAAATGATACTTTGCTACTCAGCAAGAATTTCTGAAGATCTGAAGTGCAGCATTCTCTGGGCTATTATTCAGGTACAGTGGAAAAGGCTGTGCAAGGCAGCTTTGCACTCTGTGATAGAAGTGATTTCTGAACTAAAAATGGAGCTAATTCTGTGGAAGGTTGAATGCCACAGCAATCCCTGTACATTAAAATGAGATGGATATAGTGGATTTCACAGTGGGAATGGAGTTCCCACTCTGAAACCACAGAATCACAGATCAGGCTGCTGTGTAAAATCACTGGTAAATAGAGCACTTCAGTCTTTATTGCAAAGAGAATGGAGACACACAATTAAACGTCATTTTAGGAAAAGCACTCTCCTCCTCCCTGCCAGTTTGAGGCTGGCATTTGACTTGACATGAAAACAAGGAGTGTAGGCTCTGGCAGCCAGAGTTCACCTTGCACTTTCAAGCAAGGACCTGGTCTGCTCCTGCCACAACACAAATTGGGAGCACATCCACTGAAAACAGCCAGAAATGGGAAAACTGGAGGGAAAGCAGTTCTGTTTCCTGTATGTTTCAAGAGCACAGAGTGCCAAGCCACCTGATAATAAATTACCCCACTCCAGCTTCAGGGAGTGGGCTGACAAATTGCATTTCTTCTGATTTACTCTTTCATAAGAAAATCGTCATGCCTCCTGGAGATGCAGATATTGCTGTATCAGCCTGCAAGATTACAAAGGGAGCACTGAAAAGCATTTTTAGCAGTGGCTTTTCACATGTGAAGAGATTTGCAGAAATGCTGGCTGCTCACTCAATTTTATCTTTTCCTCCCCAGTACACACAGCAGACACACATCAAAACATCCCTTGAGCTAAAACATCGTGAACTTAGAATAAACTGAAATAAATAAAAATTAATTTAATTTAAAAATGAAATATTATATTAACTGAAGGGTTCAGTTTCAATTCCCACTCCAAGACAGTCACCACAGCCTCTCACCTGATATGACCATCAATAAACTCACAGAGGGGAGTGTCCACCAAATTACTGATGGATGATGGAAAAACTGCTCTGAGGGTCAAGCTTGCAGTCTCCTGCTAATTCTCAGCTCAAATAGTGTCTGTTTATGAGGATCACCCTTCACAAAAGATACACACTAATGAGAAAGCATCCAGAGACTCCAGCTAAGAGAGATCAAGGTTTTAGGAAACATGATCTCATAGGATTAATCAGAGGATCAATGGACTTGGGTTTTAATGTCAGGAAGGTAGAAAGAGCCTTCCAGTATTCAAAAGGATACTGCAAAGGAAAATGGGATAAATTTCTCTCTGTGTTCCATGATGAGCACAGGGAGTGAACAGGGGTGATAGGAGCAAGCTTTTCACCCAGGAGGAGAAGGCAGAGCTGCATAGTCAGAGGCTGGTAAGGACAACACAACCACAGTAATCATAGACCAACTGGATGTCAAGAATTCATAAAAAGAAACATGCTGTCAAAAGAGCCCAAGTCATATTTGCTCTTGTTCATCCCCATTTTCTTAGCCTGCACAAAGCCTTCTGAACTGCCCATTTATGCACAATCCAGTCTCTCAGGAATTAAGGGAATAAAATTCCATAGTTTTACGCCAACTCTTTCTATCAGCTAAGCCTCCCTCCAGCCCTCCTGATCGTTGTTGCACGCTCAGCATCCCAAGGAGTTAATCCCAGCACTGGTAGTACTGAAGGTAATAGAGGTTGGAGAGAAGTAATTGGAAAGACTAAAATACTGGTGAGGTTTTAAAGACTATTTCCTACTAATTGTATCTGAATTTTACACAGTGCCTATGTAGCCATTGTAAAAATCCCTTTCCCCTTGGAAAGGACTGCAACTTACTTTAACATTATGGCATCATGGATTTTCCTCACCCTCCCTCAGAGCATTGGAACTTTTCTGTAAATTTCCTAATCTATTTTTCAGATTAATTTGGGCCTGCAGAGATGGCTCTAGAGGCTAATTCTCCCTGTGCTGGCACTCTAATTTTACTCAAGGAAAAGCAGCAGCTGAGGACAGAATGCTGCTGCACTGCCAGGGCAGTGTCCACCATCACTGGGAACAGAAGTTAATGTGCTGTAGCTGCCACGATGTATGGGATCTGACAGGTGTAACAGACCCCCAAAAACCCACTGGAGAGGGCCCTGCAAGTGAAATGGTGGGTCCAGATATTTTAATCTTTTGGTCTCTAGACATTTCAAGTCTTGGAATAACTCATGGAGTAGAGGCAAATGCTGTTAAGTACCCCAAAGAGTTCACCTCACATAATTTAAGGGGGAAAAAAATGAGACATTTCTGGCTGCTGTGGGTGCAAACTACTAGAAAATAAGTGTTAAATCAATATAAATGCTCACCTCAAGTATAATCCAGCATTTACTAACAGCTAACAAACAGATTCTTACATTAGTCGACATCGTTCTGATTCAGCATAATCATGCAACAATCAGTACCTCCCTTTGTGACAATCCAGCAATTCAAAAGTTGAATTTGAATGCTGCCCACTTCTAGGCATTGCCAAATCTGACTCTGGTTCATAGAAGTCACTGCTTTTTAGGCCAGCTCTCCTTTTCTGTGGGCAGTAGAGATCAACAGCTCATTTGTACCCACACCAGACCAAGGGTTATTCGGAGCTGTCTTTATTTCCTCCACCATCCTAAAACTTGTAATACAATTACATAAGGCTGCACATTATTGTTGCTGCTAGTACTTTGTAAATGCAAACTGGTCAGACTCAATTACCCTTTTGAGTCCTGAACTTGCAAACAATGAGGAACAAGTGCTCCTTTCTCAGAGGAGAAAAAAAATGTAAATGGACAGGCACAGTTTTGAAGGTCAGTGGGAGTTCTTTCCACCTTGCTCCAAATGGTGCAACACACCTAAAACTGCTGCTGGGGAGAGTGGGGAAAATACCCCTGCACAATGGTGTAACTGGGGACAAAATTGCTCCTCAGAATAAATGCCCTAACAGGCACCAGGGGAACCGTGAGTGTAAAACTTACACTTGTTTGGACACCATCTGCCAAGATATTAAAAATGTAATTCCGGGCACAAAAAGAAGCATAACAAATTCAACAACCTGCCAAGCAGAAGGGTTTTGAAATCCTAGCTCGGAGAGGCTTGGAAGAAAAGAACTGACAAGATGAGAAATATGTTTCTTGCCACAGATGGTCACTGCATAAATGTCTACTGTTGGAAGAAGCCATTATAAACAAGAGGGCATATTTGTACTTTCAAGAATCAGCACAATAGCTGGGTTTGAAGTATTTGTACTTCAAAATTATTTACTGCACGCTCTTTTTCTGTATAGAATGTCATTAGAATGTCATTATCTGGAATATATCTGTCATTATACAGTAAGTATTTTAGTCCAGAAACACATCCAAGTGTTTACTCGTGGCTGCTCCTGGCCATTCTCACGTGAAGTTGTGTTCCTCAGAGACAACTCCACACTGCACTTCAGACAAATGATCAGTGTAAGGCACCACCTGATTTCTACATATTTAAAATTCAGTCCAAGACATCGAGCAATGAGCTTCACAAAGCAAACACAGCCCTGATACAGCTTTTTCTTCCTATTACTTGGGATTTAGAAATGATTCAGATTAAAATTTTCTTGTGAGTGCAAAAATCAGAGGATAAAATGCCAACAGGCAGTTTACAGAAACTGATACCTCTGAAAGCCAGATATACAACAGGATGCCTGTCTTGTGCTAAGGCTGCTCTGGGCTGAGGGTTAACTGCAAAGCAATTTCCAAAGCAAGGATGGCTAAGCAGAAAAAAAAAAAAAAAAAAAAAAAAAAAAAAAAAAAAAAAAAAAACCACAAAAAAAAAACTTAAAGAAGAAGCTACAAGCCCCAAAATACATCTTCCCTGTACAAGGTATAGGACGCAGGTGCATTTGCTAACATGCCAGAGTAATTTTGTCCCATGACTCTCTTAAAAAGATGTCTGCAGAGATTATTCTTTATTCTGTGTCCACCCTAAATCTCTTGGGAGGTTTCTTCCCCCTGCCTGCACCACCCCCCTCTAGCCTTGTGTAGCAGAAACTGCTAAGAAAATAAACCTTACTCCTTAAATTGGTATTTGAGCAACTGAGACAGGACTGTGGCTTTTGGAGAACTCCTGGACTGTCAATAAAGCTTTTAATTAATCAGTCAATCACTAATCCATGTAACTAGAACAACAGATTCAGCACGTGGCAGCAGCACCCTCAGAAAAGAGAGAAAACAGCGAGAGGAGCTGATTTGCTCACACTCCCTCTGCCTGGTGAAGCTGTGCTCCATCCCCTGCCCAGGTGTATCCTGAGTAATAACCCTGTGCTCCTTGAGAAACGAGTGGGGACCAGGCTTCGTACTGAGATAAGGCTGCACATTAAATTAGAGCACAGGGATTTGGTGCTAAACTGTCTCATCATTTGGTGGTTTAGCTGACCTCAGAACCTCAGCTTTCTGGGCTAAGAGATAAATGGCTTTAAATGTTTCACCCAAATTCCTTTCCAGGCATGACAGGGCAGATTTCACTGGCGTCCCCTGCCTTTTCAGCTACCTCAGCAAGAAATTGGATAGTGCAGTCAGCCAAGTACAGTCTGCAGCAAATGACCAACAGTATAATGTCAGAGCATCTTCTCCATTGCCTTCATGAGCAAATGAGTGGCTTTTGCTCTAAAATTGCAGAGCAGTAGCCAAGAGCCAGCACAGTGCTGTAAGTTGTGTCTCTTTGGAGTAGACACAGCTTTTTTTGTTATTATTTCCAAACATCCTGTCACTGCAGCAGGATCTTGCAGTGTTCGGGAGTAAAGTTCCAGACCATTGGTGCAGGACTCTTACATGTTGCTGAGACTTTTCAGAGTATCAGAATTACTTCACTCCTGCTTGGAAAACATCAGCTTTACCCCAGTCTGCAGAGGCAGCAGAGCTCAGCCAACATAATCCAGGAGCCTTGAATTCACAGTGCCCTGATGCTGACACAGGTGCAAACAAAGCCCCTTTCAATAAGTGGGATAGTGAGAGAAATTGGAGGAAGCCCTTGGGAGCTCAGCTGGGAGCTCAGCTGACTTGGGCAAGTATGTCCAGTGTAAATGCAGCTCTGAGCACTGTGAGCAGCCAGTGCTGACTGCTGCCAGCTTCTGTCAGCAATAGTCTGCAGGCAGAAATAAGAGATGGCCTAAAAATATGGGAGAAAAAAGGAAAAAGATGGTGGTGGACATCCCCAACATATGAACAAAGTCAGCAAAAACAACTTGTTTATATAAAACCACACTGGTGACTGACTGGATGGCTAAAATCATTCTCAGCTGGGCTCCTGGGCTGTTGGGTGTAGAGGAAGACAGGATGTCGTGTTGGCACTCCTAACATCTGCATGCAGAACAGGGAACCTTCTAAAGGTGGTGTGTGGGAAAATATGAGCACCACCCTCTCCAGGAGTTAATGTTCACATATTCCTGCAAAAATACAGACAAACAAGGCCAGATAAATTCCAGGCTAAGGCCTCCAAGTACAACTGGAGATCCCAGACAGGCTGCACTAGTGTTTCTCGTGGCACAGCTCCTGCAAATTTACACAGCATGCTAAAGAAAAAATGGGATTTCTGTGACACAGCACGAGAGCTGTCAGAGCTGAGTTTTACTGTTTCAAAGCCCATTTCCCCCTCTGTTAAGACATTGCGTGCTGCTATTTCAGGCAAGTATCCCAAAGATAATACTTTTTGTTCCAGTGTGTATTACTTCTTTCGTGTCTATTTTGCATTTCTAATGAAAGATCTATTTGTTGCTTAGCTGAGCAAGCCCTGATATCTTTTTCATTGGCGACTTGCTTGCATACATTCAATCCAATCCATGGTGGAAAGATGTTTCCAAAGCGAGTGATTTCTAGGAGCAGCAATGAGGAGAACAAAAGGAAGCGGAGATGCTGGGTGGGACAGCACGGCAGAGACCCCCGGCTAAGATGCTCTGGCGGTAGAAGGAGCGGTCGGTGGTCTTGCCCGCGGACATCGCAGCACGGGCACCGCGGTAATAGCTGTAATGGCCGGCAGCAGCCGATCCCTCTCTCCTGAGAGGTGACTGATTCCCCCATCCCGGGTTGTGCTTTTCCGACGTGGGAAGAGCTCCCCCAGGCTGCCGCGGGCTCCGGCCGAGCGCGCCCCGGGATGCGGGCGGTGCCCCCAGGCAGCCCTTGGGAACGCCTGGCAGCGCACGGAGACAAGGGACAGCTCTGCCAGCCCTGGGAATCCTCGCTGTTTGCTGATGGCGTGCGACCGGCTGATCAATTTCGTTTCTCTTTATCTGCATCAGGCTTCTTTAAAGCTGCCAGGCATCTGCTGCTCCTCCCAGCTTCACGATCCTCTCTCTCCTTCTGCCTTCTTGGATGTTTGCCATTTCTGCTTTTCGGCTCCAATTCCCCAGCACTCCCCCTTCCCTCTTCAGCTCCCGCAGCCCCTATCCCCTTCTCCCTCCCTGTATGTTGTGTTTTTCGAGAGCAAAGGATGAGTTATTCAGACACAAAAATCCATACATCTTCTGAATTAAATAAATACCAGGTCGTGTTTGACTCCGTGTACAGAGGATGTATATATATCCTGAACTTTCTGTCTCTTTCATATGGTATCCTAGGCAACCTGGATTTTCATGTTGGAGACGCAACTACCCCAGCTTTTCTTCCTTTAATATAAAGATTAACCTTTGCACATCATCTGAAAATTTTAAGGAAGTTCATAACCTGACTATGCTTAAATGCTATGAATTATTCATTTGTCTGCTAGTAAGTGAGATCGGATTTAATTACATTTGAGGGACATCTTGTACAGAATTGAATGTTGAAATCCTCATTTGCCTTTGTTGTGGTTTTAAACACAACTGACATTGACCTTTAAGTGTACATACTTACACATGGCATTAGTTAAAAAGTTAAATTAAAAATATACCAATACCTCATACAACTAAACAATGGGCATGTTTACTTAAGCTGTTTGTATATTAAACCCAAGACAACTTCATCTCCATTACTACAAAATTAAACCAACAATAAAGTAATACTGCATTACCCAGAATGAGTTGTGAGTCAATAAAATAATTTTGTTCTTTGGGAGATCAATTTCTTAAACAGCTATAAGTTGATATCAGCCATCAAAAAACATGTATCAATAACAAAGTCACAGCCTTTTGTCATATTTGGCATACCTTAAGTTCAAATTCAAAAAGAGAGACTTTGATTGTAATCAATATTAGTTGTCTGTGTTAGCACTTTACAGAAGACTTTTACTCTGAAACTCTGATGAAAAGCATCTCATGAGAGCAATAATAATAATAATAATGTTTCCACCCTTTTAAAGAAATTCATTGCCAAAACCTAAAATATAATCAAGGTTTTCACCCCACCAAAATTTATTTTAAGTACTGACACACCCCTGCATTGATCTAAATTCATACATGTGTATAACCCAGAAGATTTTGGTGTAGCCATTCCCCAGTAAAACTAGAATCATATCTCAGTTAAGCCACCCCATCATTTCTCTCTATTGAGAGCTTTAATTTTTGGGTTTGTTTTATTTGGGACTGCTAATGCTAATCAAAATTTCCTGACAGCAAGCACTGTTGTCTGTAGGGCCTGATGCACAGGCTGGTTCCCTTGACAGCCAAATGAGACACAGCCACAGTCACCTTATCCCTCACCCCCACAGTCTGAGATGAGACTTGGCAGGGGAAGAATTTGCACTGCCTCAGTTTTTCTGCCTAAAAGTTGATGACACAATTTTTTTTTCATACAGTATTTCAAGACCTACTGAGAACAGCCCTATTTAAAAGGCTGCCATTCTTCTTAACTCCGTAGTGTAATTCCAATGCCAAAAAGAGAGGCTGATTTTTACTTGTATTTCCTGGTGGTTTGATTTTGCTGGGGGTTTTCCAGGGTTTTTTGTTTTGTTTTGCTTTGTTTTTTGTAAATAGAAATAAGCATACCTTGTGTATATGTGAACTGGGTTTTTGTGGCTCAGTTTTGGTAGCAGGGTGGGTACAGGGGTAGCCTGTCTGGCATCGAGCCAGGGTCAACCCGCTGCTATCTGAAACTCTCCCTGGATATTTTCCTTTCCAAGGCATACAGAAAGGATTTGGAGAGGAAGCTAGGCACCCAGTTCCTTCAAGCATCACCCCTTCAAAGCCTGCAACTGTCTTTGTCCAAATTTACAACTGTACTTTCAAAAACTCATTTGACTGGAAAGCAAACATAAGGTTTGGTGACGTGTAAAGGAAAAGGCTTCCCAAGCCTCTGCATAAAGCCAGCAGCAGGCCCCTGAAACTGACTGCCATAACCAGTGTGAACACACAAAAATCACCTCTTGTGGGTTTATCCCAGGTTACAATGCATAGTTTAAATGTGTGTGGCTGCAAAACCAGAACAGACCCCAAAAATCGCTCCCCTTCTCCTACCCAACATCTTCTTTAAACCCACAAAGCTTTACATCTAAAGTAATTTTCAAGTCTACTCTGGTGGTTTTTTCCTATGAGATACCTCTGTGTGGTTTGTTTCCCATTGCAAAGCAACTAAATAGATTTTTTTAATACTTTAATATACAACATTTTATTGTTTAGTGAAATATTAATGAGTCCTCAATGCATGCTTATATAACAACTGTAGATGTCTAGACTGCCTGCTTACTTCAAAACTGCTATACTGCATAAATTTAGGGTTTCTGTTACTTTTCTAAATGCATCATTTTCTGATGGGAACTCCTTGCCTCTGATAAATAAAAAGACTTTATGGATGATTCTCTTCACATAGCAGCACTCTGAGCACAGGGGTCTTTGAGCCCAAGGTCTTGCAGGGGTTCATAGGAGGATTTCAGGATGCACAAAGATTAACCTGACTCCTTCAGTATCCCAGTAAATGTTGTGTTCCCTCCTTTCACAAATCAGGATATTGCATTATACAAACATGCTCTTTCAGAGGCCACAACTCAAACAAACATTTAGCACAAGCTAAAATGCCACTTACATTTGTGCCCATACGAAGCCTCCATGGGACTTTAAGCGTGCTTGAAGCTAAATCCCCAGGAGGCCTGGCTGAACTGAGACAGGTTCAGACATGGGCATGGATGGGCTCTCCCAGGCTCTGGGGAGCTGCAGCTTTCCCCTGCTGACATCAGGAGGAGGCAAGAAAGGCACCTGCAAAGAAATTGTATGATTAGAGCCAGAACGTGCAGCAGAGCAAGAGTTTCACTCTGGTTTGGGGGTTGCTTTTTTTCTTACTAAAAGCAGATAAATTTTTGTCCACATAGGAAAGACTGAATTTTCAAATGTATCTGTTCAAAAATACTCTCCACTTTCTATTCCTTCCTTATTCCAAATCCCAAAGTGTATTATTTTTTAGTGCACATAACACACATGATACATGAAAATTTCACACAAGTTTTCTGAGATTTTGATGGTGAAGAGCATAGTCTGTTAACAACCATCCTATGACAAAAACCAGCTACACGACTCTGGAACCCAGTGACCCTCCTGGGTGCTGCTTACATATCCTAGAGGAGCAATACCTCTCAGATGCTTCAGTTAGCTTTTTCTTCTAGAAAAAGCTAAAATAGAGACATTTCTAGCCACCTTGCAGGGGCAGTTTTCTTCTGTGAGCAGCTTCCATGCTTCTTCAAGCTCCCTGTGCAAAGGATGCTCTGGTTTTGCGTGTCCTTACGCACCACTGTAACTTCAAGATCTGTACAACGAGGAACAGGGGGCACAGTCCTTCAAACTCAAAGTCTGCTTAGTGAAGAAATCCTCTCTTGGTTTTAAAGGATGGGGTTGTTACCCTGGGGGCATTTGACACCTTGAAAAGTCAAACCGTTTATTGATGTCACCTGAAAATGGACCAAAAAATATAAAATGGGAGGCTCCTGCCTCCATCATTTGTTCAAGATCATGCAGCCAGAACTAGTAAAGACTATCTCCTCTTCAAAAACTCTCTTGATTTGATGAAATTCAAGTATTTGAAAGCACTGACCAGTGCTGAGAGTAGCAAATTATGTCTAAAAATGTGTCTTTATGAGCTCATATAGCTCCCACAAAAATCAATAGCATCCTGCCCATGTTTAGCTGAGAGCCTGGAAGACAGATTAGCTTCCTGGGAGTGATCCTTTACCACAGAGCTGCCTGAGCAACAAAAAGGGAGGAATTATTTCCCCAGCAGATGTGTTCCCTGGCCCAAATGCTCCAAGGTGCTCTCTGCCACACAGGCACAGCACAACTGCCCGGTTTTCCAAAAGCTTCATGCAGGTGTGTGTGCTGGAGGTTAGCACGGTTTTCCCCCTGAGCCTGAAAAGCCTCCCTTCTTTAAAAATACGAAAAGTCAAGAAAGAGATCTTTAAAAAAAATTAACCTGGAATTTAGGAAGGAAAAAAATAGCAGGAACTTAAGGCCATTTCAGATTTCATGGATAAGAAGAGTGAAAGGGATGCAGAGCCATTCTCCTTAGACTTTTGCTCTCCTCTCTAAGCAGCTGCTAATTTTTTCTGCAGACATTGTCATTCTGTCTACCCCAACAAGGAGCAATGCTGAGCTCCTCACTGTTTCTAGAATTAGCAGAGCTCATTGAAGTCACCTGGAATTAATGCTGCTGATTTTTAATCCCCTCTGATCTATTTTAGAACCATTGGTTGTGGTGGTATGAAAGTCATTCAAGCTCTGAGTTCACTTTGGTTGTATTTTCCCTCTGGATAGGCATGGCCCTGCTGTAGAGAGACCTGGGACGAACTCTGAGATCCCCTTATGAGTGGCAATCTCTGGATTTTAACAGGGCTGAGTTTTCACTCAGGCTCTTCAGAAGGCACCTTTCTGTATGGCAAACCCTCTGCAGAATCCAGAGGCTTGAGCTGAGCCCTCCACAGAACTGGACACACTCCTTGCGTCCGTCTCTCTCTGTCTACACGAATTTCTTCCATGAGATCTCACTTTGTTTTGCATGATGCAGTTTGAACACCACAGGTGAGGGCCCTGCTAGCTGTTCTCTTTGGAGAATATCACATTGTCTCTTGTCAGAGCTTGGCTTTGAAGAGATCGCAATGAAGACATTGGAGAGAGCAAACAAGAGAAAAATGAAGACTGTGCTTCAATTCACCTGGTCCAGCCCCAAATTAGCTGACACAAGCCACCTTTTACAGGGAGAGGGCTGAAAACTGAAAAGAACCCCTTAGGATGCTCACAAGGATTAACCACAGACTCAGGTGGAGAGGTGGAGGTGCTCAAAGGGGTTTCAGATGAAACAGATTTTGCCTTTTGTTGGCTCCATAAGCCTGATACCATTCTTTGTGACATTGGGCTAGGAATTTTATTCACACCTCCTGCCAATTCCTGTCATGCATGTTAGTTTTGGTTGCCTGTAGTAGGGTGTCTTGTTGGTGTCGCTTAATTTCTGCAGTGCTACTGGAAGCATTTTGTTGGAAACTCCACCTCTAAAAGCTAAACAACCTGAGAATGTCAGTCCACGAGACACAGATCTAAAATGTGCAGTGGAACAATGCAGAATTTCCCCCTATCTTAAGGTGTATTTAAATACCTTGAGGGAGATGTTGCTTAAAGTGAGCCAGCAAAACCCCATGGCCGGAATATGAACAAAACTGCGCAAATTCGACCTTGAAATAAAACTGCTTCTGTCATCAGTGGTGTAATAGCAATTAGGGACTGGGAAAGAGTATAAGGGGAAGCTTTAGAGTCATTCACTGGAGACATTAGGATATGATTATCCCAGTCTTCAACTATAATATCTTCCTTAATGACAGACAGTGAGACCATATGTTTTAGCACATTCTTACCAATAAATATGGGATTTCTTATAGTAGTCTCTAAAAAGCACTAAAACCTATTGCACTTTTTGTAGTTTTGATGTTGTTTTCAAACAAAAAAGGCAGCAGCTTCCCAAATGTAAATCTTGGCTCCAGCCTACTTCCCTAATGACCTGCATTCAGCTCTATGCATTGCTTCTACAAAACAACATCATTCAGTCATACTGGCAGTCAAAAAACATGAATAAAGGTTTTTTAAAGTGATGTTTGATTCACTCAGTTCAGTCCTAATACTCAGATGTTTTACAGTATCTTTGGTGTTCTAAAATGAAAGTCTTACTTTGAACTGCAGCAGAATTCAGCTTCTTGGGCAACTCTTCCATTGCACATTTTCTATCATAATATGAAATATGTCTTTGAAGACAACTACATATACATCAAGTCACACAGTTCTTTTACGGCACAAAAGATGCTGGGGGTTGCAGTGAAACTTTTAGATTTGTTATTAAACTAGAAGTCTTGTGCAGCTCAAAAGTTATACTAAATACAAAGGTTAGAGAGATATTATTTTGTCTTTCCTCTAAAAACACAGCCTTCTCTTCCTAAAAAAGCTCCAAGCTGAGAAGAAAATTAACTCATTCTTACAAGGATGATGGTGAGCAAAGGAACAGCTGCCAGAAGACAGCACCTTCTTGAAGCAAATTTTTTTTAATTTTACAATATTGCAGGGATCCAAACAAAAAGCTAATCTAAAAAAATCCCCAAAAATTATTTCAGTATGTCACCTTTTCCTCCCATATATGTGAAAAAAATTGGTAGTTTCTGGTAAAAGGAGGCACAATGGGCATTAGATTCAGTGTGCCGGGGCAGATGTTGGCTGGAGGTGTGAACAACAGTTCTTGAACTTGCCAGCATGATCACTCAACTTTTAATTTCCCATGCTCAGCCATGTGATGAGCTCAGCTCAGCTCAAGCTCTTAGTCCTGTTGGACTGGGAAAGGCTGTATCTCAGCAGAGCAACTGCCCTCTCTACCTTCTGTTGGTTGAGAGAATGAAAAAGGGAAAACTTTTGACTTTTTCTTCCGCTCCCTCTCTGCTTCCTCTCTTTGTGTTTGGTCACTGAAAAATGAGCCTGCTGTGTAAGGATAGAGCTGCTCACCTGCTGTAATTTCAGCAAGACAACCAAGGATGCTTCCCAAAAGCCTGGGCAATTCAGCTGCCCATCACATCCTTGCTTCTCCTCAAACACACTCCTTCAAATAAGTTAATGGCAGGCTTACTGTCACAGCTTTTGTCCAGAGGTAGGCAACTTGCATACACATAAAAACAATGGAAGAAGGTAATCATGCTTTTCATATGTAAAGTTTCAAATGGAAGTGGAAACAAACAAAGAATCGTAATGAAATTACTCCAGACAACTCCCTTTGTCATTCCAAAAAACTTATACCAATTAATACTATATATAACATTCCAAAGAAATTCTAATACCATTAACACGGTTTTATCACCCTTCAAAGAAGAATTTTGTTAGATACAAGTCAGTTCTGAAGGCATTTGAACACATGTTTTCAAGAACAATATATATTGTATCATAAATTCTATATACTAAATCTGCTTTTCTGGAGGGTGGCATTTGAAGACAAAGAACCACTGAATTTTTTTCTTTTGGTTGCCCTCTTTTTGATTATAGAATTGACAATAAGCTGTAAACATTTATTATGATAATTTCTGTTGTCTTCATTTCAGTTGCTATCAAGTGCTAAGATAGCAAGGCAGACACTTTGCTATTTATCTGCTATAAATACAAATCAAATTCCAAAACTAATGAACAAAGTCAGTGGGATCTTGTCTGGGAAGTGTAATCAAATAATACTCATTATCATCTCCCAAATTTTCCAAGAGGCTAAACAAATCACGTTGGGAGGGCGCGGTGCTCCTTGGCGTTCCCTGCCCACCGCTGGGTTTTCCCTCGTGAACGGTAGCGTGGCGCTACAGTGTGTCCCTGAGAGCAGCCTGCAGGCCCGCTGAGCTCTGCTGATGGAGCGCTGCCGATCCAAGCCTGGGGACGGGGCCCATCCGGAAATCCAAGCGCTGTTTGTTATCGGCACCTGCATCGTGGGTACAGCCTCAAATATATCCCAGGGACCAGAGCCAAAATGGGCCCAAGGATCCAGGGTTATATACCAGATAAAAGGGGTGTTTCTGAGGGTCAAGGTCCAATAGGGATAGCGTGGTAGTGCATCTATATATGTTCTCAGTTGGGTTTGTGTGTTACATTCGGTTTTAAGTTTTGTCAAGGTTCTCTGTACCCCAGTTCCACCCTAATGGTTTGTTCTGTACACCCCTTTGTATTTTCTCGCTCTTTACTTGGTATGTACCCTCACCTGCCCCTGTCTGTCAAAGTTGTTTTCCCATACCCTACCCACACCTGTCCCTGTCAATCCCCTATACCTCTGCCCCTAGGACCTGTCCATCAGCACGAGGCCTCTCCCTGTGTCTGGAAGGTTCCAGAGAGAGCACTGAGTGGTTGGTCAGGATCCTAAGGGGTGCCCTCCTCCCCCCAGGGATTGGGTCCCTGGAATGTCCATTACCCGAAGAGCCACTCCCCTGTCTTTCCCTATTGGTCTCTTTCCTGACCCTATCCCCTGTTATAAAGCGGTGCACAGGAGTGTTCAGTGCTCTTTGGGGCAGATGTTCCTGGAATAAACTCCGGCTGTTGTCTCCCCATTGAGTCTCCCTTTTGTTCTTCATCACTTGAATCTAAAAAGGGCACTAATCTAAATCTTGCCACTGGAATCTAAAGAGGGCACAATCTAAATCTTGCCACTGGAATCTAAAGAGGGCACAATCTAAATCTTGCCACTGGAATCTGAGGAGGGCAAAGAAGCCACAAGGGAAGGCAAAGCCCACCCGTGGGCCAAACTGTACCTCTCGTGTTGCTGGTGCTGCCGGGACTAGCCAGGCCTGTTGGGTTGCTGCACCGCGACAGGATAGGGGAAAATGGTATGGAGGAGGGGACACAGGGATGGAACCCTGCGGCAAAAATAACCCAGTGGGGTTCCAGGGAAGGAAGAACATTCTAGGAGGGGTTCATATATGGTGAATGGGGGCTGAACAGGGTGACATAACTTGACAAACCAATGGAACAACGAATCCTAAGAAATATTAACATGTGGCTGCAAAGGCACAAGGGAGGAAAGGTTTTTTCACCCCAATCTAAAAGGGTATCTCCTGGTGGCAGGCCCCAGGGCCTCTCACTGAACTCTACCCAGTTCCCAGAGCAAGTCCCAGCTCCCTTTGAGTATCAAAGGTAGTCTCTAAAAAGCAAGGCCATGTGACCATCTTCCAGTTTTTTCCCTCATTTGAGCTTGGAGCTATATTGGGAGCACGTGTTGATGTGCATACTCTCAGCATCACCTTGTCACCTGTGCTGGGGCTCGTGTGACAGCATCTCAGGGACTTTGTAGAGCATTCAACATGAGGCACACCCATTACTTGGAAGTGGACACATATTAAAAATACCTCTTTTAAACATGACATGCAGGAAATAAACACCACAATCAGCAAAATGCATTCAAATTTTTTTTTTTCTGCAAAGGTAACTTCCTGCCCCTCCCCAGGTTCTGGATAATTACTGTTGATTATTTGATGTTCTGTTGCTATTGGATAGAAGCACAAAAAGCTGTTTCACACTAAAGTTCTGGAAATTAGGGCATACAGTGGGTTTTTTGTCAATTGTACCACTCATCAAAGGGGCTGCTGGCAGCCCAGGCAGTGTCCTCTTCCTAGCCTGAAAGGTTTTGCTCCACAGCCTGAGGGAGTCCCACCCAGCTCCAAACTGAAATTAAGGGCATCCTTATCCACAGGGTAAATCCTACATAGCCAAACACTCCTCTACAATTTTGACACAAAATTTGCACACAATAGCACTAAAATAATAAAGGACACAGACAGCTTTGCTATTTTTTAACATATCCTTGCCTGATTTATATCCTAAGGACAGTAAACCGTCAAAGACAATTCTAAAGTAAATTTGACAGTATCACCCTTGCTAATGCAATCAAATATCCCTCTGTTTCTTTTTGAAAGGAATTTAGGCTGCAAGAAAGTGTATTTGCTTTCAAAGGGGAATGCCTCAGCCTCAGGCAGCACCCTCCTCTGCAGCTTTTTGCTATCCCACATCTAATTCCAAGCTCTCCTGCTTCCAGGGAGGCATTTTTGGAGGAGAAGAGGAAAAAAAAAACCACCCTCAGATGAAGTATATTTAGCTTTTGGGGGTTTTTAAATACAGAATTAGCAAGCGTTTCAAACTCTCCTTCCACCAGAGATTGCATTCGTACATATTCAGGAATTGGTCTAACTTACATTTCAAATCTTTAGAGTGTGTGAAGAACTTTTAATGATGGCTTAATTGGGTGAGAGCAGAATGCTGTGGGTATGAGCAACTGTTATGCTGTTATGTAGGATAAAAGCCATGTCGTTCCTGCCTAGATCTACAAACATCCCTGAATTTCCTTCTGAACAGGAAATAATACGTGCTAAGTGGGGGCAGGGAAGGCTTTAATTATTTGCTATTTTCCAAGAGATATTCATCAAAGGTTCTCTTGTACACACTCTAGTGTAGTTTTATGAAATGGTTTCATCTTTCCACATTAAGGGGCTTCATGTGCAACTTCAACCAGAAGAAACAATTTTTTAAGAGATGACCAAAAAATACACAGTGGAGAGACCCAAAACCCCAGATCTCTATAAGAAAATGGTGATTTTGCTTTGTCACTGGCAAACTGCAAAGAACACAACATCAAACTCTTGTAAACGCTTTTAAAAGTTATATTCAGCTGAAAAAAGTTTTACTGAAATACATTTGACATCCCAATGATATCTGAAATATAAATCAATATTTAAAACTAAGTAAATTTTAAAATCCTGCACTTTGCATGTAATTGAATAATAATTTTAATGACATTATAAAGCTTAAATTATTTTGGTAGAAGCTCATAAATATAGAAGTCTAAACATCTTTTCATGGATAATAAAAACCACAAGAAAATACAAATATTCCATAATTTTAAATACAACCTTAGTTCTATAGGGCCTAGTTAAGAGCTACACATTACCACACAATTACTTTTATGTGATAAAATACCAAATTCAGACTGGTATTTTTGCTCTGTTGTTTTGTCCCACACAATCTCTGATTGAACCTATTTCCTTCCCTCTTAACCTTTACTTTCATCTCCTGTATCTTCAGACCTCTTTCCATGGATTTGAAGTTATTCTTGTTGCTCAGCAAAATCTGGGATCTAATACCAGGCATTTGATATAAGAATAGAGAAAAGATGCTTTTGTCCAAGGCAATAAGAAGTAGTTTTTCTTCATGGGTTTCTTCCTGTACAGAGGGAAGCAATTGGTTTTACTGATTTTATCCTTCACACACTCACTTCTTTATTTCAGATTTTCTATAACCCTCACTAAACCAAATCACAGTAATTAATTACTACATACCATCCTTTGAAAGCAAATGTTGGACTAGCCAGGCAAGAGGTTTGGAGATTAGCAGACCTTATTTAAATAAGCAACACAGCATTATCTGCTCACCAGGTGCTCTGCACAGTAAATTCACTGGATTAAAGCCACCTGACAGCAGATAAGGCAGCTGATGCTCCTGCTGCTCATCTGCTTCAACTGCATTACTTAAGAATCATCCAAATAAACTTCTCCTGTTACAAGGAATATCCTGAATTAATCCAGAGTAGGGGGATTGCATGTTTCAGGAGTATATTTATTAAATCAAAACCCTAGAAAGCTAGAGACAGAAAACACCATGCCCACCTGCTTAGATTTCACCTTCAGATTGTGCCCCATGAAAGAACAAAGCACTGCATCTCAAATACAGGGACTATCCTAATACTGGGAACTGATTTAGGATTTACATCCAGCTGTGCAGCTTTGGCTTCGAGCACAGCATGGCACACAGAGAAAGTCAGTCAGTATTTTTCAATAACCTATCCTTCCTGAAGAGAATCTAATTAAGAGTCAATTTGATTCAATTACAGCGTCAAGCCAAGTTCCCAGAAGACAGAGATGAGGCTGATAAGGCCTTTTGAAAGCACAAAATCTAGACTGCAATTGTGTTCTACAAGGCTCCTCTTCAAACAGCTGAGCTTCCCAGAGGAGGTCTCAGCAAGGAGGTTTGGCTCTTGCAGGTGGCCCCAGCCCCACACAACATCCAGGTATTAAAGGTGTAGCTCTGTCACCAGTATCAGCAATTCCAGATTACTTCAAATATCTGGAGTCACTAACCATCTGTGAGACATTATGGAATAACTACATTTATTTATTTTTTTTTCTCATGACTGAGATTGCTTTGAAGAACAGCATTTTTTATTTAGTAATATTCTTGTAACAACGTGTGCTTCAGCACTGATTTGCATCTCTGGCTGGCTGTGTAAATTACATTGCACACAGAGGCTCAGGTGCCTCTTAACACCCTGTTTTCCATTATTCTGAGTAGCCAAGCAATAATGTGTTTTAATTGGAACCAGATACTTGTTATGACTCAGCAGTCCCTTTTACAGTGATACTGGGTGGCCGTGGTGTGCATTTAGATCCAGGCTTCCCTGGAGTTCAGAGATGAGCATGTGAGCTGCAGCTAAAATTAATGTTTCCTTCTTCTGAACACTGAGATATTGAAGCAGAAAAATAATCTTATTCCATAACTCACCCCTCTGACCTGCATCCTCCCCAGCTAAGAAAGCTTGGGGGAGAGACACTCTGGTACTCATTTATTGATGCTGCTCAGAGATTGCAAGCTTCATACTGTTGGAAAAGTTGCAAAGGCTGGTTTTGATTTAAAGACATTTCTGGTACTGACAACGTTGCCAGCCCATCTTTCAGTCATGAAGAGCTTAAGGAAAACCCTCACAAGCCTGGTAAGAGTCCTCAGTCTGACACACAGCTTCAATGACAGCTCAGCCAAAGATCCCCTTTTTTTTTTCTAAGGATTAGGATCAAGCATCTCCTCCTTATTTTGCAGTTTTAAATATTTTAAATCTGTATTAAATATTTTTGCTCCTAAATGCTGCCAGTCAGGTGCAAGTCATGGGATTCCCAGGTGACGTCTGCAGTAACATCCCAACTCACCTTCCTGAAATCTACACGTGTGGCATGTGGCAACTCTTTTCTATGTAGTGAAGAATTGCTCTATCATCAAGGAATAGCATTTTAAAGATTTAGGGCTGCACAGTTCTCCAAACCAGCACAATGGTCTGCTGAAGATCCACCATATTGCTCATCCTGTCATTAAGTTAATAATAAAATATTAAAAATGTAACCTTTTCGTATTAGTTATGTCCGCTGCACTATTAAAACTGCACTAAAATAACATAATACAGAGGAGAATCACTTCCTCCCTGTAGAGGACATGCCAATAATCTTCCTCAACTGACAGACGCTGGGGTTCATATAGACACATATTATTAGTGGCATATTGCATGCTAAAAATAAAAAAAAAAAATGTAAGGAGTGGGACTATAAATCATATTCATTGTTCATTACTATCTACACTCCTACTTAACTGTTACAGGTGGTTTTCTATTCCTGCTCCAAATGATTTTGCAGACCTACTTGCAACCAAAATTAGATAGAAAACACTGAAATTTGACATTACAATGTCCAAAAGTACAACTAAACCTGTAAAACTGTATCTGATGATAAATCAGTGAAAGTCCAAAAACCCAGGCTAAAGGAATGATGACCATTACCAAGGGGTAGAAACTTTCTTAAGTTCTCCAATTTTGCAAACTGAGCAGCAATAAACAAATGGCTAATTCAAAATTATTCTCACATTCCTGAGCTGCTCATTCATCCTGTGTTGTTTTTATTTTTTTCAGTGTGTCCCTAAATGAGTATTTTTTTCCTTAAAAAATGCTGGAGAACTGACATAGCCCATTTTTTTCCCTACACAATACAAACAGAAATCAGGGGAAAAAATGAAGTATATTCAGTAGCGTAAATATAACCTGAAAATTTGGTGGTGGAACAAATTAGACAAATTTAGTTTCATTTTTCACATTTGCTCATTTACTCAGTAAACAGAAATGGAACTTAAATTAGCTTATTAGTACCACTAAGCCAAAACATTTCTGTTCTGGAAATAGGCCGAATGTCTCACTTATGGAGAGTTATTAAATAGAAACCATGCTCAAAAAAAAAAACTCTTAACAGATTCTCTTCCCAAACATAACAAGTGATGTCATAAATAGACACAATATTCATAATACCTAAAGAATTATTGCTGTTGTAGTCTCAAAGGATTCTTTTAGTGCATTGCAACTCCATTAGCATTCAGACTGCCTTATAGCTGGCAGGATAGGGCAGAAAAATCATCTAACAATGGAAAAACTGTACAAAATGTCATTCAGAATGTGGCATTACATGAAAATGAGGTGGTAGACTCCAAGGTTACCTGACACAAAGTTTGGGGAATGGAATTGCATCCAGCCTCCATGCTGGAACAGGCCAAAATTCCTATGTGCATTTCCTGTGTGCCCATTTTCAGCACCCTCAAGGCCAACAGGAAAAAAGAAGTCATTCTCATAAAGAAAATATAATTAAAGGATTCAGTGCACATCTCAATAATTTTTTTCACTAAATTTTTATTGCTATATTCATAATTCTTTTGCTTCTCTTCCCCGCCCTCCCAAGGCAAAACTAATTTGTCCTAAATGATCACACACTGCTGGTTATCTTGTTTGTGGTCTGGTCTAAAAATCAAACACGCAGCCCCTCCCTGATTTCTACTGTGTTTCACGTCAAAAAAATTCTTTGCAACACTGCTTAGGGACAGGACAAAATATTTCAGACTCTGAGATGAAAATAAAGGTGTAGCCAGTGATTAGACAAAAGACAAGCACATTCCCCTCCCTTCAAGAGGCACAGCAGCAGAAACCACAGATAAACTCATCAGTACCCCCAGAATTAAGGCACTTCATTTTAAATATGCTCACTCTGCCCACACACACTGAAATGTAGAAGTTACTGCAAACAAGAAGAGGCAATTGCTTGTGCAAAGCAGTTGGGATTAGTGTTAAATTTACCATCTGATGATGTTTAAGAAGCACTTAGAACATCATTCCCTCTGTTTGTTCATAAGAAAATGCTGGTTTTCTTATTAATTAGAATTTCATCAGATGGGGATAAAAGGTAATTTGAAGCTGTAAGAACTTTTTAGGCCTAGGCGTGGGATGTAATGGTCTGAGTATGTGGGGAGTAACAATTCAGATCTTGCCAATGCCAACTCCAGGTTAACGAGGGCTTTTAGTTCTGATTTACACTGTAGGTGGTGAGTACAGAATTATAGGAAAGATTCCTTATTTACCTTCACCTTAAAGAGGATGCGTAAAACATTCTTGCTGATACAAATCAAGATATAAATCAATATATGAAAAACACCTGCAAATTGTCAGATCCCCAGAAAGCAATCACTGTAAAGAAGTAGAAACCCTTACAATCACATAATCATGAAGACTGGAGAAAATCTCCAAGATCACCAAGTCCAAGCTTTGACCAAACACCACCCTGCCAATTAAACCATAACATGCGGTCATCTGTTGAACACTTCCAGGAATGGTGACTCCACCTTCTGCTTGCCAGCCCATTCCAATGCTTGATAACCCTTTCCAAGAAGACATTTTTCCTGATGTTTAACCTCAGCCTCCCCTGGTGCATCTTGAGGCTGTGTCTTCTTGTCCTGGTTGTCTGGTAGAAGAGGTCTGGCCTGGCTATACCCTCCTTCCAGGGATTTGTAGTGTGAGAAGGTCTCCCCTGAGCCTCTTTTTCTCCAAGCTGAACATCCCCAGCTCCCTCAGCCTCTTCTCATAGGTCTTGCTCTCTAGACCCTTCACCAGCTTTCTTGTCCTTCTCTGGACATGCTCCAGTGTCTCAAGATCCTGTTAAAATAACTACAGTTTTGGTTTGGTGGGCTGCATTTCTAGAGTTGATATAAGCACACATCTGGAAAAAAAAAACAAAAACAAACCTCAAAATACTGCCACTAAAAGTGTTTATCTTAGAAAAAAGTAAAAATTCAAGGTACTGGCAGCCAAAGCAAGAAGCAAGGAATTCACCAGAAATAGTCTGTGATGGAAGTTAAGAACCATCTGCTTGGAAGAAGTCTTGTAATTCCAAGAAGCCTGTAAGGTACCAAAGAAGGCTTAGATTTCACTGCAAGATCAACAAAGAATTAAAACAAACTGCGAGTGTATGCATAACTGTCCAGAAATCACCTGAAGTACCCCTGATGCAGCATTTCTCCTCCTTCAGTGTTGCTTCCAGGAGCATCTCCTGCTGACAGCTGGAGCTGCTGCAGATCCTCTAGCAAAGCTGCTCACAGGCTCACCAGCACAGGCTCCTGTCAAACACTTCTAAATTCTAAGACCAAATAAAAGGGCAGGGAGGGGGAATGAAAATGCTAAGAAACCATGTCATTTTACCCAGTGGTTTGTCCAGACATGTGCCTTGTAAAACACAAGTAGCATGAACAGCTGTGGGTGGTTGACAGACTCTCCACTTCCCACATCCATTTTAAGCCCTCATGGACCTACTAGGAGAGATTAAAAAGGCAAAATCTTGCAGCTGAGGCAAAGGATCATTCTCATCTGATAAGACCTCTCCTAGAGACTGCAGGCTTTCCCAGAGAGACCAATAAAGAGGCATCACATGACAGCATCATGAAATAAGATGCTGTGAACTTCAATGTGCCCTGCACCCCTCAAGGAGACAAACTTAGGGTGAAGAAAAAAGTAAAACTGCTCCTACAGGCTCTCTCTCTTCACATATTGTGAAGCTTGTACAGCAACACCTGAAGGGCCTAAATACATTCCATATATTCCACTTTGCTACTGAAAAGGCTGTTCAAGATTTCTGTAAACAGGGTTTTTATGGGCGAGAACACAGGTCTAGACAAAATCTCATGAAGTATTACTACATTGTGTTTTATTATACAGTAAATATTTTTATTCTTTTTGAGAATTGGATGAAGTGAACTGAAGTGGTCCCAAGAAATGAGCAGTACCACATCAGGAGAATACCCATGCTAAGCAACACATCTCAGGAGACTCCTGAGGGTAGAAGTAAATTGTCTCTGAGTGAGGATTTTGACAATCAAATCAGTCTGGAAAAACAGAAGCACACAGAATTTAGCACACCCTGGGAAGCAAAAACCTGCTGGGCCTACTCATGTCTAAAGTTTAAGGTAAATTCCTGATTTTATGTAAGAAGATATCAAGTAGCTGTGGTTGGACATAGACTGTTGAGAGTAACCCAAAATGTTACTGTATCCCATATTTCTTTGTGTGCAAAACTGTTACTGTCACTTTAAGACCCTGCAGGACACAGATGCATATGTATTATATATGACATATATTTATATAGATGACATATGCATGTATATAAATTTTAAAGTGGCACCTTTATAGTGCCACTTTACAAATTTTATTTAGTATATATCTGTGTATACCTATATACCTATATATATATATATACCTCTCTCTTTCTCTCTCTCTCTCTCTCTATATATATATATATATGCATTTTCCAGCAAGATCCTGCTTGAAAGAGAAAAGCTAGCAAATCTCAAACTGACCAGAAAGAGAAATGTTTTATGAAACCCTGTTGCTTTGAGGACACAAATACCTACATTCAGCCTGGTTTGACAAATTTCCTGAATACAAAGACTGCTGCAGTTTATCCAGTGCCCCTGGATTTCCTCATCAGAAACATAATTCTCAGCTTATTTAAATTAATTCTACGTCAACCCACACTCATGAACTAAACCTCCACTTTACCCAGATGCTGGTGATGTAAGAAAATTGAATTAAGTGAATCTGATGACCAGACTGGCAAGCTGGAGGTGAAAACCATCATCACACAAATAATGCCATGGCCCAAAAGGTCTTCCTCAGCATCTTCTGTACATTCTGAATGGGGGACCAGTAACAGAATCTGTCTGGGACTGTGAGGCACAAAGGTCAGGATGCCTGTGTTCTTCCTCATTCCTCCTGTTTTGAGGAGTTATCAGTCCCCTGATTTTTGGCCTCTGTAGCAGGTCCAAAGTAAGGCTGTGGTTTGGTATAAAACAGACTTAACAGGAGCAGCAGAGAGGGGACAGCAGCTGAACCTCAGAGCTCAAACATCACACTCCAGACATGTACAGTTACTGGAAAATATTGTTTTAAACCAATGTAGCAGGCCAGAAAGATGAAAACAAAGGGTGTCCCAAATTCCTGTCTCATGTACATTTAGGGATGAACAGATGATCAGCCTACAGGCTCCACTTCAGAGCTCTTCAGATTACAGGTCAATGTATTTTATACTTTATTTACAACAACATGGCAACACCATTCTGGTGCATTTAATTAATCTATGGCATTTGCACTTGGTAATGCTGAGCACACTGCCATTGGTGTAGAAACATCCAGTTCATACATGAGGCATTTCTTTAACTCCATCTGGTTTGCTCCAAGGAAAAAACCTCACAGATAGAACTCAAGCTTCAAGCTGTTCCCCTTCTCCCTTACTCCATATTTCCCCACTGGGACCTCAAAGGGATTTATGCCTGCACAGGAAAACAGGTTTTTTTCCTTCTCAGTATCTTTTATTTTATTTTTACATCCTTCTAAACATTTCCAAAACCAAAACAAAGCCCACTTTGCATGTTGTACTGCAAGAGCCCCAAGGGCATGGGTCCAACATTGGGTTACAATGGACAGAGGAGCAGGAGCTGATAAGCTTGATGATGGAGAAAGAAGGGATGCTGGAAGGCAAGATAAAATGTGCTCAAAAGCAGTGCATCTGGCACCTTCTTTAGGAGGCACAAGGTAGAAACAGGAATTAAATTTATTTTGTGCTTATCTTTACAGACACATGTACTTCAGGTAGGAAATAATTGAAAAAATAATTGTGACTGACCCGGCATTGATATGCAAAATCTTTCTGCCTTGTCTGGTACACACTGTAGGATCACCAACACCAGCACCCACATCAGGAGCAGCATAGCTTCTCCCAGCCTGAGATCCTGCTCACCCTGAGAGATTCCTGGAGCAGGCACAGGTAAAAAGCCAAGTGAAAATACATCAACAGAGAGCACAGTTTGAACACCAAAGCAGACAACAGCAAACAAGATTTGAAGTTAAGGGGTTGTCACCAAAACTTCTGGGCTAATTTGAAACCCTTGTTCCTAAACCATGTTGAATGGAACCATAATCAGTTCCAGTTTTAATGTCAGCACTTTTATCCTTGCAATAATGCACTATGCTGCTCTTCAAGATGGTTTTCTTATAAGCATGTGGCTGCATATGACTCCACGGACTTCTCACTATTAGAAAGAGACATTACTCTGAATCTAAATACTCTGATCAATTTTCTTTATGGATTTTAATCCATAATACGTTATATTTCACTGTAATTATTTGCAGGAACATTCTGGCTAGCTCAGTATACTTTCACCACTGGAGCATAATGGAAAAAATAAAATTTGTCCTACCATCAGAAATATTTCTAATCAGTTTTATAGAACAACAACATGAATTTCCCAAAACACAGGTGGGGAAATGGAAATTTATTCATAAAATGTTTTTTTAGATGTGTTAAAATATATATATATATTAAACTAACTGGAATAAAATAGTTTCTCACCTCCCTTTTCTACCCTGAAACACAGAGGCAGTCTTGCAGCAGGCACACAACTTCATGGTTGCACTGGATACTTCAACTTATGAAGCCCGCTAGCTACATTCCCATAAATTTCCTAAAACTTAGTTTTCATTGTTCTTCCTTTTAATCCATAAGAAGCATCTCCATTGCTCCACCCTGTTCAGGTTTCTTTTCTAAGGACATTTATCAACCTCTTGGAAATTTTCCACACTGGCCAGGAGTTCCTTGGCTGGGCATCACAAGGTTGTTGCCCATTCTGTTCCACTTACTAAAGCTCACCAGGGAATGTTGCCTGGCTGATTGCCGTTTGTGCCTGCTTCAGGGACAAAACCTCAGCACTGCAAGACCATGACACAATAATCAACACTCCATGGGGAGAAATATTCCCTCTGACTGCCCTTTAGCAGCATTCCCCTGAAATGATAGCTTTTAGAATCTGAGTGTATGCTAGGATTGACACCATGTTTGCTCTTTACATTCCTGTCTTGTGTCCCCCTAACCCCAAACAAACAAAGAAAAGCAATTAGAGAGAACTTATTTGGAGCTGTCAAGAGATACAAATAAAAATCCATTGTAGAACAGTTTCTGGCTTCTGAGGAGTGAGAGTACCTCAGAGAAACAAACTCATGACAGAATGAAGGACATATTCGTGTTCTGATTCAAACTGCACAATCAAAGCCATCCTCCTCCCCTAAAGAAAGACTCGTAAACACAAGTGTGAGTGGGATCATACTCTGATTTAATTCAAAAGGCACACACCTATTTCCCCAGGCAGATATTTGTCAGTCATAAGGAGTGATTGTAAGCATCAGACTCATCTCAGGAAATCCACTTCCTGCCTTGAAACCCAGAACACATCTATTGGTGCTGCCAAAATTGCAGTAGTGTAACTTGACAGAAATGTTCTGAACCAAAGACAGCTCAGAGCCTGAGGCTTCCAAAAAGCAGCACAGACAATGCTGATGCCACCACAGGGCTGGTGTGAGCTGTGGTAAAAAGGGCTGGTGCTTCCCCTCACAGCTTCTCTGCAGGGCTGAGGGGTTTGCCCAAATGTAATGCAGACCACTGGGCTAACATGCAGAAAAAAATTATCGTATTGCAGTTTTTGAACTCTGGAGAGTGCAAATACTTACACCAAATACACTCTGAAGAAACAGCTGTGTCAATTATCACTAAAACGATAATTTTTCTTTAGGGAAGGAGACTAATGAAAACCATCTTAAGCCACTGTAATGGTTTTTAGTTTCTTAGGTTCTGCTGACACCAGGTGGCACAAAGGAAAATAGTCTCAAAGCAATAAATATCTCTGGTCCTGCTTCAGCAGCCAAACACATCTCACCCTCTCTGAGTCAAGATTTGCCATTTCTATTACTACAAAACCAATACACTCAAAGATTTAGAAGACATGCCATGGAAGGCTTTTACAGGTTAATAATATCTGCCATATGAACTGTCCACCCCAAAGTACTCCAACCTTTTGCATACAGTTGTATTAGTGCAGAAGGATTAGTAAAAAGACATATATATGCTCTATACAACCAAAGGCTTTTCAACTACCCTTATAAAATGAGTCCCAGTTCTTAACAGGAAAAAAAATTACCATCGTACCTCATCTGGCACTGGTCAACATCCCCCAAGTAACCTAAACACAAGAGTAAAAACCACTTTTGAATGAACAGCAAAGTACTGTCTTACACAAAGTGTAAATCTCCTCTCCTTAAGTCATGGCTGTGGCACATTCCCCATACACCAATACGTTGAAAATACATTTATTAAATAAATAATGATTTTTAGGCATGGAAATACAAGGAGCAGCTCTAAAATACTACGGGTATTGGGTTAAACTCACAAAGATCAAAAATGTATTCAGATACTGCTGGCTGTGAGTACTAAACTATTTATTAAATGAGAGGAGCCCTCTGAAAGAAATCAGCAAGGAGAAATAAAATATTTGGAGCACACGCTGGTGCAGCCTGACCTTTTGAAGCACTTGGTGTTAATTGCCATTCCCAAGCAGCCCTTGACCAAAGCTTAGCAGGTTATTGATGACACCTGTGGTGCAAGCAGAGCTGTGAAGATCCCACCATGCTGTCGGCTGTCTCCAGCCCCTGGCACCACTTATCCAACCAAGGCTGTGCTGCTCTGACTGACCTCAGTCCCATTTACAGCTGTGGCTTCCTAAAATATCCAGACATCACGTGGGCATCATGTAATGAGGTTACAAGGGAAATAAGGGGGTTCTAGATGGATTTTCACCTGTTCCATCAGCCCTTCCATGCTGAGTGTGGGGATCCAAGATCAGCCACAGCTCAGCATTTCCATGGTTTATTTTCAAAGACCTCTGTCAAAAACCTCTCAAGCTTCAACCTGGCTCCTCATCCCCTTTGAAAGAGCTCAACTTTGAGGCATTTACGCCAGAGTGAACACGAGGCCAGTTTTTATAGGAAGAACTGGGATTTGGCCTGGCAAATCATGGACTGGGGAGAAGACGGTGCTCTCCTCCTAAGGCATTGGGAATAGAATGACTTACAACAAAATTGAGGTTGGTATGGGAATGAATGTGTACTCCAGAATACGGAAAGGTGACCAGCCTCCACTGTATTTTTACAGCATCTGCTCTGACTCCTGTCAAGGCCCTGCCATTTCACTTTCACTGAGAATCAGATACATGAAAAGAGTTAGGAATCTCTTTTTAAATTTTCACCAAACTTTTGCTGTCTGCATAGTCCATAGTTACACACAGCTGAGCTGAGAGAGAGCCGTTTCTAAACACTCAGGTGCAAAATAGACCAAAACCAGGCATTTCTGAGAACATTATGGGGATGCTCAGGATGTACTGGCAGCCAGAGAAGAGCAGACACTTTACACCAGCTGAAAACCTGCTTGGGGAGGTCTGTCTGCCCTTTGCTGGGCAGGTACTGAGAGGAAGAAACTCCACTAGTCAGAGTAGGGTGCTCCATGAATGAGCATGTCTGTAAATGAGAACGTTTAATTAATTGTCCACACTCGCTTCTAAAGTATGAGCTAGCCACTGGGTACTTACATCATAACATGACTAACAGTCATGTTATTTTGACTTTGATTACTGTATTTACACCCCAAAATAAAATACTCCGATCATTTTTCCAAACAGCTTTGTAGAAACATCATTTATCCTATTGCATTCTCAAAATCCTATTGTTAAACTATCATAGCCCTTAGAGCCAGTATCTGAATGGAGATGTTGGAAAAACACCTGCAAAAGTTTTTTAGTGTTATAATAATTGTATTTTCACAGCAGTCCACATTAGCAGCACATTTTCATTGGAGGCATCTTCTGTTGAGAAAACATTTTTTCCTAAGAAATATAAAGCAGAGAAACAAGAGACAGGAATTCATGTCTGCTGTTTTTTGCTTGCAGCTCTCTACAAGCAGAAAAATCCATGGGATAAATATCCAATTTCAAAGCCATGTAACTGCACTTGGAAAAGTGGCCTTTCCCAAGATTTGCTGCTAGAGTAAGGTAGTAACTTTCGCTAAAGTAAACAGTACTTTTAAATTAAGTGGGCTTGGCTGGTTGGTGTTTTTCTGAAACTAATTGTGATGCTTAAAGATTCTCGGCACGGGACAACAGGAATCGTATGTCCCAAACATACAGCTTTTCCATATATTGCATACAATGGTCAGATGGAAAATTATGCCAATTCTTAAAGGCAAGACTAAGTGGAACACTTCTACCTATCCTGCCCACTCACCATTCCTGTTCAAATGCCAGCTGTGTAGCTTGCCAAACTTTTACTTAAGCTTCATGGTTTTTAAAAAGCCATGTCAGGGTGCAGTTCTAACTCTTCTATCTTGGTTTGACTGATTACAAGCAGCCTACAAGTTAAAAAAAAGAAAAAACTAAAAAACCACAGGGGTTACACGAAGTGCAGCATTGTAACTATGAAGTGCATCTGGATTAACAATTCTCACCAGATATCCCTACAATCAGGGAGAGCTGTGCATCCTGGCTCTGATGGCAGTCACAGCAGGTGCCCAGGGCAGACTGGAAGGGCAAGGCAGACTTGGGGAATAGCAAATATAAAAGGTGCCATCATCTCTGAAAGAAGTTGAAGTGTAACAACCTGCAGTCTTCCATCTCCCCCAAAGCTTCCTTGGCAGTTTTGCAGCTTCTTCTCAGCTCTTGTTGCTGGCTGGCAGTTTCCAAATGCTCTTCTGCCTCCCATGGATCTGACAGAAGTGTCAGCAGCACTGGATGCAGTAGGTGGAGCAGCTGTGCAGCATTTCGATGGCCACCACAAAATAAACGACTTAGATGTGTTAGAAAAAGCAAAGATTTCAGGTCAGCAGCCTGACTTCCAACCTTCCACAGGAAAGCTGGATGAGTTGAAGCAATAGGTGTTTCTTGGCCTACAACTTTAGCTCTGTGTCCCCCGCTTTTGTCACACCCAGGAGTGACTCAGGGAATGCAATACACAAACACCAACAGGCACTCAGCTGGCATCATTTGTTTAATAAAGTCTTTTCTGGTTTTAAAAAAGTTTACAAGACAGATGTGTTCCACATGATAAACAACTAGAGGCTGATCTTCCCTTGTAATAACTTAATCCATGCAAAAAGACTGGACTGCCTAACCTGACGTTAGGCAGCAGCTAACAATTTACCAAAATATGAACAGATCTGCACACTGCAATGGAAACAGGTAGCACATGACATCACAGAGTGAGAATCAATACACAAGCCTGCTCAGAGAATTTTCAGAATTCAAGTGTAAGTTTAAGGAAAAACCCTGATTTATTCTTCAAATGGAGCTTATGTACTGAGAGTGAAATGTTCTGCTACAATCTGCCTACAGTCACCCTTTACTCAGCAGTCGTGTGAGAACGCGTACACAAAATGTCACAAGTCCTTGTCACTACTGACACTACACATTAACAACTGAATCTGATAGCATTGCTTTGGTTGGTTCAATACAGAATGATAGGTTTCTAATGTCTCAGCTCTCCTTTCCCATTTTCCATCCTTTTCCAAAGTCACTGAAGAGTGTTGCTGAGGCGAATGTTGGGTCTTTCTTCAAGAATTCAGTGTAGCTTTTGTGTAAGAAACTGTGGAAGGCAACAAACAGGAATATTACTGTAGGTAGAGCAGGAAAACAGCAGGATTCCTTCAAATTTCATACAGAAAAAAAAAATCTTTATTTATTGTCACAGCATGAAAACTAACGCTAGGTTATCTGTATACCACATTTTAGAGACATTCAGCTCCTTAGAAATCCAAATGTTATTGGAAAGATTGGACTTGACCAGAGCACTCCAGAAGGCCTGCAGACTCTCTAAAATGTTCTTATTTCAACACACAACCCAGAAACAGTCACAGGGAAACCTTGTATGCAACAGAAATCATCACCCATTGTCTGACCACCTGGGAAATTCATGGATTTAAAAAAGAAATAAAAAGTAAGTAACTTTGTGAGCAATGAACCATGCTGAATTGTATAACTCACGGCCAGACTAAACTCTGGGGACAGGAAAATGAGAGAAAGGTTAAACTTTAACTTTGCAAAGCTGTTAATAATTAAACTGCACAGCCAGCTTAGGGCTTCAGTGTGCAGATGAGGATAACACTTTCTTGAGAGCTTGGAAATGTTTGAAAAGTCAAAATCAGCAATGTAGCTTTCTGAGGGCAGGAAGGAGGAAGGAAGGTAATGAAAGCTGTGTCCTGAAGGCTTAAAGCTGACTGGAAGAGTATGATAAACACATATCTACATAGGCAGATAATCCATGACAAAGGATTCAGGTCTATATTCAGCTTAATTCCATTCACTGATGTCTAGGCATGTCCTGCAGGTCAAGTGCCTGAAGGAAGAGAAGATCTCCTGCTGCTGAGGCAAGTTAGGCTCTCAATGCATGCCCTAATGCCCTTATTAGATGGTGAAGGTCTATAAAACAGCCTGTTCATCCTAGGAAAAGAACCACGAAAGGAAGCTGCTGTTCCGCCCTGTCTCCAGCTTCTGAGCTGTTTTCCACCTCCAGTGCTGGGGACTGTGCTGTACTTGGGCTGTTCCAGAGTGAGCTCCCTGATAGGTGAGGACAGGCAGAAATACAACCCTGTGTCTCCATGTATCTGAAGAACACAAGGCAGGATTCTGAGTTAAGTCACTGCTATATTATCAGATCAAACTTCCAGATTTCCTGAGTCAACATGGAAACAGGCATGACTGGGCCAGACCCACAACTCCAGCCAAGCACACAGCTGGGAAGAGATTTTCACCCACCCCAACATTAAGGTGTGCAACTGCAGATGGGAGCAGAGGTTGTAAAATTTATAAAACCAGCAAGATTATAAAATTTCACCTTCCAGTACTTCTAATGCCACTCTCTGCATGTGCTGCTTCAGTGAAACAGGCAGGAGGTCAAGCATTACAGAAAAGAGGAGAAGCCAAACCTGTGGCCTGCCTTGGATGAGCTAAGGCTCTCTTTCTGAGGACACATCTCCTTCTGCTCCACTGCTGGCACTGGGGTCATCCTTGTTTCGGGGAGCATTTCTTTCTCTACTTGACTCAGAGGGCACCTTGGTTCTGGTCTTCTCTTTTCTTTGCTGCTGTTTTTCAAGTTTTGTCAGCTACTCACAAAGGAAAAAATACATCATGTAATAAAATAATTTCAGAAGTCTATTTCTAAAAAAATGTAAATGTGAAAATTTGTATAGAACTCACAACTTAGATTCACACCACCGATACATGTATCAACAAAACAAAAAAAGAAAGAAAAAAAAAGCTGAAGGCCGAGATTTTCAAAAATTTAGAAAAGGCAATGAATTATCACCATAAGATAACATGCTCACCCCAAGTATAAGAGAAGTGATTTATTTATATTCCTCTAGAACAAGGAATACAAAAAATACATTTGGATTGACTAATCCAAATGTATTTTCACTAATTGCATTGAAATTACTTATAAAGTTTTGATTACCAATTACAAACACAGACGACTGCCCAGACAAAATGAGATATTTCACTGCCACATCCAATGACATAAAAGAGGTATTAATCAGCAATTATCTGTCTAATCTCTTCCTACCAACATCACATTAAACACTGCAGGACGGTTGAGTTGTCTCTTCTTGCTAAAGCTACAAATATAAAAACCACACCATCTCTTAGCCTTAGTTCCCATGCTACAAACAAATCAACAGATTTCTGACAGCAAAAAAAGAAAGCAACAGGCAGGGAAGAGGAAAGAGAACAACAATTTAAACTGGCTCTTCCCCATCACACTTTGCATGGTAGATGTCTTGACCCCACCTCCTCTTGAAACTTCTATGAACTGAACATTGCTGGGACTGGGGCTGGGAGCTGTATTTGTTCTTTTCTCTATCTTTTCTTTCTCTTTCTTCTTCTAATTCCCTCTCCTCCAAGTTTTGAGCAAATTAAAACTAAACAGGTTTGGAGTTTGTGAAGTTGAATGGGTTAAGTCAGTATTTTGTGAAATGTTTTGTGTTACCTAGATGTTGCTATAAATTTTTGCCAAAGCTGTCTGATTTTCTGAAGGTTGCCAGTTAAGTTTTTGTTCTTTTGACCTCTTAATAATATCCTGTTGGAACTTCCCCCTTGTGTCAAACTCAGGGAACATGAAAAAACCCAAAGACCTTTTAAAAGGCTCTTCAAGGGAGTTTTAGGCCTTACACTGCCAGAGAAAGTCTAAAAACCAGCATTCTTCCCTGTCTTCAGCCCACGTTGTGGCCACCAGAAAGGTGCTGTCAGATGCATAAAGCAGGCAGCCTTGAACTGTGAAGGCAAAACCCTTAAACAAGCCAATATTCCCCAAGAATGAAATGAAACCTTGCAGAATCCTGCATACCTTGGTAATTCCTTGGTTATTTTACACCTACACACAGGGCAGCAGTTCTCACTCCAAAAACAGAGCATGGCTTGGCCTGAGAACTGTTTGGGCTAAAACTGTAAGGGTACAGAAAGACTAGAAACAGAAGTAGATTTTTCATGGCCTAAAACTTGACACAAAAATCCAGAAGAGAATTTGAAGGTAAAAACGAAACCAACTTCAAACCAAGTTTTTAAGGCAACACATGGCATTTGTGTCTGCTCATTTCATAGCTGGAGGACTTGTTGAGAAGGATGATGTGAGGGCCAGTATCAAAAGCTTTACTAAAATCTAGAAAAACTAAATCCACCACCTTCCCTTTCTTCACTTGACAGGTGACCTTACTGTAGAAGAGAACTAAATCAGTTGGATAGGACTTTCCCTTTTGAATCCATGTTGACTGGGCATTTTTCTTTAAATGTCTTTTAGTAGCATTGATCTTTTCCACAATTTTTCCAGGCAATGAGGTTAGATTAACAGGCTTGCAGTTTCCTGGTTCTTCCCTCACGTCGTTTTTATAAACTATAGCAACAATTTCATCAAGGTTAAGTGAAGCATTATACAAATAACGTTGGTGTGGCCTTGCTGAAGCACAACAATCCCTCCCCCTTTTCTTTCTGCCTGGAAAAGGTGGCCACTGTTCTGTTTAGAGGATGAGGAGACCTCATCACTGCATTTGGTTTTCAGCACAGCTCAGCAAAGCTAACTCACTCTCCTGTCCACTCCAGGATCAAATTTGGGATTGAAATTCACTATTCCCTTGTTTCTGACAGACAGGCACCTCTCCACCTCCATCCAGTCACCCACATGGCAAGAAACTTCGCTAAAGGCGGGAGGGGTGGTCCAGACTTATTAAAAACATTGTTAGTGAGTCATGATTAAACAACAGCTTTAATGAGGTGGAGGAATAAACTGTGAAAAGCTGTTCTACATTACACACACACAACCTTTCCCAGGACAGCAGGCAGCCATTAACAGGCCAGGGAACTGAAGAAAACAATGCAATTATTTGACTGTTCAGAGGCTGCACAGGAAGGATAAGTCCTTGTACCTAAGGGAAGCTGTACTGCTTCACAACAGGAATGCTACAAATTTGCAAAGGATACATCATCCTTTCCAGACAGACCTTAGGAGTCACTTACCTGTTTAGGATCAACAGTGGCTGCTGGGGACTCCAGTTCTATTGTTACAGGACCATCATTCTGGATGTGGACCTGCATGTAGGCACCAAACTTGCCATCTGAAAAGGGAAGAGACAACAAGTGCTCAGGGCCATTAGGAGGATAACACACACCAAAGCTTTTACCAACTGTGATACCAAAAAGAAAGAAAAAATACATAAAAAGGCAGCCAACTACTGAACTGCAGAAAGCTAAGAAAAAAACAGTGTATATACACCCAAGTGTGTAGCTTGACATTCAGAGAGGATAAATACACAGCTAAGTAGAGAAACACGCACAAAACAAACCAAGTCTACAGGTAATCAGGGACATAATACAGGTAATACAGGTCCACAGTTCAGGATAGGCAGTTCTCATTGGCAGGAGATGACATTTTAAAGGATGTAACAGCTCAGCCTAGGGATCCAGCCCAACTGACCACCTGATGTTTTGAAGAAAGTTTATATTTAGGCAAAAGGTAAGAAGACCTGGAGCCTACTCTGAAGCACTTGACAACTGAATACTGCAGAGCAGGGGACACTGGGGTACAGCTCAGTACCATTTCTACACTCCTGCTTGTAACCTAGACTGATCATTGAGAGTTACATGGATGTAACCTACACCCTGTGACCACAAAACCCAGTCAAAACTAGTGCATCTTTCTTTAACATAATAATACACAGAGAATGTAATCTTAAACTTTATTAGTGGGAACACAACTTTTCAAATTGTTCTCTACAATCATCCCATCCCTCTGCTGTACTTCACTTACAAAAAGGGTTGATCTTTCCGTTTCCCATTCACGTGTATGAACCTAAAAAAAAGTAAACTCCACAAGCCCTTTTTTCCAGAGGCTGATAAAGTCATATGACCTTATCATATTTGATAAGGTCAAATAAATCCTCACCTTCACCAGAACAATCAAAGAACTCCCATGTCATAAGCACTCTCTATCTTGTTTTGGCACCAGAACTAATGTCAAGGAACATCTTTCTGTAACAGCTCCCTCCCATTCTCCTCACATATTTAAATTTCTAGTTGCTGCTCTTCATCTTTCCCCACTTTAAGTCTTCTGGACTGATAATTCATCTTGCAACATCTTCTGCAATAAAATAGTATCCTAGAAGTATTATTAAAGTGACAAGTTCATTCTGCTGGACACCTATCTCTCCAAATTCCTCGCCTCTAAAAGCCCAGCACGCATGCCTTCCTCAGCTGAAAGATCTTCATCTGACATGAGTCAGAGAAGCCACATCTGAGCCACAAAGACTTGAAAAAGAGGTATAATTTACTTCCAGAATATTTTTGTACATATTCCAAGCCTTATAACCTAGAAATTTCACACTGGTTTTATACTTCTAAGCTTGTCTACTTGGAAAGTTATTCTTAATTAACCTCATGTGAATACTGTTGCTCCAGATAAGAGCACTTGCTCTTAAGTGCCAATACTCACAAGGGGAGAATAATTGTGCTTTCAACTTGTACCAAACCTTAATCTGAGTTAAACTCTTCCTTGGAGTGGAACAATCTTCTCGTATTTACTTAGATATTACTACTAAGGGAGTAAAACTTTTCACGCTCCTTGCCACATTAATCTTTACTACCTCAGAAGACTAAATCCACATTCAACACAGTGAACAAAGGCCATGAAACATAAGGAAGAGCCTTGGTAGGTCTGATATTTGGATATTAGCTTACACAACAAGAGTGTTCAGGCCTGAAGTCACCAGCTCTGCTCCTCAGAGGGGAGTGAGATGTTTAAGAATACAAGAAAGCACTGAAGCACAATAAGCAAGGACTTCCGATGCAGCCTTTTATTTCCTGGATGTGGGTGCCCATGTGTTAAACTGTGCTTAACTAGGAACCATGGCTCTGAACCTTCTCCAAGATTTTGTTTGTCAAGTGTCCCACTGCTCTTGGTGTGAAAGAAGGGTTTGTGCCTCTCTTTGGGGAACACTTCCCACTCTGAGATCCTGGCTGGCAAGCTCCAGGCAGACCAGGGAACAGAGAGAAGGTTCCTGCCCAGCACCTACAACTTCCTACAGCCAAAATCTCTACTGAATACAAACAGGAACCTGAAAACACAAGGCACTTAGGAGCTAGGACAAGACCTTTATTGATCTGTCATTGCCTCAGCTACACAAATTCCACTTACAGTGATTAAATTCCTCCTCTAAAATGCATTAAGCAATTTGTAGGATCAAAAGGGAATGGCATCTTCAGCAATCCAGAGAATCAAACTCTAATCTCCCAATAACTACAACTATTGTGTGTGTGCAAAGAAGCAAAAAAAAAAAAAAAAAAAAAAAAAAAACCCACTGGCAAAACAAGTGGCACAGCAGAAACTTCGATCTAAGGGAATCTTAACAGACTTGGGTGCAGCACACCATAACTGGCACCATTTAATAAGAAAGCAAAATCATAAACTGACAGTTCCAGTGCTGCCAGCAGTTTTAAATGCATGTGTTATCTCACACAATAGCACTCTTGGGTTTCCAAATCTGCGCTTTTATCATGGAAAAAAAATGCAGAAGTGAAAGCTTGTTTTGCAGAAAGCACTAGCAAAAAAAGTGCCAAAATAAGGGCACTTAATTTCAGGTACATAACTGCTACTCACTGAGAGAAGGAATTCAAAAAGCTGCTGTCAAAATTCAAACTGATTGAAGAGCTATCAGAAATGCATTCCTTATCAGGAACAAATGTTGGAAGAACATATCAAGCTAGAAAAGATTGAAAAATGGACATTTTTGGACATGTGGACATGTGTACGTTTCACTGTGCCTCCTTGGAAAGACTGGAATAATTACCCTAACGTAGAGTCAGTATGAAAATTAGCCTCTAAATCTTTCAGTTTTCTGAAAGCTATCAGTTTTCTGTCTTCTTTTACTTTTTTCCTCATAAGGAAACTAAGGCCAACCATTATGTATTAATAGACACCATTTAAAAAACAGTATTTTCTATAAACTTGTCTTCTGTCAAGTGTAGCAAAAAGTCATATCTGAATATGAAAATGGACAGAAAGCACTCAGAAAACCAAACAGAAAAGACTGAGTGTGGACAGAGCACAAATGAATAGGGAAGCCAGGCGTTTTTCTAGTAAAGAGAAAACTGTTCCACACATGATACAGAGCTGAGGAAAGAGAGTCTAAATCAAAAGCTATTCTCAAGTAGCACATTACACCTCCCACTGTCACAATTCCATCTAACAGGATGTGGAAGTGAAAGATGGAAGTGTGCTGTCCATCATACACTGGTGACACCTTTGAGCCTCATTAAACACATTTCTCAAAAAAAAAAATGCTTTCTTGGCCTAATCTATCTATACAGCACAAAACTTCCAGCCTTTGAGGGAGCCTGACCTCAGAGTTTGTTCTCATGGCTGCAGCCTCTCTGGGCTGCCAAAAGAAATACAAGAACATCTACATGTCACCCAAAGGAAGGACAGGAAATGGCTTGGCTAGAGGAAGACTAGAGCAATCACCGTGATAGGCTCTAATGAAAGTATTTATTAATTAATTAATCATTATCCCTTCAGCTACAGAAAATCACAGAATAAAGAAAGCAACAATCAGAAAGAACACACACAAGAAGTGTCCACTGGTCACAGCAAGGACCTTACCAACCTTCTGTCCTTACCTTTAATAAGCTCTGGTTTGTAGGCTTTTCTTAGCTGCTCTAGGAAGTTGTTATAAAAAGACTCCGCCTGCTCCGTGGGCATTGCCATGTGATAGTCAGGCTTGTTTCCCTTCAGGATGCACTGGAGAGTAAATTGGCTCACACACAACACTTCATACTGTTTATCCATCACACTTTTGGACCAGTGCTTCCCACTTTCATCTTCAAAGACTCGCAAGTTCAAGATCTTTCGAACCCTGGGAGGAGGAGAAGATAATTCCTAAATTGTCCCATGTGGGATCAACAGGTACCATACAGAATGAGCTAACAAATGCATAATCAGTCCACCTCCACGTAACAAGATCTGCCTCTGCACCTTCATTCTCAGCCATGGGAATCTCATCACATTAAGCAGAGCCTTAGCCAAGAGGGCCCTTATACAGCGACACAACAGTGTCAGGTCATCAATCCACACCATCATTGTACAGAGTGTGGTACCAGGGCAGAATAACTGCATGTTACACAGTGACATAAGAATGGCACAGGAAGGAAGAAAGGTCACTCTTTACTATCTGCTCTTACGTGTCACAACATTATTTAACGTGTGAACAGCTTTGGGAATTTTAATCCTCCCACTGCACCAGGAAATCACACTCAGTAGGAAATGAGACCATCCTAAACTGCATTTAAAACTGTAGGTTTTTGTTTCCAATCATGATTCACATAGACTCCTCCTGCTTTGTCACTTCCTAGTGCTATTCCCAAACCAGGCCCCACAAGCCAGATGACGACAACACTTTTTCATCAGGATGAGAGGAGGAATCCAAGGAACAGGGCAGAACTGCAGCTGGCAGCCAAGTGGTTTGAATTTTGGGCCAATTTTTTAGAGATAGGGGACAGAACTGACTGGCTCAAGACAAGGGGACCTTCAACAAGTGGATCCTGAAAAGCAGCAGGCAGCTGCAACCCAGTCCATGTCAGGACTTTGACTGGTACCAGGACTGCAGCCAAGCCACTCTCCCGTCTTTGGTTTCTTCTGGCTTCTCCACACCTGCAGCATCAGGGGAGCCTGTCAAGTGCAAAGGGTTTCAACTGCAGTCATCAGCCAGGCATTTTGCACTGCACCAGAGATGAGGCAGTCAGTCCAAGACAAAGCTGAGATTTTGTTATGGTCTAACTTCAGGGCTTTGCCATCATTATGGCACAGTCACAAGAACATCCTTGCCAATTTGTGTGTGTCAACACCAAACAGAATTAACTCCTGAATGAAGTGGATTGTTGAAAGCATCCACTGGAAGGCCCCAGCAGAAGGCTTAAACCATCATCACTTCTCTGTTTTCTTCATAGAGGTGTCTGTTGTTTCATTTACAGGATTACTAAAGTTTCCTTTAATAGGACCTGAAAAGCCTGGTTAAGCTGCTTTCTCTCACTCCTTTTGCTCAGATGCTGGCTTCCTGCCCTTCCTGTGTCAGCCATCCCAATAACCTGGTGCTGAGAGCATGGTAGCTACAGATCTCCTGCCTGCAAAATTCAGAAGGAGCTCCCACATCCACCAAGGTAAGGACGGGAAGCGATGGCAGAGCAGATGTTACACACTAAGGGAGGCAAACAGTAAGCCAAAATGAGCATGTGACAATAAAAACCCCTTCTTCTTGACATAAATCAGCTCCATTACCTGTTTCTTTTTTGCCTTTGCAAGGACTGAGGTCAGCTCTAGAGCAATAACCAGTCCAAATGAGACAAGAGAAGTCCCTGGAGAGCTCTCTTGCACATGTTTGCTGGCTGAATCCTACTATTCTGTGGCCATGGAACAGATGGCCAGAGCCAGTCCTCCAGGCTGCCAAAACTGATTCCTGTTTGCAGACAAGCAACTGACAAGACTATTCTGCCTTAGGAAGAACAAAACTCATGGTGCAAGCTAAAAGGAGAGCTTGAGGATTTTCATAAATCCCATCCTTGAAGGACGGACTTCTTTTGGACTCAAAAAGGACAAACACCTAAAAAAGTTCACTCTTGATAAAAAAAAAAAAAAAACATAGCAGAAAATGAGAACATATTTTTCTCAATGGAACATGAAGAGAAAACTCTAAGAAACCTCTATTCAAGGTAAAAGCTGAAGAGGAGCTAACAGGCAAACCTGCATTTCCCAATAGGAATAGCTGATTTGTTTGGCTACTGCACAGGTATCAGCAATGCACAAATAGAAGAGTATAAGGCAAAAGGAAGGGAGTGACTTACATGTGCTCCAGCTCTCTTTGTGTATCTTCCAAAGAAATGCCTAGCAGCACACAGAGGCCTCGTCCTATTGAACTGATTTGTTCACCACCCACTGGAGAAAGGAGAGAGGGAAAAGAAAAATAAGGCTTGTTTTATGGCACAAGTTAGGACTGGTTTTAGCTGTCCAACTACTAAAAAAAACAGCATTCTAAACCCTGTTTCCTCTGTCTTAAGTTTGTAGATTTGAAATACCACACAGAAGCATTCTTTCAAAAGCTTTTCAATGCCACCACTTCTTTATGAGATTGGTTTACTTACTCCAGCATTTAAAAACACTGTATAAAGATTTTTATACTACAATTGGATCAATTGTCCTAAACAGAAATGTGGTAAAACTCTCCCCAATCCTTGAAAAGTTATCCACTTGGTTGATGCCACTAAGTGCACTCAATTTCTCTACTCCACCATTCCCTTCACACTCTCCATTTTTCTGAACAGGTGATTTCTACCTGATAAGAGTCCTCATGGATTTTTTGAAACATGACTTCCAACAACCTTTCAAGAAGGTGAAATTTACCTTCTTAACTGGGAAAACAACCCCTTTAACGACATTTATAATAAAACACTAACTATCATGGATCTGTTGTATTTTCCTAAGAAATGTCTTAAATTATCTTAATTAAATTATCTTAACGTGGTTGACCCTGTGATGACTATAGTATGAATAAATGCAGTCTTAAAACTGAGATAAGCACCAGTTACCCAGCTGCTAAAACTGCATCCAGGCTCATGAGTGGGACAGAAAGTTCCAAACATCCCACAAAATGAAAAGAAATCAGGCCGCCAGTTAAAGCTGAAAGTGTCTGTGCAGTAGTAGATCAGGGCATGAGTCCTCCAGTCGAGAAATTTATTCTGCTAAGTACAGCACTGCCTCCCAAACTCTTCAACAGCCAGAAACAACAGGTTCGATTCTCTCCAGATAAGTAGTATTATGCCAGCAAGAGCCCGAGTCCCAGCTGTGCACAAAAGCTGTGCCCTCACAGACACACTCTGCCAGTGCTGACACACAGGCAGAAGCTGTTTGATAACTTGAAGGCCACCCTGCTGCACACCAAAGACTCCCACAGCAGGCACTCTTTGCCTCACGGGGAAACATCTTGGAGATTTTAAGCACCCTGAGCAACGAAGGTCCAAAGCAGTGCAACAGCAGGGACATTCCATCAGGACGCACCATTCCTACAGGAACCGGGGCTAGACCCAGGCGAACAGCGCCTGGCGGCAGCTAGGACACCACCACTGACACACGCAAGCAGCGCAAAAAGATGATCCAGGCTGCACTGTCAACGTGCCTGCGATGCACTGAGGTGACTGTGACTGTAGTGCCAGGGCATGCAAGCCACGGGAGAGGGACACTGGGATGGCACTGCCACCACACGCACAGCAATGCACGGCCGTGACCAAGGCAGCCCCACCAACATTACAGCGCCAAGGCGGTGTCATAGCACTGAGCCTCCCAGAGCCCAGGAAGCGTTAGCATAATGCTCTCCGGCACATGATGTGACTCTCGAAGATGTCCTGTGCAGGGCTAAGACCTGGACTCCAAGATCCTTGTGGGTCCCTTCCAACTCGGAATACTCTGTGATTCCGTTAACACAAGCCAAGCAAGATGACTGCGACTGTGCTGCCAACACAAAGGAGCTCGAGGAGGCGATGGCAGCGCGACTGCCAGCCCACGCCTGCCAGGCAAGGCTGCACACAGAGCTCCACACACGCCCCACACACATGCACCCCACGAGGGCCGGGCCCCCGGGGGAGCCGCAAGCGAGCGGACCCACGCCAAACCCACGCGGGGCGACAAGGGGAGGGAACGCCCGCACACACCCACACACACGCACACCCACCCACACACACAGACACACACACACCGGCCCCCGTAGCTCCGCGGTCAGGACACACTGACCTGTGACGCTGGCCTGGGCCACCCGCTGCACAATCGCCTTCATGGCGCAGCGCAGCGCGGCCGGCGCCGAACGGGGACAGCTGCGGCGCCCGACAGCGGCGGCCGCTCCCCCGCGCTCCGCACGCAGCGCCCCCCGGCGCATGGGAGGTGCCGCCGCAGCCCTGGCACGGCCGCCATAGGGAATTCTGTGAGAAGGACAGGTGCGCACGGGACAGGCGGGCCCAGGTGTTTGGCCTTCCTCTTACTGCCCATAGGGATCTGGGGGGGTGCCTAGGAAAAGGAGAATATGCACGTAAGCAGAAGTGGCATCCGCTATAGGAACAGCTATAGGGACACAGCGGGGTGCCCGTAAAAATTTGTGGCTGGGAGGAGCACCCAGGAAAAGGAGGTGGTGGCTGTAAGGACCTGAGGAGTCCATGTGGAAAGGTGGGTCTGTAGGTGCATAGGCTGGGTAGGGCTTGGGTTGTAAAAGCTCCTATAGAATCAAAGGTGTGGGCTGCAAGGGCAGGGACACTTTGCACTAGGCCAGGTTGCTCACGGTCTTACCCCAAACCTGGCCTTGAACACTTCCACAGCTGGGGCATCCAAACCCTCCCCAGGCAATGTGTTCCAGCGCCCCACCACTCTCACAGTCAAGAATTTCTTTCTAATATCTAACCTAAATTTCCCCTCTTTTTATTTGTACCAATTCCCCCTTGTCATAGCACCACAGCTCCTGATGAAGAGTCCCTCTCCCTACAGCATCCCTGCAGGGCCCTCTTCAGAAATTGGAAGGATCTGGAAGCTGAGGTGTCTGGGTAGAGGAGATGGAGACAGCTTTCCATACAGCAAGATGGGAAACCTTAGAAACCTGTGGGGCAGGGCAAGATGTTTCCTAAATGAGCTGTAGGGAGAACCCAGTAGAAACAGGGAAGGTGATGTCCATAAAGACTAGGGAAAACCCTATAGAATGAACATTAGTTCTGGCCACAGAGCTGAGGGACAGTACCCTACAAAGGGACATAGCATGTGCAAGGATCAGGAAAACCCCAAAAGAAACAAAAGCCTGGAGCAGAACCTTCAGTAAGCATTTCTGCACTTTTAACTCATCTCTTGTGAGCTTTTATTTGAAGGACCATTGAGAACTCTCATACCCAAAACATTAAATTACATTCCTTCCCATTTACTAATCACTCCCAAAGTATCCATTTCAGAGCTGCCCAGCTGAGGAGCCATCCCAGATACATCGTGGATCATCCGGGTACGTCCCGCACACCAGCTGGGAAAGCAACTTCACAGCAGCTAGGCAGAGCTGCTGTTTCAGCAATGCAAGGCACAGTTTTCCAGCAGTGATCTGGTGCAGGAACTGGGATGATGTTCTCAGAGGTCCAGCACAACATTCTGAACAGCTCACTTCTCGGAAGGAGGGTCATCATTAGGAACAAAGAATGATACTGCACGCCTGAGCAGTCGAGTAAGAGGAGGCTGAACCTCTTTGTATGTTATTTCTGTTGTCACTGTCAATCCAAAAGGATATTCCTTAGTGCGTACTTCCTTGCGGGTCCCTTGGTTTGCCTCAGGATCATTTTCATTCTCTAAGGAATAGAAAGGATGGTAAGGGAGGGGAAGAAAAAAAAGAACACAGCAATGAAAGTCTTATCCCTTTACCATGGCAGCCACATGGACATTCAGTATTCTTTTTCCTTCTCCTTGCATTCTGAGGACCAGATAACAATGACTGGTTAACTGTAGCCAGAAAAAGTGATTTACTAGGGTAGGTCAGATACCTGCACTGGTACTGTACAATTATTAGTACTACAGCAGCAGTAACAACAGGCTTTCCAAGCTACCCACATTAAAGCTAGGCTCGAGGAGCCCAGTGCAAACACCTATTAATTTTACTGTTTGACCACCCTCTCAGCAAAGAAATGTTTCCTAATATCCAGCCTAATTCTCCCCCAGAACAGCTTTGAACCATTCCCACAGCGCGAAAAAAAGCAACAGGTTGAGAAGAGTCTAGTCTCCGTTCCTGTGACTTGAGATAAAGCACGAGCTTCTCCCAGCAACACGGGATATATCTTCCTTCAGGAGGGCCTGCCGGGGGCGGGCCGGGCGGACACCCGGGTCACTCAGCAGGCCCGAGCAGAGGCTGCGCTCCGGCAACCGCACAGCCGGATGTGCCCCAGGGGAGGGCGGGCAACAGCCAGTGTTACCTTCCCCGGCCGGGGAAAGCGGTGGGACGCGAACTGAGGGGATCCCAGCGCCTACGCTCGGCAGCCAGGAGAGCCCAGGACCCACCTGCGGCCGGGCTCTCCCTCACGCAAGCCCCGCCCCCCTGCACGCCCCGCCCCGGACACGACGCGCGCCGCCCGGGCTCTCCGGGGTCACGTCAGTCCTTTCCCAGCCCCCTGAGGTGACCGCAGACCCCGCTGCCGGTACCGGTGCTGGCTTTGTCCAGGCGGGTGTGGTAGATGAGGGCTCCCAGCGTGGTCCAGCCGCCCAGCGAGTAGAGCAGCGCGGCCCTGGCGTTCCACACGGCCGCGCGTGCCGGCTTCATCGCCGCCCGCGCGGACGCGTGAGAGGCCCCGCCCCCAACTGGGCAGGAGCGGGGGGCGGGGAAGGCGCGGGGGGCGGGGCCGGGCCGTAAGGGGAAACAGGAACCCGCCCATGGCACCAACAGCGGGATCTGGGGACAACACTAAGGAGCAGTGCCCCCACCCGGGCGAATGAATAAATTCATTCAAAAATAAATTAATTTGTTTTTCATTAATACAGCCCCCTGCTTGCTGAGACACCTCTTAAGAACATTAAAAGTTAAGCTAAAGGCTGTCAAAATCTCTGTTGGCTAAAACACCTTTTACACTCTAATTACGATGTGTGGAAAATGCAGAGTAAACAGAATATAGACAAACAGGAATACAAATAAATTAGAAGGGAGAAGTAAAAAACTCTCCCTGAATGTTTATTTCGTGTAACAGTTAAAACCCCTAGTTTAAAAGAGAGAAAAGGAAATGTAAATAAATTGGTCCACTTCTGTCATCAACACGATCCATGTAAATCCTCTGCTTCTACTGCTCAGTTTGATCAGTCACGATGCACTTGAAACTGCCAGCTTTTTAAGGTGGTCCATGAATACCTGGAGACTCACATCATCTGTCAGGATTGGAGCTCCTGATTCCTGCAGGAAAAAATAAAGAAATAATGAGCCTAAAATGCTATTGCTAACACAGGGGATGAACCGAAAGCAAATCAAATGTCAGCACTCAGAACTAATTGCCTGCTAAAACAACCACATTTTTCTCCTGCAAAAGACAGATGCTTCTCTTTGACAACAGCACCGATATTATCCTCTCCTACAATCTGAACTGCTGCAGGGAAGTCTCTTCTTCCTAAAGCACCAGGAATTTTGCTGCCCAAAGCTCTACACAAACAAGGTAAGCAAAGAGGATATAAAAGTCTAGTATTCTCAGCTAAATTAGATCTATATGTATCCATATGCTAGTTACTTTTTCCAGAATACTGGAAATGCATGATATCCAGGCTTGAAAATTCCACACTGATCATCCAATGCTGCCCACCAGTACTGCTGATCTTATCAACAACCATGATAAGGAATCAAAGACAAATGTAACACTGTTTGTGGCCACTTGGTGAGAGAGGATGGCTACTGCACACACAAACATGTCCATGCAGTAGCCAAAGGTGTCCATGAGTATTCTACAGCATTCCCAAACGCGAGCAGCTCTTCCATTGCTTACCTGGCCCCAGGCATAGAGGTTATTGTGGGTCTGAGAAGGATTCACTTTAGACAGGAGGAACCGGGCCTACGAAGACAAAAGAGGAGGAGTTTGGTAAAATGAGAGACCTGTCTGCTCCCTCAGGCTTCATCTCACCCTAGATGCATGGCCAGCAACGTTTCTCTGCTTTTGCAAGGTACTAATTTCACACAAGCAGGTTTCAAGCCCAGAAGTCCCTGCTTCACAGATATCTTGTTTCCCAGGGACACTGAGTGCCCTGCTACAGCAGGCTGTGCTCGCCTGGCAGGGCAGCTCTGATTCCATGGGACAGGAATCCATGGGACAGGAAACACCAGCACTGTTCTTCTCCCCATGCCACATCTGCTCTTCAGAAAACGGCTCAGTGCAAGACCAGTGTAACAGGGTCACATCAAAAATCAACACCAAATCTTTGGTTTGGAGCATCACTTCCTGTCTCTTAACTGCTACAAACAAGCACAGCACACTGCAATTCCAGGAAGAGTGAAAATAAGAACAATTTTATATCCTCATTCACTGTTTGAGAATGAAGAAACAGATGGTCAATCATTCAGCATTACTGTCCTAGCAAGCTAACTATAGGCACATAACCAAATCATTTCTTTTCCACCTTTATACTAGGGAATAAAAACATATTTAATTCAGCTTTCCTGTTGTTTTTCCACCTTCAGATTTCATAAGCATATCCAGCAAGTGATCAGCTTATTAAAAGACAGAGTTGTAGTAAAAAAGTGATGAGAAAATATGCAAGCTCTGTAGTTTGAACAACTAAACTGTGTTTGACTACCAGAACCACCCTTTCAGAAAAGCAGAATGAGCCATTTGCTCTAGGCAACAACAGAAAGAGTTCCTCCAGAAACTTCCTTACCTGACTGCCCCCGTGCTCAGTGTGGATGTACCGTGGCATTGGGAATCTGGTCTGCAGGATTTCCTGAGCATCATCCAGTGGGGCTTGCAGGAGATGCTTAAAGTTTTCATATTCAGGCATGTCTTGGTATCCAGCTTTCTGCCACTGTGCAATAGTCTATTGATGGAACAGGGAGGAAATGAAAATGGAACAGAGATGTCTACATGCCTACCCTTTCTACCCTGCATGTCTACATGTGCTTCTGCTTAGGGGGCAAACACACACCTTCACTACTCTGGCTACATTACTTTCTGAATGTAAGCACAAGCACCCAACACAAAAGCTGGCATCAATCTGTGCAGTACCAGAGCAATTTGTGGAAAATCTTCAATACATTTCAGTGTGTGCCAAAACAGAAACGAAGCATTTATACATCACTGGCATTTTAAATCTGACTTGGCCTTACAGTACTTTCAAGGTATCCATTGCATGTACCGTATTATGCAGCAATTCCTCTATACATATACAAGTCAGACACTCAGCTCCTCCCTTGTCTGAATCTTACCCGGCTGCTGAGTGTCTTGCTCTGCAACAGAAGATAGAAACTCTTTAAGGTAACTCCAGAAGATTTTTAGAAAGAGCCAGTATTTAAGCACTTCCCTCAGTCATGAGTGAAGGAATATAGCAGCAGCTCCCAAAAACATCCAGTATTTAAAAGCAAAAACTGGAAAACTGCCTAACTGGTTTCTTTAAGAGCTGCAGTACTTAAGGATGAAAACCCTGCAAGCAAAGCCTGTCACTTCTCTGAAAATACTTGCAACTCTGTTAAAATATGTATCATCTTGTAACTCTGCCCTTCTTCATTTCCAGTTTCTCTGGACTTTTCCAGACATGGTAAAGAACCAGCCTCATGGCCAAGCTAACACAACAGCTGCTACTCTGTGCAGAACATATCCTTAATGATTTCAGTATTATTTTTACTCTGACAGTGGTTGGAATTATATTCCAACAGGCAGCATGTATATGACACGGTCATTATGCTGTGTGGGCTTTGCAAGAAGTTAGTTTGTTAATATTTCATACTACCGGTTAATATTTCATACTACTATGCATGGCTGGAGGGAAGGAGCACAAACAGAAAGAGAATGTGTTTTACCATACCTCACCAAGGTAGATAACTATCTGGAAGAAAGTATCCATCAGTAGGATTCTGTCAGGAAGAATACTGCTGCTGTCCAAAAGCACTGGCTGGGGAAATAAAGAACAAAGGCAGACATCCCTAAGCCTTCAGATCTCACGGTGCCAGAGGGCAATTTCTATGCCCATTTATGTGTAATTTGATATGATCTTGAGCAAAAGTATCTTGTCCTGTAATAATTTTTAAAAAATCTATAGCAGCCTCCTGGGTGAAATAGTGTTACTTCAACTGAGTAATCATTATTTTGGGTTGATTCACCTCTTTCTGGAAAACACAGACTCACCTCAGGAGGCCCATGGAAAGAATAAGCATAAAGGATGGGCTGGATCATAATGAGGGACTGGGTCAGATCCTGCCTGGCAAAGTGGTGCCGGTAATAGGAAGATTCATCTGGACTGTTATTGAAGACCTGCAGGAACGGGGAGCGTCGCAGGTGGAAGATGAACTGCACCAGAAAGAGGAGTGAGAAAGAAATGTCAGCCAAAATTGCCAAAACCTCTGGACCCAAGTCCAGTATTTTTGAACAGCAAATTCTTGGGGAAAGTCTACCCCTTAATAACTCCTCAGACTTCTTCCCTTTTCAGTCTCTTGCCAGTCCATTAAATTAAAAAGCACATGTTCCTCCCCTTCTGAATCTGACAAATAATACAAGATGCTTTATCATCATTCCCACTCACCCCTGCACACTTTTCCCATGGCTGTGGGAAGTGACATTCTTACCTGAGGATACAAAGAAAATGATTCTGACAGCCTAAAGGAGTTGGGATCATCTTTGTTGTATTGTCCAAATTTCTGACACTGTTGGAAGCAAAGTGGATACTCTGGTTATCTCTCTCTTTTTTCTATTTTTCCTTCTTTTTTAACAGAATTTACATCTCTTTTTCTACAGGTTGTTTTTCTGGTTTTAATTTTTAAACAATCAAGGCATGAACCTGACAAGAACAATTACTACAGCATTTACAGGCTATTTTTCTTTAAGTCAGTAGTTTCTCTGTCTTGCTGGAAAGAGAATGAAGATTCAATCTATTTCGATATATCTATTAATAAAGTCTAGATTTGAAATTATCCAAGAATGAAAGAAATGGTGCCTCTAGAGCACTACCTATTTTTTCCCATTAATTCAGGGCTCTTACACCTAAACTGTTCCATACACAATGGAGTGCTTCTTGCAGAACAGCAGCAGACCAGTATTTCACCATTTCACTGAAAATAAGTATCAGTGGTTTTAGAAATTAAACTACAAATGATCCCACAATCATTTCAGCATACAGCTTGCCCCTGTTTGTGCTTGTGCTCCAATCTCTATTTGACTGGCCCTGTTTTTTCAGGGTTTGATGTGCCATACTGTGTTAGTATGTGGGTGTTTGGACAAGACTAGCAATGATTTAGACAATTTGGCCTTGCGAAATTTAAAGCAAGATACAGTAGGAGGTTGCAGAATTAATTCAGATTACTATCCTGAACTTGGCCCACATCTGAATGCTGTGTCCAGCTTTGGGCTCTCCAGTACAAGACATGGATATACCGGACTGGGTGCAGCAGAGGCCACCAAGTTAGTCAGGGGTTGAAGCATCTTATGAAGAAAATTAATCTGAAGAAGGTGGGTTTGTTCAGCCTGGTGAAGAGTGGGATCAGGGAGTCAACTTGCTGTCTACCTGACTGGTAACTGGAGAAATGGAAATTCTGATTGAGAGACAGAGGCAGGGGAGAGAAAGAAAAACAGTGACTGTGATCAGACATTGGAATAGGCTGTCAAGAGAAGCATAAGAAATCCCACCTTTGTAGATCTTCGAAATGCAACTGAACAAGACTTGGAGCAGGCTGCTCTAACTTCAAAGTTGGTCCTACTTTAAGCAGGAGGGTTGAAACAGCAACCATCCCACCTGCATTATTCTGTGTTTTACTATCCCTTATTCAATCCCAGGTTTAACCCTTTCAGCACGATGGGATGTTTATCTATCCCATCCTAAATCTGTTGATCACACTAGGTTCTGGGTTATTCCATGCTACAGCTATGTGAGCATGATCCAAGCACAAATAAAGCAAGTCAATCAGAGAAAAGATTGCTGTTGTATCTTTTTTACTGAAATCAAGAATGCCCCCAAGCTCAGTGTGTTGGTCTTACCAGCCTGATGAGCTGCCTGTCCAGCCAACGCAGAACATCAGGTCCCTCCTCAGACTCAGCTCTATACACTCCCAGCCGTGCCATGAGCACAGCAGCTGCCTCCTGGTCAAACGCAGCCTCAATGTGCTGGAGTTGAGTCTGTGCATCTGCCCAGCTGCAGGGTTAGCAAAGGGTTAGGGCCACGTGCATCCATGTGTGCCAAAGCATGCAACAAGAAGCCAGGAATCCCAGCACAGACTGGAGCTGAAGTTGCTACCACTCTGCCAGAGTACTGGCACGGGGTACTCACTTTCTGGCTATGGTGGTGACACGAATGCGCCTCTGGGTGCTGGAGTGCTGATACTGAGTGACAAACTGCACTGCCCCTCTGCCTCCCTGAGGGATGGGTGCATTGTGCTACAAATGAAACAAGGTCAAACTTCAAAACACGGCAGCTTTTTCATAACTATTCCCAGCTGTAACAAGCTCCCAGAGTACATAAAAGAAAGCGACACATGCAAAAAGTTTCTGAAATTATTTCCTCATCACAAAACATGTGGCTGCTTTGCAACCATCCACCTGCATCACAGGGGGGTGCCACTGCATTTTCTGCACCTGTAACAAGTAGTTTGAGGAGTAAAAAAGATGATTTAAAAAAAAAAAAAAAAAAAAGAGAAGCCAGGACTGACCTGATTTACCACTTCAAAGTAAATGGCCAGAGTTGTACTGGGATCCAGACTACAGATTTTCCATTGAGACGTCCCTCCAATTCCAAGTTCCTGCACAGGATCAAAAAGAAAGCAGCAATTTTCCTCCAGCAGCAGGAAAGGCAAACTTATATTAAATTGTGATCAGAGGTACAAGTAATGACAAGCCTTCTAGATTCCTTATCTTTTGGGCATGAATGAAGTTACTGAAGGCCATGCAGTTAAAAGAAAGCCTTAGGAAGCAAGAATTTAGTCTAGGAAAGGCTGTAAGTTCCTAGGGATGTTTCCTGGAAAACTATGATGTTCTAGTTCAACTGTAGGTCTAGACAGAAACTTTGCATTGTATATTGACTTCTTTATGGAAGATTTTTCCATGTCAGAAACTTACATTTTCAGAGACACATGGCCCTTTAGCATTCAGGGATGTACATGGTCCAATGGCTCCTGCAATTTTCAGCTCCCTGGATGTCTTGAACAAGGTTAAAAAAAAAAAAGGCTCTTTTTTCATGAAGTCAGTCAAAAAAATACACACAATTGAAATGAATTGCTCAGCTTTAATGAGACTTTTTTTCCCCAGATCATCCACTGCTACAATTAGTGAAGGTAAAAGAATCTACAGAGCTACATTTTAATAATGAAGACATATTTATAGGGATGAAACAGTATGAAATGTTCCATGTTGAGTGAGGAGAGGCTGCTTTAAAATAAAACAAAAACAAACCAGCCAAACCAACCAAACAAACAAAAACCCCACAAAATTTAATACTAAGCTTCCAAATAAAAATCCCTCCAGTACTGTGCTTCTCCCAAAGAAGCACTACATCTGACCTCAAACATGTAGACGTTCCTATACCCCAAACAGCCCAGAAACTTAAACTGACTTTTTAATCAACAGCACTTGTATTTCCCCATTACTGTCATCCAATCAAACTCATGTCTCACCTTCACATCCAGATTTGCACCAAAAGCCATCCGAAATTCCCCATTGTAGCCTTTGCTAAATACCCGCTGGAAGGTCTGCTTGAAGAGAGAAGTGTTGAAAGAGTCTCCCATCACCATGTGTCCTCTGGGAAAGAAAAAACAAGGGAACTGAAGCAATTGGGAGCTAGAAGTACAAAGCATACATCCCTGAACCCCTGACACGTGCAAACACATGCAGTTACTGCTTTAGAGCATGCCTCTGCATAGGCAGGATTCACACCAGGGAGGGCAGCTTCATGGGTGCCTCCTACAAAGCCACACAGGTTAGTGCTCTACCTCTGTCAGTTTGCTTTCTCAACTCTATTTCTTGCCATTGCTTCAGCTGCCTTCAAAATGTTTGTGTTTCAACCCTGGAAAACTCTGTGCTCGGCCTGCTTTCCCTGAGCAGGGCTGGAACCACCCACACCACACCATGGGTGGATGCACCACTGCAGCACAAGGACGGTGCTGTGCCTCCCCTAAGAGCCCTGGCAAACCCAGGCCTGACCAGATGCAGCTCGGTAACACATCCACAGAGTCAAACAGCCTCTCTTCTCCCTGCTGAGCACTGAGGGGTTATTTACAAACACCTTGCACTTGCAGTAAGACATGCCAAATCCCCAAAAAGCCTGGGTTAACACACAGCCTTCCTCACAGAGACGATCTCCAGCAGTATAGAACACAGACATTGACCTCTTAAAACATGTCACTTAAAACTAGGCCCAGGGAAGTCAAGAATCCCTGGAGAAAGCATAAGCGAGTTGTTAAGCAAAGAAAATCTGGCCCACATAAAGAAAGCTTCTACCCACCATTGAGTTTTCGAACAGCAGTGCTAATTCACATGCTGCTTTGAGACTCCAGAAATGTGCTCTGGGATCAGGTGAGGCTTGCCATAATTCCTGGCAAATTCAAACCACAGTTCAGAACAGAACTATAACAACCTTTCTGCCCTGACAGCACACTTAACTGCTTCCTGAACTATTCTCTCCCTCCAAAAAAACCCCAAAAATGCAGGTGCCAGGTGTGTGCTGTCCTGCCGTGAACATACCCAGTGACGTTTGCACAGCACTTCATCTCCAGCAGCCCCGTCTGGTCTAGGGCACAGGCGTAGATGTCGATGCAGTGCCCATTGGCTGCAGAGCGGTTGGCCAGAGTCTCGTAGTGCTGGGAATGCATACCCAGGGGTTAGGAGGCTGCAATGTGCAAATTCTGCTGCTCCCCACCTCAGGCCAAAACAAGGTACTACAGATGGGACAATCACCAGTGCTGTGGTAACTAAAGAGATGTTGGCTGCAGCACACTGCTCCCTTCTAGGGTGAGGGATGCATTTGGATGAGCCTGAGCTTATTGTCTCAAACAGAAACAGTGTATAAACGACATGGGATCATCCAGTCTGTGATGACTTGGTGGGAACCCAAAGATATGGGAACCAAGGTGATAATTAAGTGAACAGGTGTCATCCTGCTTTATCTAAGTGGACAGGCACATTTCATATCTGACTTTTTACTATTTTAATTTTTTTTTATATGTCAAGAAGACAAAGGAGGCTTTCTGGAAATGACTCGTTCTTAGGAGACAGATTTTTTTCCTCTCCAGAAGGATGTGGATGAACAAACTCTCCACTCACCATCAGCTAAGAAACAACACTGAAATACTTTCTTCTGTGAGAAGGCACAAGACCAGGATGGAAAACTAAACAGGAGAAAGTTTTTTTACCCTTCCCTTAACCATCCTCATTATTTAGCGTACACAATGACTCGGATTATTTCGAGGACAACCATGCAACCCATGTGGTGCTCTGACACAACATTCAGTTTCAGCTTTTAAACACACCCATCAAGCCCTAGTACCTACTTTGGTGGCCTTCTTCATGAACCTTGCATTATCCTTCTCTATGTCATGCCAGGAACGGATGGGTGTCTTCAGTTCATCTCCCACCACCATGCCTGGCCCTTGTGTTGGTGGCCCACCTGTGAACAGCATTATTCTGGCCCCTGTGTTTGGAAATGTACCCTAAAATAAAAACAAGGACTTGTATCAGAGAGGGGGAGAGGGGGAGGGGGACAGGAAAAAAGGAAATTGATTAAATGGCAACAATGCTTTCTTTAGAGAAGGGTCAGTACATGCTTCTGCAATGTCAGTGGGGATCTGTCCCTGCTAGAGGCCACCTCAAATACTGATGCATTTCCTGACACTCACAGCACACAGATAAAGTTTAAACCCAAACCATGTCAAACTTCATGTCATCAAAACAGGAAGTAGGTAGTTTCTGTTTTACTTCTATCTTAGATTATATTAAGATAAATCCAGTGCATAGCATCACCTCTTGCATGGCAATACATGCAAGAATCAGAGACCTTTAAACATCTGCAAATTTTACCATCTAGATGGAACCTTCCAGCCCACTCTACATCAGCTGCTGCTAGCGCAGCTCAAATGTCAGTAAAGACAAATTGCACCTTGCACCTCACTGCAACCCAGCTGCACTGACACTTGCACTCATCTCAGCAAGCATGGCCATATGCTTACTTTCACCTGCTCATTTCAAACAACAGCATTAAAAGTACCTCCAATAAGCCAACTGCAATTGAAAGAGCCACTCCAGTAGAACGTAAGGGTCTCTTTCCCTGGGTCACTGGCCATGGGTCCCTTTGCAGCTCTCCAAGCAGATCTGTTAAATTCATATCAATCTTATGCACGGGCTGTAGGAACCTGCAAAAACGTAAACACAACGTTTCCCTGCTTCTAAGTTCAGATAAGAAAAACGTGCCTCTTTGTTCCTGGCACACATAAATATCACTGAGACAGTAATCAGAAGTGAAGAGACATGAAGCAGGTTGCCTTCTTACATCCAAACTTTCCAAGATAACAAGCCTGTGCAAAACAAAAAATCTGATCAAGGCAAGACATCAGGAACTGACAAGAAGGCAAAGTCACACAAATAACAGGAAAGAAGTTCAAAGGTGAGTTTGCTGAAAGGCATGAGAGCTAAAAAAGAGAAGCTGAGAAAGAGAAAACTGTGCTCAATGGAGGTAAATAACTGTGACAAGACAATACCAATTGTGACAAGACAATACCAATTCTTTTCCCCTCTTGGGAAACCCAGAGCTAGAAGCGTGACCTACTGGCATAAAGGGGCATAAAACATCTGCCCTGCTGTGTGCTATGCTATTGAAGCTTACCTGCTGGAAATAACAGGTTGCTCTGGAGTTTGAAGAGGTCTTCCCTGTTGCATGGGGACAGCCGGCCTCGAAAGCCCAAGCATATCCTAAGAAGAGTAAAGAGAAGGCAGAGGAGATGTACTGTTCAAACACTAGAAATATTATTTATATTATTATTTAATATATCCTGAGGCCTGCAATACTACAGCATTAAATATACTTCAACCTGTAAAATTATTCATCTTTGCACTGCACTAGGAATGGATCATGGGTCCCTTATGTGAGATACACAAACTCAATCTTAAACAAGCTTCCAAGAAACTTACAAAGGCAAAAAGACAGGACAGATACTGGGAGGGCAACAGGCTCACAGCTGAGAGCACTAAGCCCTCCTTCTCCCAGAGAGCCCTGTGCTTGAGAGCCCAAGAGAGGTGAGAGGTACAAGCCCCTGGCCTGAGGGATGGCAGAGCAGCCAGGGATGGCAGAGCACACCTGTATTTGCTTGGCTGTCAGGTCCTTGGTGCCCCGGAACACATAGCTCTTGGAAATCCCTTCACAGCTCAGCTCATGAACCTGGACCATCCGGCCAAAAGTGATTAGCCCTACTAGGGCATCGGGAGGCAGCAGGCTCAGGGACATCTGCAGGGACTCCTTCAAGGCCTGCAAATCCTCCTCTTCCAAGCACGTGTCCACAACATACAGGAAGATCAACGGCGTCTGCGGACCTCGCTGATGTGGGAAGAAATAACATTTTATAAAGCCTCCAGCTAAGGAATAAAATGAGGCCCTTCTTAAGCACCTTGCAGACATGGTATTTATTTGCATTATCCTAAGAAAATTTTACATGTATATCATTTGTCACAAACAAGACAATTGTGGGAGCTTCAAACTCGCCTGTGGTTCATTTACCTGCACTATATATTCAATTGTTGAAAATTGAGGCATAAGTTCTGCTGGCTGATTGACTTCAGAAATGCCCGCATATGCTGGGGGGAACTGAAAAAGAGAACAAAAAATTAGGACAAGGAAGTTGCAGGACAAAAATGCAGGGCTCTCCTCTGCAGCACAGAGCCTGCCCTGCTGATGATATGGTCATTCAACTTTTTATTTACTGCCGTTGCACCAACCTGATTAATTAATGACAAGAAACCTACAGTGCTTTTCCTAAGCACAGACAACAAGTGGCCAGCAGGATGGACAGCTTCTCAATCCAGTGTAAATAAAAGGTAAGGCTACAGCAGCAATAATGTATTGAAATTCTTTTAGCCATAGTTTCTGATGGCAAAAGTCTACTCAAATCTAATGAATTCCATATTCCGCAGCAATACTAAATATCAAATGCAAAAACCCCACACTGGAACACATGGAACAAAATAGCACTTTTATCTCCTTACTATGCTCTGCGTGCCAGTAAAACCACTGACAAGATGTCAGGTAAAGCAGACTGTACTCTGGCCTCAGCAAGAGAAGAAGGCCAGGGAAAGGGATCTAGAGAAGCAGAATTTATGTTTTATGTCCACAGAAGGCCATCAATAAAGTGTTCAGTGAAAAGGTGGATGTCCATTTTCCAACTTACCTGGTTTCTCTGAAAACAGAAGTTACAAGCCCAAAGCTTGGCCCGATAGTCAACTTGGCTGCAAGGGAAAGATGAGGCATTCGTGTGACTTCAGGAACAATTTTACAGCACAGCTTTACAATTAATTCATTAATCCATGCTGGTTCACAGCATTGCAGAAGAAACAGACACTCCAGCTTGAATAGCAAGTGTTTTAGGGACTCAGATTCTTGTTCTGTTACCAGGAAGTTCATTAGCTACTCCAGCCATGCCATCAGCATGAGGGACCACTGACAGCTCTCTGAAGCTCAGCCCTTGCCAGACACAGACTTGGGTCTAATAATTCTTCCACAACACTTAGGCTCATCTCATTGTCTTACTGTTTGTGCAGCTGTAGCACACAAGTGCTCCAGTTACAGAGCAGCAGGAGCCATCCACCCAGATCTTGTGCAAACACGGAACAAACAGGTTGTTCCCTGTCCCAGAGTTTACTCTCCCCAGCCCAGTACTACATCCTGCTAGTGTGGGTTGTCTCACCATGTTCTCATTCCATGGCTTTTATCTCATTTCACTTCCTCTTACTGACCATTCCCTGCTTTTTCTCAGCCCAACGCCATGCTCTGAGTATGCATGATCATCATATGATTTTGGGAACAAGATATTTCTCTAAAATTATTTCATTTTGCTCGTACTGGAACTGACCTACAAATGTCAGGATGTGCAGGAAGCAGGAAAACAAGTGAACATCATAGTCCAGAACACAGTTATTGCCTCATTCACCATGAAATTCTCTGGGATGGTGAGAGGACTCTGCCTTAACAGCCTCCCCCCCGAAAGACCCTCCTGTGTCCTCTGCTCTTGCCAGCTCTACTAACAGGCATGCTGATGTATGGATTTTAACAAGCCCACCACATCTAAACGAAAGAGGCTGCCAGGTATTGGGCAGAGAAAAAAGGGGAATAAGGAAGTAGTGAAGTTCAGATGAAAATTAGGTACTATCCAGCCTCTTCCAACACCCCCAGCTGAGCAATTCCTACCAGAGTGGGTTGAGCACAGCTTTGCAGGTTGGCCTGCTGCAAAGCACCGGTTCGTACTGCACAGGAGGCAGGTCCAGACGCTCCTTCAGCGGGGTCAGGAGACAGGCCAGGGGCACAACCATCCTTGTGGCCTCCAGCCTGCTGGAGGGCCACACGTTCCAGCTGAAGCGCACTCCATCACGCTCCTCATTCTGCTGGATGAACTCCAGATACGTCGCCATGGCCCTGCAGAAGCTCTGAAAGGACATAAGAAGGCACGTTCAGGCAGCAGCCACTTGTGTGGACAAAAGGCCAGCAAAGGAGCTCAGCAGATCAACTACAGGTGGGGGCACAAGACACTGCAGGACAAAGCCAATACAGTACAATGAATTAATCCCATTATCAAATGAACCACGTGAGTCCATTAATCTCTTCTGTCCAGTGCTCTCATCAACATTACAGACAACTAAAACACCACCAAATCCAACAAAGAAACAAGGAAAGCTGACACTCAAAGTCAGAATGAGAGAGTTTTTAGTTTTTTCCCCTTATGAGTCACATATAACATCTCAAAATCCAATCAGCCTCATGCTGGCCTCAAGGCAATCCTGCCTGACTAGGTCAGTAAAGGAAAACAGGCCAGATTTGCAACACATCCCAGAGCCTTCAGCTGAAATGTTGCAGGGAGAAAAGGAGGCCAAATCTGAGACCAAAACAATCACAAATGTTACCAAGCTGCCAGCCCGACCTGCTTACAAAGAGAAAGGAGTACATGACAAAAAGTCAAAAGAGGTCTTTTGGACACCCACTCTGTATGGCATCATTGTCCCACTGCCAGTTAGGATGGCAATGAGAGTCCAGAAGACTTAGAAAACATCAAGGAGGAATATCCCCAACACAACAGACGAGTCATTCTTACTAAACTCTTCAAAAAAGACACAAACAAGAGCTTCCAGGCCATCACTATTTTTGATTTCTCTGAGAAAGGCAAGGACAAGCCTACCAAAAAACTTACTTGTCAAATCCAGACCACAACCACCTAGCACCAGCAGAAACTCACAGAGGCAAAAGCAGCAGCTCCACAACCTGCTTCAGACAAGAATATTCAGAGGTTCACCTACAGCTGCAGATGCTCCAGGATTACCTTACTGCTGGTCCTCACTTCAGGTGGGATATTCAGGAGGGCCACACACATAAGAAATCAGAAGTAAAACCTCCCCTCAGAGAAGGGGAAGTTTTGGTGTAACATTTTTCTACAGAATTCCAAATTCACTAACATTTTCCTTTTCCTTGCTATTAAGGACATAAATCAAGCTTAGGGAGAATTGCCCCATGTTTCCACCCCCCTTACTGGATGGACAAACAGAAGAGCTCACAATACATCCCCACCACAACAAATAGGTTTGTCAAGGTGAAAGTCAGAGCTGAGTCTCCCTGTAAAAGGTCTTACACACCAAAACAGCAATACAAACATTTAACATCTCAGGTATGCAGCACAGCCACAGGACAAATTTATTCCATGTTTCTCCAACGGTAGCCCAGCACCACTTCCCCGCCCCAGGTAGAGCCCCGACTGCCATGCTGGGTTTGCCATGGGCTGTGGCCCTACTTTGGGGTCAGGACAGGGGGAGAACAGGTGTAATCACACAGCTGCTGCGCTTGGCATGGCTATAGGGGACACCACAGATCCCCCGTGCAGCCATAGGCGCCACCTCCGCCTCCCAGAGCCCTGAACCCCAACACGGCCATCGGGCAAAGCACTGACCCGCTGCACTGCTACAGGCGACACTGCTGACCCTCCACAGGGGACACGCCTGACCCCAGCCCTGCCCTGGGGGACACTGCCGATCCCCAGGCCGGCCAAAGCCAACACTGCCGAGCCCGTGCCGCTCTGTGGGACACTGCGGACCCCCATGAAAGCACCGCGCCAGGGGACACCGCTGACCATGCTCAACGCCCCTTCAGGGGACATCATGGACCGCCCCCTCCAGACCCTCCTCCAGGGGACACCCCTGACCCCTTCCCCGTCACAGGGGCCGTCACTGACCGCCTCACACCGTCTCCCCTCAGAGGACGCAGACCACCCTCATTCCCATCCCCATTCCCTTGGAGCCCCGCCGCTCCCACCTGCCCGCGCCGCTCGCGCCGCTCCCTCCCGGCACGCCCCGCGCGCCCGGCAAGGCCACCTCAGCGGTAGGCACTGCCCTTAGCCAAGATGGCGGCGGCGGCACACCCACCCCGCCCCCGCAGGGCTCTGCCGCCATTTTAGCTAAGGGCACGCTACACCGCCTGTCAGAAGACGGGGAGAGGCGTGCCCCTACCAAATGTGGCGGGGCGGCCGCGGCGAACTGCTCATCTTGGCTAAGGCGCGGCTGGTTCCGGGTTGGAATGGCGAGGTACAGGGTGTCGGTGCTAAATGTGGGGTGCGGTGCCGCGTTCTTGCCCTGGCATGGCGTGAGGGAAGCAGCTCTGCCCTTGAGGGGCTCAGCTGCTTGGGAGTACGCTGTCGTGTTCAGCAGGCAGCATAGAACTTCCTGGGAAGAGGTTATGAGTAACACTCCACTAATAACACCGAGCCACTTTTAAAAGAAATAAACTGCGAGCCCGTCACAGTCTCACCTCTCTCTCAGTTCCCGGCTCCTCTCTGGGGTAGAAAGTTCTGTCTCCGAGCACGTCGGCTCAGCAACACATGCTGGACAAAGTCATGAGTCCAGCCCAGCAGCAAGGCAGGGACAATCCATTGGATTTCCCTCCGGCTCTGTTCCCTGACCAAGCTTTACCCCCACATCTGCTTGAGGCCACAGTGGTTCATCACTATGCCAGGAAATCTGTACCCCAGCCTACTGCAGTGCCCAGACCCTCTGGAGAGGAGAGGTCCACGGATGGACACAATTTTCAGGGAGCCTGCAGCTATGTGGTAGAGGTTTGGCACAGTTGACTTGCCCCAGGAATTCGCCTCTGCTTTGAAATTAGGCAAATACATTCTCTCTTTTGTTGCTTCCATCTTGTGTTGCTTCCCAGACTCTGTTCCAAAGCCAAGGAGGTAAGGCCTTTTCCTAGTGAGCCCAAGACAGGAATCCTCCCCTGCAGCTTTGTGCGATGCTGTGCAAGAGGTGTTTGTCCTATCTGAATGCATGGATGCAAATCCATTCCTGAATCCTGCAGGCTTTCACACATATTCAATATGCAAAGGCATTGCAGTGAAATACCTCAACCTATTTCTAATAGTTTGGGTGTTGCCTTACAATTATGCAGTGATCAGCTTATAAATATCCTCCAGGCTTCCATGTGGGAACCGATCCACCTTTGCTTAAAGGAAATTATTGCCCTGTGATCAAGTCTACTCATCTATACACTCGGTGGGGGGGTGTCCTGTTTTCTTTCTTTTAAATGCAACAGAAATCTGTGTTTGGAAAGTGTAGAGTACAATTCCAGGTTCAAAACAAAGCAAAATGAAATGCTGTCTGAGGTGCACATTAGTCTTGTCTTCCCAGCTTCCTGACATCCCAAATACAGTGGGAATAAAGTAGAATCATACTACTGATGTGTGTATGCTAAAGTTAATTACTCAGCATACAATGTTAGTTAATTACTTAGCTAGTAATGTTAGCAAATTACTAGTATTGCTAACATTCTCAGAGCCAGGACTGGTTCTCCAAATAGGAGGCAAAGCAAATCTGCCTTTCTGAAGTTGCCTGTTTGTTTACATCTTCCTCCCATTGCCACATCTCAACAGCAAAAAGCCTTACCAGGACCCAAGGCTTCAAGGCCATAGTGCACCCCTCAGTGGCCATATTGCCCAAACATTAGATTAACCAAAATATTGAACAACTATTGTGAGTTTGTGTCCTGCTTTCAACTTCCAGTTAATTTTCCTCCCTCAGAGCTGGTTTAGTGCTGCATTTTTGATTCAGGATCAGGAAGATGTTGATAACACCCTGATAATTTAGTCCTTGTTGAGCAGTTCTTATGTTAAGTCAAGGACTTTTCAGGTTCTCATGCTGCTCTGCCAACCAGGAAGCTGGGGGTGCACAAGAATTTGGAAGGGGATAAAGGCAGGACAACTGATCCCAAGTGGCTCAAGGGATATTCCTTATTCCTCATCATATGGTGTCATGCTGAACAATAAAACTGGGCTGCTGGTGTCCAGCCCACTGCTCTTGCACTCCTTGGGCAATGGTGAGCAAAAAAAGAGCAACTGTATTGTTCATTACTTGATTTATATAATCTCTTACCATTATTTTCCCTTCCTTTTCTGCCCTGTTGAACTGTCTTTATCCAAATCTATGAGCTTTACTATTTTTTATAGTTGTCTCCCTCTTCCCACTGGGGAGGAAGTAAGGGAACACCTGTGTGGTGTTTACCTGTCTGCTGGGATAAACCAAAGCAGTTTGGAAGAAGAGCACAATCGTAAAGCCCAAACAACCCAATTAAAAGCTTTCCCAGAAGCATTTCCTGAAAGAATCACAAGCTTGCTCAAAAAGTGGGAGAAAGGAAAACACCACAGGCTGCCTACACAAGTCCCAACTTGGTTTGTGTTTAACAGCAGAAAGAGAAGAGAGCTTCGAGCTCTGGTTCCTGTCCTTCCCCTTCTCCAGATCTCCCCAAGAGCGACCAAAGTGAATGACCAACTTTCTCATGTTGGAAGGGAACGTCTTCAACGAGAACTTGGACACACCATCCATAGAGCTTGTCAAAGTACCTTTTAGTCTCCTCCAGGCAGCAAGCTAAGCTAGGCTCAGCATGGCTGAGGAGGGCCTGGCATTTCTCACAGGTGAAATGAGAGAAAATCCCAGCCAAGCAGAGCAGGAGCAGGCAAAGGTAGTCTGTGTGTGGCAGAGGATAGCTCTGTTTGAGGTGTCTGTACCGTGTGTCAAAGCATCAAGTGTTTAGCAGCAAGAGGAGACCCAGTTGTCTCTACTCACTACAGTTTCTTCCCAAATTCTGCTCTGCATGTGGAGGCAAAAAAGAAGCCAGTGTGGCTGAAGACCGAGCTTTTTCCTTGCTGGAGCCTTGGGGGCGCCATTCCGGTAAGAGACAGGAGATGGTGCTCTAACAGCACCAGAGGAACAACAATTACCTATCACACTTCCAACGGGTGTTACTGTCAAAGTAAAAATAAAAAATCCCCAACCAGCCAACCAAACCCAAGGAAAAAAAAAAAAAAAAAAAAAAAAAACCACCAAAAAAAACCCCCAAAAAATAACCAGCCACTCAGCCTTTACCACTCAGAGGTAAAAGTTTTCACTATCAAAGTTTCAAGTTTGCCATTCATCCTAATGTTTTAAATTTTGAAGTGTAAAGGCTATGCATGCCCGGCAATAGCTGCCAGCTGTACGCTGTCAGTTCACAATGCAGCCAGCTACCGTAGTCAATGTTTCTCTTGGAATTAAAAAACAAATTTGCACTCGATTCCGTGTGAAAAATGGCATCTGGGTGTGTCCACCCTCCAACTAGCCTTTGGATAGTTGGCTACTACTAATGAGGAAACCACTCAGAAGAGGCTCATATGTGGACACCAGAATCAGGGCTCATGAAAACAAGGATGAGCTCTCTCCAGCTCAGGAGGGATCTCTTGGTCCTGCAGCTGCTGAACTCTGATCTCTTGTATGAGGCCTGCGAAAATAAATGAGCAGATCATGCTTCTAATTTGTCATCCATGCTTTAAGGGATAATTTAGCTTTCTATACATAAGCGTTTTCCTATCGAGCACTGGAGCTACTATAGTAGCTTCCTCAAAACATTACATTTCATACCACTTTGGAAGAGAGACAGCTTCACCAGGGAGATTGACAAAACTCAGGACACTATTTGTGCTACCTTTTAGCATTTACTCCCTTTTCAGATAAGAATGTCAGGCTGATAGATCAGCCACGTTCCTGGAGAAACAGAGTGGCAGAAAGATAATTTTTCTGATTCATATAGAAATAGATCAGACAGATTCCTATCTGTAAGAAACAAAATAGAAATTACTTCTCCCTTATAGGCACTTTTTTCCAGATCTGGGAAGTCTTGTTATAGCTTCAACACTAACAAGATGCAGATACCACAAAGGTCATCTAAGCCAGATAAATTCAATGCCAAAATTTAAAGAGCTTAATAAACTATCTCTCTACTTCCTAAAGCTCTTCGCTGAGAAGCTTTCTCTCCTTTTTCTTATTGCCAGTAAATGTGATTATAGAGCATAAAGTGACATACCTGCATGATAAAGTCCTGTTGTTTTCCTGAAGTTATCTTCTAGCTGCAGTAGAGCACAAACATTGTGTTATCTCTGCAGCAGCAGGACTCAGGAGGCCATTGTGTCAGGTCCCCTTTGAAGGCAGGAAGACAAAAGCAGCCCCACATATCAATGAAATTACCTTGGGTGGAATAAAGGATTCTGATCCAAGGCTGCCTCCAGGGAAGAGAGCAGCATTTTCCCCTTGGCTTCTCTGTACTGAGTGGTTAGAGGGGGCAGAGGAAGAACAAAGCTCCGATCATTTCACCTCATTTCTTTTGTAAGAGCTCTTCTGCTTCTGTAGAGGTATGCATCCCTTTCACCTGGAGACAACACTGCAGCAAAAGGAGAGGCTGCTGGAGCTGCTCACATCACTGGGACAGTCCAAGTCTTCCCATGGACTTACCAGCTTATCAGTGCTCATTGTTTGCTCCAGTACACACCCAACTGCTCCCACACAAGGAGCCTTTGCCTCTGCATCCATGCCCTCCCTGCATCGGACAGGAGCCATGGGAGGTTTTTTTCCCTTTGTACAGCACTTACCCCCATTAAGGAGGTAAATGGAAAGGAGGTAAGGAGGGAAATGGAAATCAAGCAAGATTTGAACACTTTCCTATGTGATCCAGACCACTTTTAGAAAGTGCAAACTCCTGGACAGTATTGAAAATGCTGATGTAAAATCTCTTACCATTATGAGGTAAACTGTTCCAAAATCTATGTTAACTCTCTGTCAGGGTACCCAGGATGCTGCTAACTCGGCCAGAGATGCCTTCCCACTGCCCTCCCCCAACACAGTGTGCAGAGGGCTTGTTTTCAGCCAGGCACATTTGAAAATAGACAGATGCAACAAGTCCTGTGTTGTGCTTGACCCCGATTGTTCCCCCCAGTGCTGGGAGACCGTTGTGAAGCTACTGGGTAATTGTCAAGAGATCCAGCCTGGCCAGAGCCAGCTGAAGCCACAGGCAGCGAGTGGTACTGGGGCTGGATGTCTGTGCACAGCCCCTGTACACCCCACCCTTCCTCCTAGCGTGTCATTCCAGCCCTCTGCTGCTCTGGATGCTGGAATGTATAAAATTTTTCTGTCTCATCAGCCCAGAGCAACCCTTTCTCTTATGGAAAACTTACCTTCCCAGAACACCTCTTCTCTAGATTCCAGTGGAAACATCCATGTATGTGATACAGCTGCAGAACACACCACCAGAAATTTGATGTTGAAGGAATAAATAAGCAGATGCATTGCTAGGCAGCAATACGGGAAATGAAGCACAGATGTACATAAGAAAAATCAGGGGTTTAATGATAAATTAGCAGGTAAGAAAGATAATAAAGAACCAGTAAGTGTTTGACATATTCAGAATCTTTCCCACATCAGATTCATAGTCGTCAATTAGATGGAAGCTATCATGAGAGAAAAGTGTCAGCTTTAGAACTTAAGCATCCATCAGCAGCGTTAATCTGAAAGCAAAATCTGAGATTTCATTCTTGGTACCACTTGTTAGCAAGTTTTTCTGATCAGCTGTGAGGGACTGGTAAGTGTTAAGACTAAAATGTCTCAACCTTGTTTGAACTTTATTTTCAACTGTTGCTTAGAAATCTGTTTTAACATTAACCAGCTTAGTTGCCATCTCTAATTTTGGTTCAAGAATGGAGCTACATTTCCACTTCAGCCTTGATCTTCAGCGCTCAGTCCACTTCCAGTCCACTCCCAGGATAGTTCACACAGCTGATACATGGCTGGTTTGTCACTCCATGTCCTGAAGTTGCTTACGAATTCAGAAGTCCGCTTTTAAAAAAAGCAAGCTGCTTTGTCACTTTGGCGGTGAAGAATAAATCCAGTTTACAGTTTTCTTTCACTTTAGAATTCCAACCACTCTGTCATATAAATACAATTTGATGGAGAAATTTCACCACCTTCATGACAATCATCAAAAACCTGCAAAAGAAAGCCTTGTGTCAGCAGAGTAATTACTGCCAGTTGGATGGTGCTTGCTGTGTGTAATATGCTCCCATGTTTTCTGCTTCTTTCCCAGTAGATCAGCATTAGTCCAACACAGTCCAAAAGCTAGGAAGTCTTATGGCAGCTCTGAGGGAGAAGAGAAAACCAGATCCCACCACAAAGAGACATGCTGTCAAGTTTTACCTACAAACCAGTTCACGGTCCAGGGAGGAGAGATACCAAGGAGAGACAGAAATAATTTAGCTTGGTAAAAACACAGGCAAACCTGGGATCAGAAATATAATAACATAATTTGGAACAGGTTACACTTGACAGCATCCTTTCACATACAGTCCAGTAAAGAGACAGGCTGGAAGTGGGCAACACCTGGCAGAGCAGGTGTTTACACCAACTACAGAACCTGTTACACCACAGCTAAGGCACCACAGGTAGCTTTTCAGCACAGCTGGCTTAGCCCCAAGGCTGACTTGTAGGCAGAAGTCAGGAGTCGCCATGTGCCATCTGGCAAGGCCCGTGTTCAAGAGCTGCATGCACCACTAATGCTACACAGAATTAGTTACTCACAGGGCAGAGTCCACAGGGTGTCCTGACCAATCCAGTGGGCTGGATGAGAGGACTGACGGCTCTGTACAGCCTCATCTGCCCATCCACACTGCCCACTGTCCCCTCCTTGGCAGCAATAATGGTCATCTCCACTTTGCCATCATAGATCAGAGTATTCAAAATGGTCTCAATGTCTTCCATTGACAACTCTACCTAAGAAATAATTTGTGAAATAGATGTTAGGAAAGATGCGTGCCAGTGAGTCCTGCAAGGAGGAAATGAGCAAACACCATGAGTAACAAATCCATAGAGTTCTAACCTAGTCCAGAAAAATACACCAGTCTCACTGGGAACTTTATGGAGTTGTGCAGATGCAAAAAGAAAAGCAAATAGTAATACCTCCCACCTCTTTAGCACTTTTGATTTGCAGTAGCCTTGGTCTTACCAAAAGGAACTTCCCAATGTACCTGAGATGTCTCCATTATCCTAGCACAATACAGTTCCAGTTTTGCAGGAAAACAATTGTGAAAGAAGAAAAAGACAAGACTGCTAAAGATATACTTCTTGATGATGACCAGTAATGGTGGGGTACTTTCCCCCTTCTTTTCTTCCCTCCCCTCAAATTCCTTGAAGCACATATGTAAACTTAAGAAAAATTATGAAATTTAAACCAGCTGGGACAGTTAACAAGGATGTGAATGCTTATTCTTTTACACATTTTTGAAAACCCACATTCCCAAACTATCCTGGAATGCCAGGCAGTATCAGTGACCCTCCCCAAAAACCAATGAACCCACAAAGCTCACCTCCACTACACAAGCTGTGGGGTTCCAAGATACTTATAAGACCTTCAGCAAGTTTGCAGTACTCAGCTCCTACAGCTAATCATGCACTGACAATTTGAATAGCAGTGAGATGAATCTGTTCTGACCTTACTGATGCCCAGTTCACAGATGTATTTCCACACCTCGTGGGATGAGGCAAACGAGCTGTTCCTCTGTATCATGGGGTTCTGTTTGCTGTCTCGAGCTGCCTCTGCCTGAGAAAAAGCAAAGGTTATTTATAGTCAGCACTCACTGCCAAGAGCCTCCTTCCTGGTTCAATTTCAGGCAGACTCAAAAACAAAACCTGTTTTCCATTTCTGGGACATGTTTAGCATTTAAAGGCATGTTCTTAAGACTGGTGCATGTGAGACAATGCAGTGAACAATCAAATATTATTTTATAATAAATGGCGTAAAATTTTCACTGTAATTCAGATTAATATGAAGGAATACCAGCATCTGGCATTTTGTTGACCAAAAAAAAAAGTTTCTGCTGTACGTAGAGGCAGTTAAAAATATATTGTAATAGAATAGACAAATGCTACAATCTGCAGACATATTTAATGAACCAGGGACAATTTAGACTAAGGGCAATTGTCTGCTAGGCAGAGCTACCTGACTGACTGCTGCCTTACACCTCCTCAGAAATTAGGTGCTCTGCAGAAACCAGTGACTTTTCCTAAATTTTTTGGTCCTGTGCTCTTTGCTGCCTAGTTTGTCTTTGGTTAAAATTAAAGCAGAGGTAACTCATGTTGGAGTCTCCACCCTGTATAATTGTCTTAAACTATCTCCTTTCACCAATAAAGAGACAAAATAGAAGATAGAAGGGAAAAAATATCAAATAAAAAATAACAGCCTCTACAGTTCCAAAACTTCCACAAACAGTGAGAGCGGGACAGGGACAAAACAAAATCCAGACAAACAATTTTTGGCCAAAAGGCTCCAATGCTACCAAAAAATCTGGGGAAAACTTCCCGCAAGTGGCAGGTCCGCCCCTCCTCGACAAACGGCAGGCGGCTGGAAAATCGTAGAGAGGATCTAACTCCTCCTCAGCTGTCCCAAGCAGCAGTGGGAAAAGGTATTGTGAAATGCCCTCTGGAGCGGGTCTGGACTGCAAAATGCAGCTTCTCGGGTTGCAGCTTGGAGACCTGCCCCAGGCAACCCCCTCGGGTGCCCAGGGAGAACAAAAACGCTCCCCTCGCATGCGTTTCCGTTTCTGAAGGGATCCTGCATCCCCCTTCCAGGATAAAACACACAAGTTCCTCTTTCCCGTGTTGCTGGGTGCTAGGGACAGTAATTCTTGGGCAGGCTGGCACACAGAAGATAAGGAATAGACAAATTTGTGTCACCTAGGGGAGTTTGCCATTGGACTTCAGAGATAAAAAGCTTCCCTCCTTGTTCAGGGTGTAAAAATATCCATCATTAAAATACAACACCATCACACTTACTGTGACAAAAGTAATAGTTCAGTACAGATTTGCCAATCTAGCTGCAATAATGGCCAACACCTATGGAAAACCTAAGCCTTGCCTAGCACCTATTTACAAAACTGACTTTGGCACTCACCTTACTCTGCAGAAACTTGAAACACTGTTGATTTAACACCTCCACAAACTCAGACTCGAAGTCCTGGTCACTGTACCAGGCCCCTCCAGTGACAGAGCGGTCAGGCTGCAGGTTGTACAGCATATAGACCTTTTTCTTGGATGCCTGTTGGAGGGAAATGGACAGCTCTCAACAGCTGAAAGCCTTCATAAGAAAGGAACATTTAAGCAGATAATCTGCAAAAGAGGTTTATTACTCCTATACCTAAGACACAGCAATCCACCTGACTTGAGCTATCCTCAACCTGTTTGACCCTCAGGTAAGGCAGAGATCAACTCATTTCGATTCCTAATCATTTTACAACATAGTGTTGGAAGACTAGATGAAGCCAGCATCTTTCACACGAACACAAAAAAGCTACTGCTTTTCTTGTGTCCAACTTCTCTATCCTCCTCTGCTTTGCCAGACCCAGTGTGAACCAGATAACTGAAGACAGACAGCAGAGAAGCTGACCTGTGAACCCAAATACCTCTTGCACTTCAAACCTGTACACTAAAGGCAAAGAGTCAAACACTGGTACACAGTCAAAGTGAAAGCTGGAGGCAAAATGAGGTTTCTCTGCCCCCAGGCCCCTGTTAAAAGCATACAAAGCAGGCAGCAGATGTTTGAACTTGTTTAAAAAAAGTCACAAAATACTCACTGCCACAGATTTAACTGCTTTAATTAGTTTCTTGCTTTCCAAGTTTTTCAGTATCTTGTTGATCTCTGTTAAAGGCAGATTACTTTTGTACCTAATGTCCCTGCTCCAAATACCTGTTAAAAACAGAGAAGTGAACAGAAATAAATAGAAGAAACCATTTGTTTCTGTACATACCAACTAAAAGTCACATCAGAACACTGCTTGGGTTGCTTGCCTCCCACTCCCAGCAAAAGGAAAGGAACGGACAGAAGGAATTGGGGGAAAACACGCAGGTGTGGGAGTATTAGATTTTATATCTGTATTGGCTGGGCAAGCATTTATGACTTTGGACAGGAATGGTCCCATAAGCAAACAGAGTTAGTACAATTCACACACAATCATAATTGGAAGTACCTTTGTTGCCTGCATCCTCTATGATTTGGTAAACCAGCTTCTCTTGATTGTCAGAGCCTTTCATTTTACTGTAAAACAAGACAGACATCAGGATTTCTGAAAGGTCCAAATTTTGAAAGAAGTTGGATTTGTTTTGAACTACAATCAAGAATTGTGTTCTAAATGTGTTTACCCAGAAAACACAGGCTTACCTTGCATTTTGGGAATCTTTGATTCTGTACAGGAGACCTGCACTGCTCCTCAGAAGGTCCAGCTGCCCCTAGGAGAGATGGGCACAATGCATTTACTTTCCTTCAAACAGCTTGTTTCAGAAGGTGTTTTGGAGGAATACTCTGAAACTCTAAAATAAAAACCTTGTTTAATGTTAACTAAATAAAGAAAACAGAAAACTAACATTTTTAACCACTGGCAACAATAACAGCCTTGAGGATATTTTTTCCCCCTGGCAAGTTTCCACTTATCATCAGCTATCAGAAATAACAAACAGCTCCTGACCCTTCCCACAACATCTACACAATTTCTATTATTTCTCCTGGCTTTCACATGGTACAAAGGACATCAAGTTCTTGTATATTTTGCTCTCAGTTTCCACCAAAGCTCTCATTTGCACAGCAACTCAGAAATCATGGTGGAGCTCTGGAACAATTCCAAGTTCCAGTAGTAAAGCTCTATTTTTCACTAGGTGGCCATCACTGGAAAGCTGACAACCTTGATGGGCAATGACTCTTAGAAGCAAATTACTGACATCTCTCTCACACATGAAAAGATTGTTTTGCTCGGCATGCTTGTGGCCAAGAAAAGTCCTTATTTCCTGTTTTGAAGAGGAAAGCAATTAGACAAGCCTAAGAGTGTAAGTATGCATAACAGCATTAACATTCACTTCTTCGTTGCCAGCTGATCCTTTCCTACAGTTACAGCCTCTTACAGGTTCTTACAGATTTGGCAGGTTTCCTTTGTGTGCCATCAGAGCAATCCACAAGCCTGGGATTTTGTGAGGGATTCAGAGAACACCCTCACATATGAGAGCATGGGCTAACATCCATCCTTTACTCTACAACTAACTAATTCCCCATCACTAATGGGCCTTGTGGTTATGTATGTGCTGAGGAAGATGAGGAAAGTGGGCTGTCCCTACCATGGAGAGCAGCCTGTTGATGGCCATAGCTCTCTGCTGGGCTTCCATGTGAGGCATCTCATTCTGGATCACCTGGTCTGTGATGCCATGGGGGAACTGATGGCACAGCTCAATGATCCTGCAGGAGGAGAGAAGCAGCCTTAAAAGTCATGTTCTGCAGCATCCAGAAACAAATCCAAACAGTACTGGAGTCAAGACGGAAGAGAATGACAAGAGGAACTCAGGGGAAAAGTATCCATCAATTGCTTCTTGAGGGATCTCGGCATGAACTCCTTGTGCATCATTTCCCTTTCCACGACCAGAAAAACTCGGGACAGCCGAAAGCGTCCTGACCCAACCCCCACTCACCCCTAAGCACCTCCCAGCACGAAACTCTCCGTGCCCCCAACAACCCTCTCCTTCAGCACCTATTTCCTGATTAACACTAGGGCGTCGAACAACCTCCTCAGGCCTTGAACGACAAGGTCCCGCCACACCTGCTGCCCCCGCACCAAAACACGTCCTTCGTGGCCTCCACACACCCATCCCCCCCCGCCCGGCAGCCTCCGTGCCTGCCTGCGGGCGCCCCCAGCACCTGCTCTCGATGTCCATGGGGTCGGGCACCTCCGGCTTCACTTTCACGTCCGCCATAGCAAGGCAGGATCTGGCGCGGAGCTATGACGTCAGATAAGCGCGACGGAGGGGGCGGGCGGGGCCAGTTGCTACGCAACGGCCAATGGGCGGCGGGAGCGGCCGGCGCGCGGCGTCCCTGGAAACGGGAGCGAGAGGAGTGGGATATAGCGGGATCCAGCGGATCCAGCGGGGTGAGCAGGGGCCGGACAGCGGGGATGCAGCGGGGCGAGGTGTGGGGGCCGCGCCATGGAGGGGCGGCGAGCGGGGCCTGGCCGCGCCGGGGTGCCGGAGGGGCCGCGTGCGTCCCGCCAGGGATGCGATCCCAAAAGGCTGGAGCGGAGTCCCGCGTGCCTTTGATCCGAGTGTGTTAAGAGCAGGTGGGAACGGGAGGGAAAGGCTGTGAGCCCCCTCAGGTCAGGTGAAGATCTGATCCGCCTGTGGTTGGTGGGTGTGTGGCAGAGGATGGGCCAGGTTCTGCTCGGTGGTGCCGAAAAACAGGACAAGAGGCAACAGAGAGAATCTGGGACACGGCAAGTTCCACCGGAACGTGAGGAAGAACTTCTTCTCTGGGAGCGTGACTGAGCACTGGGACAGGCTGCCCAGAGAGGGTGGGGAGTGTCCCTCACTGCCTGCGCTGATGAGTATCATAAGAGTTGTTTCTGGAGCACTGGAGGGTTGGTTACAAAACCAAATCCTTGTAGCACAGGCGTGTTTCCCGGCCCTGGACATCAATTCCCAAGATCTGGAGTACATCTCCTTGTTTTGTAAAATGTCATCCTATATCCAAATGCAAATTTTCATTCCTGAATTACCTGACATGATAATGACTATGTACGTCAGGATAAATCAGGTTTGACACTGTTTTATGAATGTGTTCTTGATTCACATGATAACTGGCATAAGCTTAAGAAATAGCTGTTTTTCTTTAGTCCTTTTCAGGGCATCCTGTACTTATTCAGGTGGCCTTAGTGGAATGAAGCTGATGTCCCTTACTCCTTCCATGTATCACTGACATATGGTGCTAAAGCTGTTCTAGCTCAAACACAGAATCACAGTCACAGGAGGGTTTGAAGAATCCAGTGCTCTCTCTTTTAAGAGAAACAAAGACAAGGAGTCATGCTAAAATTCTGTATTTCTCAGTGCACTCTTCTTTTTAGGAAAATGATTGTCTGCCTTTTTACTTTTCTATTTTAAGGATCACTGCTGAGAAAAATGACAGCTGGCTCTGTCTCAGTTCCTCAGATCATCCCGCTTCGAATCCCACCTCCAGGGAAAGCTCAACGGGAAATAGACACAAATACTCTCATAGAAATAAAATCAGGTATGAACAAGAGCTTTAACTCCATCTCAAACCTTTACCTATGTGTACATTTTAAATATTTGGACTTTATACTTTTTTCACATTTAATTATGATTTTTGGACTGTGCATTTCATTAAGGAACTTACAAAACTAACCGACAGATTTGATGCACCAAATACACTTGCATGTAATTTTATGCATCCAATCAATATTACTGACATAAAAGTTAGATTCGTTAGCAGCCTTAATTGCCACCAAGGTCAAACTTTTAAGCTGTTCCATTTTGCTTTGACTGCAAAAACAGTGCTTGAGAGAATCATGTGCCAAGCTCACTCCCAATATTGTCACTACAATTTTTGAATTGTCACCTGCTGCTATGGCAGAAAATACCCTTTCTGTCATTGGAATGGACAAGCTGCTGCAAAGTTTCCATGCAAAATAATTTCACAGGTACTTTGCTGTCAGAAATATTGCTTACAATGAAATTGTGATTGTTGAGTAACTGATATTTCATGGGAGAAACTGTTTTCATCTCAAACATTCGCTCACTTACGGAACTGCTTGATTTTTTTTATGTGAGAAAAATCAAGCACGGTAGTGACTACTTAGCTATTCCAAGGTTGCCTACAGTCTGAAGAATTACTTTTTCTGTTTCTTTCAGATACACCTGGGGCCTCTATTTATTACACTTTGGATGGAAGTAAACCAGAACTCATTAGGAAACCTGGCTATGGGGTGTGTAACACTTTGGAGTATAAGGGTCCTATCGTATTACCAGCGGGGAAAATAATGGTCAAGGCCCTGGCAGTTACAAAGTGAGTATCCTGTCTTATTTCAGTCCTGTTTTGGCAAGGGATAGAGACCCCTGTCATAGCTTGTGTTGTTTAAAGCACTCCATACCCTGCAGGTGAGAGATGAGCCTTTCCCCAGGCAGCTTGCAATCTAAATGATCCTCACTGACTTGGCTTTCTCAGGATAACCTTTATCCATCAAGTGTTTGTGTGGTTGGATTACCTCTTGGATGTTATCTCCTGGACTCTGAGTGTCCAACGATGTACTGGCCTAAGAGCTCATCCTTTGGAATGTAATCATCAGAAACACCAGAGAAACCAGGGTGGTGTTTCTGGGGTCATCCAGTGCTTCAGTGGATTTATAGAAGTTGGTCATCCTAGGAATTTGCTTAGTTTCTCCCAAAGGATCACAGAATGCTGAACCTAACAGCTTAAGTACAACACTGGGTGAAGCAAAAATACAATACATAGAAAGAAAACTGTATTTTGCTGCACAGCTACTGACTTTGTCCAAACTATCTTCATACTTAGAGACAGAGAGGGAACACATAAATTCTCTCTCTGTACTGTGTTGCATTATCTTTTATTTCCAAGGGAGCAGAAACTTCCACTCCACTTGGAGATTTGTGTTTGCTGTTCCCTGTTAGCAGCACCTGCAGCCAGCCTGTGCTTATGTCTGCACTGGGATATAACATTATATAACACACAAAACCTAGGTCTGTGTTTATTTTCTTGCTCTCTTTTCTTACCTAGATTAACACTTGTGCCCAGTCTGGTTTTATTAAGATGTTTTTGGAGATTCACTATAGTGACAATAAATTGTGAAAGAGCGGTTTGGACATTTACAGTGATTTCAGTCCACTGCTGTAATTTAATAGATATTAGAGAATGACAGGTGTTTTATCAAATAAATATTGCTCGGGATTCTACTGCAATTCTACTGGCAAGTTTGGAAGGGATGTTCCACCTAATAAGCTGCATCCATCAGTGATTTTCTTGTTGCAGCACACAGGCCTGGGGCAGGTTCATAGCTTTGTGAATATTGATTTTCAGGGACTACAGGGAGAGTTCAATTGTGACAAAAGTGTTTGTGGTAGAGTACCAGCAACCAAACATTCTTTTCCCTGTTGAAGATGATGACAAGAATTTCCTAAAAGATATGGCCACACAGGTAAGTTTTAGAACTTGTAACCCCTTGTGTGAGTATAACATGTTGTATATATAATATTATTTAGAGATTAAGCTTTGACTTACAGTTTTATTCACATATTTGATTTTTTTCTGTTTGCCCATCTTTGCTGCTTTGGTTCTTTTTGTAATATTAAAATTTCAAGGGGACAGTTCCACCCCCCAGTAGTATTTTTGACTAATTGAGGTCAAATATTTTAAAAATACATTTATAAGTTAAGCTTTTCAATTGCTTGCATTGAAAATAAATACCTTAAGCATGTACTTGTAAAATTTTACAAATAACTAGCAAGAGAAGATTAGAGCAAAAGCAAAAATTTTGTTTGGAATTCACACGGAATTACATTTTAGAATAAGGAAGGTGGAACGTTTACTACCAAACCCAAGAAAAATAGACTGAATGTGGAAATCAAGCCTGCCTGGGATGAAACGCCCCAAGACCTTCAAGGTACAGTATCACTTCTCACTTCTAAAACTGAGATAGTCTTCTGTTCTAGCAGAAAATAGTATAGAGTTTTCCTCTGGTATCACTTGTAAAATGGGGGTAATTTTAAAACCCTCTCAGAAGACAAGACATTCTCTGGAAATTCCAGTTTTGATTGCTCAGCACTGCAAATAGAGAACAAAATTTACCTTCCATACATTTCACATGACTTCTTAAAAACGTATTAAAAACGTCATTCATTTCTCAGCAACACAACAAGGCACTGTCTGTATTTCCCATTGTGCCAGAAAATGCTGTTAAATTGATGGGATTGCAAATCCTTTACAGAGTTTCTTTACTGATGTTTGCTTGCAGTAAGATTCCAAAATAAATACTAAATGGAAATGAAAACTTCACCCAGATTTCCCTGTAGATAAAGCCTCTTATTCCATGGCAACAGCAATGGAACTGTTTTAGAGCAGGGAATTTTGTTAATGTTTACTCATTAATTTACTCGTAGGAGCTGGAGTTTTTTGAGCATGCAGGAAGGAAGAAAACTGTACATTAATTAAAATACAAAAGTAAGCTCTGTCAGAGAGGTGTGCGGTTTCTTGTAATTTCCTGTAATTCCATGCAGCTTATTTGAACTCAAAATGTGGATGCCAAGTGTTTTTTTAATTATGCTTAGTGAGAGTATGTGACATTCATGTTCAGATATATATTAACTACATGAAGGTGTTGACAGTGGAATAACAGGATTGTAATTTTAATCTTAGAAACAGAGAGAAAGCCTTCTCACAGGTCCCCTCAAGGACCTCAGCTCCTTGCCAGTCCTTTGGGAGCCACAGAGTACAGAGAGGAATCCACCTCAGCAAAACTAATGGAGTCATTGCAGGTGAGCAGAGGGGTAGGCTGAAGAAAACTGTACAAGGCTGTCATCAGGACAGATGTGGAGGAGGTGAAGATGTGTGATCTCTCTCAGCTATTAATGCCTTTGCCTGCATTCTACAGTCCTGATTTAAATGTAATGGTAATGATGCACTAGAATGGGAATGCCCAAAGCAGGACACAGTTGTCAGTATAGACAAAACCCAGCAAAGGAAATCAACACTGACTGCATTCCTACTAATTCTCTTCTCTTCTCTTCTCTTCTCTTCTCTTCTCTTCTCTTCTCTTCTCTTCTCTTCTCTTCTCTTCTCTTCTCTTCTCTTCTCTTCTCTTCTCTCTTCTCTTCTCTTCTCTTCTCTTCACTTCTCTTCTCTCTTCTCTCTTCTCTCTCTTCCTGAAACTGCAATTAGCAAATACTTACTGCTGTTTGTGGGCAAGTTAATATTTAAAACTTGATATTCAGTAATACTGTGGTAGGAGTATATAGCAAGGCATTGATTATTTTTGTTGGAAGAAGCCATGTGTCCTTAATGCAGCTAATGGGGGAATCAAGGACAGTAAGTACTTCTCAAAGCAGTGCATTTCAGTGCAGTTTGTTACAAATTACATCTGTAGCTTATTTTTCTATTATTATATGCATTTTGCAAATATTTCTTTACTAAAGCCTAAAGAATTACCTCTATTTCAGTTTGCAAGTTCCTCTGCAGTGACTAGCCAAAAAAGCTTAGCGTGCATACAGGTGTCAAGGATCCAGAATGAAACAGATTTCCTTAAGTAAGTGACTTCTCCTTTTAACCTATTTGTACTCTGCAAAGTATCTGAGCCTTTTGCAACCAAGCTGATAATACTGTGGGTCTCTATAAAAATTAGGAAGGCAAAGACAGACACTGGCTCATAAGTGGAGTGTATAATCTAGGTAGGACTTTGAAAATTCTGTTTCTTAGATGTAGTTTTCAACTGCCAGTTATCAGCTGTCTTATCTCCCTTAAAAACCGTTCCTAACACCCACAGGATCAGGGGATAAACTGTCTTTTCAAATTATAGTATACCCTCAGTGCTGTAGGTGAATACTCCTCACTGGAGTAGTCTCCCAGAACATTAATGCTGATCAGTATTGAAAAGGTTCTGTGATCAACATCAGTGGCTCTCTGTTGTGCAGCACTGAGCCTGACACAGACTGCCTCTCAGGAGACCTGTTTACCTCCCATGATGAGGGGGAAAGCTTAAACTCCATAGTAGCCAGAGAGCTTTCTAGCTTGCAAAGCTGTTTAGAGTTCAGAAGTCTGCATCATGGATGTTGGGTCGTGGTCTGGTGTCCCACACAGCTTGGAAACCACAACTGAGAAATCAGTGGCCTAAGTCCTGTCACAACAATTCGAGAGTGTTCATTATTACACAGCAGTGCAATACTAAACCAAGCTCAGCCAATTTGCTCTTATTTTCAGATGTGCACATTGTTCTGCCCCTCGCCTGTCTGAGCCCTTGGCTCACTTCTGCCAGAAATGTGGATCTCCTATCCCCCCTGTGCCAGTTCGGCGCTTCCCACTCCCCGAAGGAGCACAGGTCAGCAAAACATCATAGCAATCCACACATCATCCTTGGAGAGAACAACAGCCTCTGCAAGTTACACAGCCAATGCTGGCAAGCCTGCTACCTACTCACACTTTTATTAAAGTTCTGCTCTAATTGCTTTGTTCTGCTCAATACCTTTAGCACTGGACCCAGTGAAATTCTCCAACAATGGGCAAAACTGACCATAGATTTCTTCACGTGCCATATATTCTAATAAGGAAAACAATGAAAAAGGGAATTATTTGCCTGTGTCAGGCAACAGTACCAACCCTGAAACTTTAAATGGTGGCATGTGTTGACATATGCATCAAGTTTTTGCAGTGGTGTGTGTACCTGTAATCCCTAAGCTCTTCCCAAGAGATAATAACCTGATCTAGCAAGTCACTGGTGTGTTTCCCTTCCTGTATCATCAGAAAGTTGTCTGATCTGGGCGGTGCTGTAATTTTACATAATGACCAAGATTCGCCACCACTTTAGATTAGGTTCATAATTAGGAGAATTTCAATCACCTATATGAAGTGGATGACAGTGGAATAACAGGATTGTAATTTTAGTCTTGGAAACTGAAAGAAAGCCTTCTCACAGGTCCCCTTCAGGACCACAGCACCTTGCCAGTCCTACTATATTTTATAGTAGCGTTTTGATTTTATTGAAAATTACCTTAATACCTTTCTGGCATTCACTTTCCAGATATTTTAATATTTTCTCAGCATGATCCTTTGATCTTTAAGTATCAGTGTCAGCATCAGTTGCTGTCAATTGCTATGTTTCCAGTGACCTTGCTGCTGATATAGACTCCAGCTAGAAAAATACTGAAATTTCATTACAGTCTTAATGATCTCATTGTGGTCCTTAACATTACTGTGATGTGGCTTTTCCTTCAGATGGCACCCTGCCTTGAATGCAGACATCTTGTGCCAATGAATACACCCACTTGCATTATCTGTGAGTCACCAATAGCTCCACAGCTGCAGCCTCAAAACAACACCTGCATAAAGGTAATCGAGAATAAGTAAAACAAAATAGTCATTTAACTCCTGGTATGCATTTTTATAACAGCTGACTTCATTGCAAATATTTTGATCCAACCTGGCTTTGTATAATTATATTATGGACAGCTTTAAGAGTTAGAAGGATTAAAAACAGCTTGAATGGAAAAAGGGATTAAACGTTCCCCAGTACAAGAAAGACATGGACATACTTCCCTTGAGAAGGAAGGAGCAGCAGAGGCAATGTGTGATGGGCTGACCTTAACCCCATTTCCCTGTGCTGCTGAGGAGGGCAGGAGACAGAGAATCAGAAGGAAAGTTAAGTCCAGGAAAGAGGGAAGGTGGGGGTTTTTTAAGATTTGGTTTAATTCTTTATTTTTCTACTCTGATTTGATTGGTAATAAATTCAGTGACTTTGCCCAACATGAATCTGTTTTTCCCCTGACAGAAATCAGTGAGTGATCTCTCCCTGCCCTTAAACTCATGAGCCTTTCATTATAGCTTCTCTTCTCTGTCTAGCTGAGGAGGGGAGTAATAGAAGGGGCACCTGCTTTGGTGGGGCACCTGCTCTTCAGCCAGGGTCAACTCACCACCAGAGGTCTTTTAAGGCACCTCATAGTATTATATTATTATTAATAATTGTCTATGCAGGTACTGGGATGTCTGGGTTTTGTGAGTATAGTGACTAAGCAAACTCAAACCAGAGTATACAAAGACCTGGAAATACTGATAATGAATCTCCTGAGGTAACTATACCATAATTTTGAAAAAATAGTCCCCATGTGATGAGCAGGCAACATGGCCTAACTAAAGTGTGAAACAGCCCAGACTTGAAGGCTATCCTCTATCTGCAGGGCTGAATAACCACAGCACTTTGTAAGATCAAGTTTTCTTCTTTGTCTTTTTAGTGACAGTTTTCAAATACCATGTGAAATATATTTTCTCTCTGTTTAAAAGGGCAAAGTCATTTGTAAGGTGTGTGGCACAGGAAATCCTCTTCATCATAAACACTGTGCGACTTGTGAGAGCAAACTGCCTGAAGTACAGATGGTAAGACTTCAATCACACTGGGTGGATCCAACCACAGCAGAACATCCTTTCTCTTTGGAAAACTGAGGTCATGTCCCCACGTCCCTGTGTTACCAAAGCAGAGAGCCTCTCCCCAACGTCATATTTAAGCCCAGACCTCCCACAGAAGCTCCACCACAAATGTGTCTCATATACCTTCAAATTTCTGACATGGAGGTCAAGATTGTGAATGCCATCGAGAAAGCTCAGAAGGCTCTTAGAAAATGGGTAGTCTTGACTCCAAGGGAGTCTTGTTTGTATCCAGATTAATTTCAGTTGCAATAGAAAAGTTGAGTATATACATCAGGAACGTCATTCACACTGATTTCAGTTATTTTCTGAAAATAGAATATGCTTTTACATTATTTTTCATCTCTCCACTTTTACATTATTTTTCTTATCTCCACTTGCTGCTTCTCCTACATGCATACAGCTAGCATGCTTGTATTTGGCTGTGACTCCGCACAGAGGTGAGAAAAGCACTGAAACATTACCCCTAAAATTGCTGTTTCAACTCCCTGTTTAGCTTGGCTCCTTAGAAGAATTTTATTTTCAGTTCTGACAAGTCTTGTATGAAGAATGTCTGGTACATTTCACTTCTCCAGGTTGTGGTAAATACAAAAATGATAGAACAACAATGATTTGCAAGTTAAAAATCTTTTGATTATAATGATTAACGTCCTGAGCTCTAAAACTGTCTGTAGCTAGAGGCAAAAGTCTCATGTATAGCCACATAAGTGTCATTTCAAAGTGAATTTCAGTAGGATTCTGTACTTACCTAAGTTAAATGTATGTTTGGCTGCTTTACTGAATGCAGATATGTGTATAGATAGTATGTAGAGTATGTAGTTAGGCATGTGACTTGAATGTGAGACCTGTATTAGCTGAGAAAGTTAAATGCTTACTAAGAATTATTAATAGTAATCAGAAAATTTACTAATAATAGTGATTAATTAGTGATAAAAATAGTATTTTAATAAATAGTAATGTTGATATTCTTATTAATGGCTATTAAATAATTTATATTTTGAACATATTCGACTGCTTTTGTAAATTTTATTTTCCAACTGAACCCCTAAATTACCTTGTTCAAATTGCAGTGTAGGCCACACATTAAAACAGGTTTATTTTTTGTTTTCTTACTTGCTGTTATGGTGTAATCAAAATAATTTTCCTTGGGTTCTGTCCCTTATCCCTATTCCTGACTTGTAGAGAAAATAAACTGCATAAGCCTTAAGGCGAAACCTAACAAAACATTTTTAAGTCCTATTTGTCCTAACTGGGATCTATACTTAAGCTCTAGAAGTTTCAGATTAAAAACCTGTTTTCTTTTGCTTACTCATAAGTTAATTGTAGAAAAGTTGGGTAATATATAATTTGCACAAGGCAAAAGAGCGAAAAAAAATATTTACGCAGCAAATTCCAAACTGTGAGGAAACTCCTTGCCTGAATACATTCTTCCTGCCACACTACTGAAAAGAAAGGTACAGAGAAAATTGTGTGTTGTATTTGAAAATGCAATTTTGTCAGCAGAGAAGCCCCAATCTTAGTTTCATCTGTACTGAAACATAGGGCCCTATTAATAAATACTCAGCTTAAAAGCACACCATTGATAAGGTTTTTATTTTTTGGTGCTGGTTCTGCTAAAATATTTTCAAATTAATTAATGCTACATTTTACCATGGTTTTGTAATGAAAAACAAAATTGTAGGTCAGATGCAAGTCACTCGCATGCTTGTTTTAAGCTGCAATAATTCTTTTAGGCTGAATATTACTTTTTGTTGTGAGAGCAGTTTGCTTTCCTCTTTCCCCTTATTAGGCTTGTGGACTTACCTTCATGAAGAGCATTTTCTCTCTAATGCTTGTTTTGTTTTATCAGCCCGTGTTTGGAAGAGACTCCTGCCCACTCCAGGGCCAGCAAAGGAAGACAGCTCAGTGCTCAAAATGCAATGGCATGAACCAGAGTGATGCCCGCTTCTGTGCCTGGTGTGGGGCCAAGGCACGTGCTCCTGCTGTCTATGGGGACAAACCTGCTGCTGCTTCTCTGCTGCAATGTCACAGTTCTTTTAGCAAAACTCTTGTCAGTCAGTAAACACTGTTATTATCAAGATACTTGCTTGCAGCATAGAGGATTGTGTATGGAAAAATGAACGGCTTAGAAGGCATCCTGACCCCATATCAGTCAGTGACACAAGGGTTTAGAGTTGCAAACAAATTATCATGGGTCAACAAGCACCAGATCATTGCATCAGCTGAGATGCATCAGCCCTGTGCTCAGACAAAGTGACAGCCACCAAAGGTTGAAGTATAATCTGACCCAATGCAAATTTTCCCATAACAACTCGGGGCTATAATCAGCTATACAGGCAATTACCAGATATGAGATGATGCATGCAATTGTTTTGACTGGAGGCCTCCTTAACTTCAGTAAGGACAAGTATTTAACTGCTGCTCAGTAGAGTTACAATCAGTGTAAACAATTTCCCCTTGTACAGTGCTTCTACCCAAGATCATATTCAAGGAGAATTTATTCTCTGTGAGCTGAATGCACGTAAAATTTGAAACAACACTCCCCTATATGCATAAACAACGATTACTCCTGAACTGTACTCAGGCACTCAGGGTGGTACTTCACTTCCTGTTAATTCATTCTTATGCTTCTATCATTTCTGAGTCATTTATCCTGTGCTTCTCTAGTGACAAATGTTGCATTGAACTTTCCAGCCTGGACCTCCTCCATCCTACTTCGCTTGTTCCAAGTGTGGTACCAGCAACCAGCCCTATGCTCGCTTCTGCATGTCCTGTGGTGTCTACATAGAGCCCCCATCCAGACAGAGTTCTCCTGGCAGTCCCATGGATCCTGGGGACTCACTGGAGTCATCTCAGGTAGCTTTACAAAGCCAGGCTTGAACTCAGCTGAGAGGCTGCTCTGCTGGGGGTATGGATCAGCACAGCTCCATTCATTTCCTTGGGACAATGCTGTGGGCTGGGAGCACAAGGAAGGCAAAAACGTTAATTTTGCTTTCTGCTGAAAAACAGCCTCAACCCATAGCGTTGATCGAGCAATGGCAAAGTGTGAAACAATGAGCCTTTCAAATGTCTTAGCTCTTTAAGTACTTTTATCTTATTGGCTGTGAATTATTTGTGGTCTGCTGATACGAGGTATTCTTTTACACAAAAGGAGTAGCTTTTTAAAACTGTTTCAAGAAAGAGCCCAACATTTAGCAAGGCCAGCTCTTGCCCTACAAAAGCATCTACGTACCCTGGCAATCATGAAGAACTTGGATTTTGTTTGAATATTTGTGTTAAGCTGCATTGTTGTTACAGACTGGTAATTAAAATTTAAAATTGTTAATTATTCTTCCTGCTAGCTTTTTCATTCCCTTTGGTGTACTGTTCTGGTTTGTTATGCTTGTAAACCACTGAATTATATCTATATTACTTACATTTTTTCCTTCTCCTCCACCACTCATAGGCGAAACGATTACAGGCTCAAGTTGCCTGGCAAACTTGTCCTGTTTCCTTGCCCAAATCATGGGCAGAACTAACAGAAAGAGAAGATAAAGGAACCCAAACCATTGGACTTTTTTACCCATCCAGCAAACTGTTGGAAAAGAAGGAGCTCGAACTGATTGCACAAAAAGAAAAGGCGGAAAAGATGAGTGATCGTAAGCCTCTCCTGACAGCCATTAGTCCTGGAAAAGGTTAGAAGTTCTGATATTATGATTTCTAAACAATATATGAACTTGCTTTTTTCTTGAAAATATTATAGTTTATGGAATGTGGCATCAGTAGGACACTGACTTGCATCTTTACAAGTCGATGTTTCCACCTGTAAATGTGCTGCCTTAGAATTCAATCACTGATCTCCACCAATAGCTAAAAGAAAGCTAACAGCAATATCAAAATTGGGGTTACTGAGCTCTGTACAGCCTCACTAATTTGGTAGCCGTTTGATTTCTTCAGATGCCACAAAACTGGAGGCAGGTGTCCTGTCTTTGAATTGGAAACCACAGAACTGTTCCCAGGACCCTCCCCAGCCCTTACAATATGAACTTCAGGTAGAACTGTAATGGCATCTGAAGGGATATTGATAAACAAAACTCTGAGACACAGGGGGTCAGAGCTCCTGAAAATATGATGAAGCTTTGCCTACATAAGGAACTTGTTAGGGGTGCTGTAGTGGAATAAATTATAGAAGCTTCAGAAGCAAAGAAAACTAAACGAGAGGAAAGAATTCTTAATAGGATTATGAAAACATCACTCACTGAACAGTCTGCCCCCTCACAGACTACAGCAGGAGCAGTACCAGTACTGCAGACAACTGTCTTTCACAGTGAGTTCTGTGGTCACTTTGTTCTTTGCGGAATCACTTGACTCTTTGCCATCAGTAAATGCTTGCCATTTTTAGAAGTTTTAGTTTTACTATCCTGAGAAATCTTCAGCTTTCTGGATCCCAAATTCTTGAAAGACAGTCCAACAGTATTAATTAGGGATCTAATAAGTGGCTCAGTGAGTGTTGCAGCAGTCCTATCATTAGAGAGTAGAAGTGAGCCAAGACACAGACTTCTTGTTTATCACAGCATGAAAAGGGGCCTGGTTTATTCCTCTTTACAGCTCAGCCATCCTGACTCCAGCTGTTCACTGACTCTGGCTGCAGCAGCTGCTGCTGTAGGTTTCCCTTGCAGCCTCTGACTGCTGGTTATTGCCTGCTGAACTCTGACTGCAGGGATTAGTTTGCAGACTGTGACTGCAGGTTCCAACAACAGGCTCTGCCTGCACACCCAGACTGATCTCACAGCAGTGATTCTCTCTCCTCTTTTGCCCAGTCCTTCAATCCTCCTGATCATTCCTTCACTATCTCCTTCTTCAATGTGTTCTTCCTCCAGACTCTCCTTCAGGAGCCCCTTCTTCAAAGTCCTCCCTCTGACCAAACAGCCCACCCCTTTTTATCACACTTACCTTTATAGTCACAGCTACAACCCATTGAGGGCAAGGCTGTTCCTCTTCTTTGGTAATTAGTACAACTGTGATTTAGCAAGACCAAGGCCACCTGTAATCCTTTCTTCTACACCTGCAAGTGGGCAAAATTGTCTTTAATCTCACAGGGCAGTCCAGTTGGGCAATCTATAGAATGAGTTAATTTTAAATCATTACAGCATCAAACCTTGGTTTGGAGGAGCAGTTACTCTTTTAGTTCCACTTTCCCATCTAGTTCTCTTCAGCAATCAGATGGTAAACCCCTCAGTCTGTTACCAGAATTAATTTTCTATTGGGTAGTAAAAGTTGCTAATTAATGTTAGAAATTCCTCTGTTGACTCTGTGTGTCTGTATTCAGATGGACTCTGATTTTTAAAATAATCACTGGAGAAATCTGTTTTCCTCCTCCCTTCCTCTGAAATGTGACATTTCTCTTAGGCATCACTGTAGAAAATACAACATTTGACTCAACATGTCAGGGAGCTTCATTTAGTCAGAGATAAGAAAGGATTGGCCCCTAATAGTGCCAAGAAAAAAGCAAAGTAACACAGAATATTTGTTTGTCAGAAGTACAGCTCTTGACTTGTGAGTAAGAACTGCTGTCACTGGGAAAGGTCGGGAATAAATCCTGAGCTGCTTTTGAATTCTTTTCATTTTTATCCACTTAGCAGAGGTAACTTCGTTGAAGTTGCACTGTGTAAGGTATCCTCCATTAGATCTTGCCAAGGACTGAGGAACTTATTTCATTCCATAAATCAATAAATGTCTCTCACAGTCAGTTCATGCTGAGTTATATACATGGCTTGAAACTATCTGTATCAACAAGACTATGCACTATCACCCCGGAAAATCGTGTCTGTGTATGCCAAATGGGATCATTCTTTCTTCAATCAAAGTAGGATCAGACATTTGATATTAAAGTTTTTAAATACAAGCGATTAAGTAAAATGGTGGGGGTTATTATTTCTTGACCATATCAACTATTAACTAATCTTCTTTTCATGTGTGAAGATTAAAAAAAAATACTAAACAGCTAAGAAAGGGGGAAAAACCAGCAGTACCAAAACACTAATCCTCTGGTGTATACTTTTTTTGCTGTACTTTCAGCCTGTTTTGAACAGGAGCCAAGACATTTACCAGGTAAACTTTACAAAGATTTCCCTTTTCTACTGTAACAAAGGTTAAATCAGTGTGATACAGGAGTAATCTATATTGGCAACATGGATTTAAGTATTCCATGAATTCTTCCAAAAATCCTTTGAGATCTAATAAAACATCAACCATGCAAGAGTATGTTCCTGACCATCTGGATTTTTTCAAATAAAATCTGGGGATCTGGGCTACTTATGAACCACTTTATTGCAAATAATACTGACTTCCATGGAGAGATGACCCACAAAGTAGTTTATTTTAGATGTTTTAAATACTACTTTCAACTTGTTTTGCATATGAGACCACAGTAGGGGACAATTTATGTTTTTTTGTGGATCCTTCTTTTTCTATTCATTTAAAGCTGCTTAACCAGTAAGATTTGTTGGTTTAGTTTGTCACACCAGTTCAACCTTGAGTCTTTCCAAGCACAAGACTCCTTGTGCCCTTGCTTTGTCTTGTAAAAGCCAGAGCAGCACTTTCCTTCTGGCTTGGTCTCTTTTCACTGTTTTAAGCTTCACTTAACATGATGGAAAGGATAAGGTCAGAGCAGCTGCATTGTGTAAGTTAAATGAGGTTACCAAGCCTACGCAGTTTATTTACAACAAAATGAATCATGCTCTGTACTTACCACGAGGATGCTAAAAAAGAAAATTAGCCAGATCCTTAAAATAATCCGTTAGAAATGAGAAGAAGTCCTTTTGTTTTTTTTTCTTGGATGAAAACAAAATGTAGCTCTGGAATTGCCTGGACAGGAGGTGCAAAAGCTCTAAATGGCTTAAGATGAGTTTTTAATCCAAGCACATTCGGTCCCTCATGGGTTTTGCCCTCTATCAGCATAAAGGAATGCTGACGCTGTCCCAGAGATCCTGACAGGCAAAAGAGCAAGAACACTTGTTGCTGTAGGACATGAAAGATGAGAGACTCCAAATATATCAGAGGGCAAAGATCATAGAAAACAGAAGGCTTTATTGTCTAATTCTTACTACCTTTTATAAGGTGTTCCAACACAGACTAAACATGATTGGTGAATAGGAATGACACCTCTCTAATCTGGTTAAACTAAAGAAACAGCAAAACGCCACCTGGAGAAAGACTGTTTTGAGAAAGGATAGTTGTTTTGCCAAGACTGTTTTGAGAAGAAACTTTCTTGAGAACTTTTCCCTTGGGAAAGGTTCTGCAGCTGCCAGCAGGCTAAACTCTCTTAGACTTAGAAATATCAGGCCCACAAATGCTTAAGCTTTTAATATGCTCTCACATATATAATTGGAAGGAATTTATTTGGAGGATAATTTACACAGACCTGATTTGTGTATCCTGAATTTCTGTGTTTGCAGTTTTCAGATTTGGCTTATCAGTTATCCCAAATCAACTAAAAATCAGTTCAATAACACATAATTGCTTAATTGTAATATTTTACTTTTTTCTTTTCTTAGGATCTGGAATAGTGTGAGATTTTCCTTTCACACAGGACCAGTTTGGACTCCTAAGGATCCTTCCAAGACATGGCTTTGTTGTGAAAAGAGGGCCCTAAGGATGAATTATAACTACGGAAAACAATGTTTCACTTGGCTTTTTAGGATATAACTTTCTTCTCATTTTCTTTATTAGATGAATTTTCTACTTTTTTTTTTTTTTAAATCTCAGTGAAATTACACTATCTTTTAAATCTTCCATCACTTGACTAGAGGGAATGTTAATCACATTTTAAGGATTTTTTCCCTGCTTAACTCTCTGTAAACAGGTTACTGGAGAAAACAGCTGGATCATGTTTGTGCTCATGTTAGAAGCTATGCCCAGAACAACCTTGAATTCAGAACACTGATTGGAGAACCTCAAATGGGAAAGGTAGGAAGGAGCTTGTGAGTAATATTTTCCTATGGAGGGTCATGAAAAGATTATTGTGGCTGCTACATAAACACTGGAAAAATAAATGTCTTCCTTTTCTTCAGATGTTGACCTGTTCATGTCATTTGTCTCGTTTGGTTGTTCAGTTTTTGGTCAGTCTTTTCCTGAATACTTTTTTCTGCTTTTTTTTCCAATGGAAATTCCTATTCTCTCATCTTAGAGCTGTAGTGGGAGAAAGCATTAGCTCAGCTGCTTTTATATAGTAGGAAAGTGGAAACCTTCTAGGACTCCTTCCTAAGGAGTAGATATTCCAGTAGATATTTTGCACCTGATTTCTATATCCACTGAGACCTATTGTCCACCAGGGTCTTTAGAAGCTGCAGTGCAACAGTCCATTGCAACTTGTTTCCTCTGCTAGAGGATTCAAAAGGATAGGCCTGAAGACTAAAAAATTGCCTAGGGAAGACTATTCCTGCTGCTTCTTGGTCTTTTGTCAGTTTATTGTCTTAAAAGCAGTGCCCCAAAAGTAACAGAAATGGCTCAAAGCAGATGCCAGCTATCTGGGTTTAATGCTGCTTTTCCAGTTTTTCATGTGGATTAGAAATATAATCAACCTTACCTCAAAATTCTCAACCAGCTGCAATATAATCTTCATTCTACTTTATAATCCCCTGTGCACTCATTTTTCTATGACTTCCATAGACTTGTTGCCAGCAGTACTGTCTCAAGGAATTGATACACAAAGGTACCAGAATTTTAATACAGACTGTGCTTCCCCAGACTGGTGTCACTAAAGCAGCCACCAGTTCCCAAGAACACCAGTTGTGTCCCAAGAACAACACAGCTTTTTATGCAGCTACAGAATTTCAGTGGAGAATGACAGAGCATTCATGAAATGCAGCCTCATTACAGTTTTGGACTCACTTGGCGTTTCAGTTGTTGTGAAATTTCCAGTATCTCAAAAAACACCTGCCCCCTTCTCATTGACATGGGAAGCGTTGGTATATCACAAGTAGGCAAAGGCTACATGTGTGATTTTGTGCATTGGCTGCACAAGAAACGCCATCAGCAAGACTTATTCCTAAAAGTACTTCTGTGGAGTTTTTTTTGCTAAGACGTACTAATGGCTGCTGTTTCCCTCTAGATTAATTATGCCACCATCTCTGAAGATGACTATGAAGTCACTATTACATTGAATTTTTCTGCTATTAACAAGGTCAGTTCATAGGATGGGGCCTGTTGAGAGGCAGCTGATCTAAAGCTGTCACTAGAACAGTTTAATGCTATTTTAAATTCAGGTCTAAACAAGAAATGCTTTTGTTCAGAGGGTGTTAACTTACCAGTTCAGAGAAAATAATCTTTTTCTGTCTCTGTTGGAGCTGGATGAACAGGCATCCTTATCTGATTAAGCCGGACTTGATGGTTATGGTGCTACCATCTCACATTTTGGTGGTTTGCTATTAGTATTAACTTCCTTCTTAGAGCTAATGCTGTTTGATGATTCTAGCAACCCTTAGCTTTTGATCTCAGATCCTGCTTTTCTTCAGCCCGCAAAGCATGCTCTTAAACCTAAGCTTAGTAATTTTCAGTAGTTTGGAGATAACTTTTGTCAGAGCTCCCAGAATCTCTATCTCAAGAATTACCATGCTCCAAAATCCACAACATACACATTTCCAGCTTTTCAAAGATGAAAATCTACCATTTCAAAATTCCAAAATTCAGATTCGCTTGTGTGGAATCTTGGAAAGCTTACTTTGCCATGTGAGGCCTGAAAAGCTGTATCACATGATTTCAGAAGTGAGATTTCTCAAGTGGTAGAAACACTTTCATTTGGATGAGAATCTTTGTTTCATTGAGGTTGTATCACTTTTTTTCTAAATCAAAAGAAATAGCTAGCACAAGGTTCAGAAAAAATTGCTACATAATTTTGCCTCAAAACAGAGTTCAATTACATATGATAATATCTTGTGGTAATTTGACACTGATATTCAAAGCCTATGTATTTTCTCATATGCAACAGTGTTGTGCCAAGATTATAGCAGCATTACATGATAATCTTAATAACTGCCTGCATTTGATGATTCTACAGGCTATTCATCCTAACAGAGCAGTGAAGTTCAGCAATGATAACCTGAGTGCTGGAATAGAAGTCACAGATGGACAGGATGGCAGTCAGACTAATTTTGGTGAGATTTTTTTCCTCCTATCTTTACAGTAGACCATAAATACAGCAGTCAGGAATACAGAAGTAGTGCTTGGAAGCTTAGACACCGAGGCAGGGAAACATTCTGTGCCTATTTAGGTTGATCTTTTAAGTCTCAAAATGTGTCTGAGTTGAGATTTAAGCACTCTCTCAAAAACTCCTGGGAATACTTCATCCCTGGAGAGCTAAGGAGACCAGTGAACTGCAGCCACAGGTCACAGCAGTGTTTTTATTATGGCACTAAAACTTTAGATGTTTCACATACTCTTTTACAATAGGAACCATAAACATCAGTATTATATCTGCTTCTGAGCTCTGCCAGGGACTACCAGCTCTGGCATATTTGGCTGAGAAATTATGAAATACATTCATGCAGAGATGTTTAACTGCCATCTTCCACTGATGTCAGTAACAGCTCAGCATTTTGGGCATCTCATACTGGACTCAGGTTTTCATTATATCAACCAGTTGTTGATTTAATGAGTCAGCATTACAATTCAGAAATTCCTATAGCATCATCTGACATACTTAATTCACATGCAAGTTTCATCTACTTTGTGCTTCCAGTCTGAGGCTTGGCAAGAGGCAGTCACTACACTGTGCTGAGCAAACCTTTTTTTAAAACCAGTATGAACTGCAACAAGTATTTCATCACTTTCTCATGTAGGAAACTGATAATACTGCTTTGATTGTGGATAAATTATTTCCAGATATCTCCTCCAAGTTCTAGTTAGGATACTGACTTTGCTTTGAATTAACACTTGTTTTCCTCTCTGGTAGGCAGAGATGATCATTATCTTTTCTATTCAAGAGGCAAAATACAGAGAACCAAGTCAAGAACACTCATGAGACAGGAATATAAGCTCTCTGTAAGTATCTTCTGCAAATACAGGAAAAAAGATTTATAGAGCAGCATGAAGGAGTGCATCCAGGTGTTAAATTAGAAAGGTTCACACCCTGACTGGGGGCAGGGGATAAAAGTCCAGCTTAATATAAAACCTGAACATTGGTAACTGACATTTAGTTCAGAACTGAAAGTAACTAATTTGTTTTTCTACTAAGAGTTTAGATTTTCCCTCATTTTGAAGCCATTCAATTTTGACACTGCATTAGGTCTATGGACTGTTGCAGTGATTCTCTTACAGATTTTTTTCAGAAGCAACATCATATGGAAGTATTGTCTCTTGCCTTGACTTTACAACATTTGATCCATAGAGGCCTAGTTTAATTTAAGAAGCACGGATTTACTTCCACTGGAGATCAAATTTCATGAAAGAGCTCTACTAAAGCGATTGTCAGTAATGACATGGAAAATTTTAAAAGGGAAATGTACATTAATCTAAGCTTGGATCAGCCAGCCAGCTGAAATGTGGAAGAAGATACAGAGCTCTGTGATATGAGTCCAGAGATAAAAATGCTTGGTCAAGTAACTGAGCTTTCAAATTGAGAAAAGGTTGAAAGCTGGGACGAAATAAAAGGAAAAGGTTTTTTAGGTTTTGTTGTTTGTGTGTTAAGATTTAATAACTAATTTCACTGAGGCAAAACATACACATATTTAAATCAAAATACTTCCACAAGTTCTGGAAGCTTCAAACTTTACTCCTAAACATGTATCCATGTTTAATTTTACTGTGCTGGGCAGATCTTTGTACAGCCCTGGAGAGCTGCATTGACATAAAGTGAATCATCTGCAGACACATTTGCTGAATGAAGACCTCAGTAGTGAGGTATTAGCCAGGGTTACCCAATGCTCACTCAGGTTCAGACACTCCCAAAGAAGTCAGGGATTAGTAACAACAAGGCTCGGTCACATCAAATTCATGCCACTGTGTGCATTTTGTACTTTCACTCCAAGGCACAATCTGGCCCACCTACCTGTATCTTCCCTATGTGAAATGTTCCTGGCTGTTGTGTGTCTCCACAGCCAGAGTCCAGACAGCTGCTGGATGAACTGGGTCGAACTGGGAAAGGAAGAATCACCTTCATAGAACAATTGCTCAGTGATGTAAGTTATGCTTGCTGAAGTTTCAACTCTCTGGCTGTGCACTGCACGAATATTAGCCTGGAATGCAACTTCACCTTGATGATTAGGAAGCAACAGCCTTACAATACCAGTCTTCAGACTGAAAGAGCTTTTTAGAGAAGAAAGGGTCTGGTTTACATTTATAGATGTTCTCCCCTAATTTCTATTTGGTCAGTGCATAAGGCAGTCTTCTCTGGGTTTGTCAGAGCCAAACAAAAAAAATAATATTAGTTTTATAATTTAGGATCAAGTCATCTGTATAGCAAAAGCAAGCATAATCTCTGTGTTTCTGCTCTAGGATCTCATCTGGCTACTGTTACATTTACTCTGGCTTTGAGCTAGATGATAAACATTTTCAGAAGAAAGCAAAACACACTTTGAACCTCTCTCTGTCTTGAGCATGAAGCCCATTTGCCAACATGAACTGGCATAATACAAAAACAAGGTGGAAGCTGAAGAGTCTGTACAGTTTTACCAGCACCCTTTACCTCTGCTCTGTTCCAGGGAGCTGACCCCAATTCTCTGAGTGAGGAGGAGCGCCCTGCCCTCACAGTTGCTGTCCTGAACAAGCACACAGGAGCCATCTCCCCTCTCGTGCAGAAAGGGGCTGACATTGACCAGCAGTCAGGGCCGTAAGTGAGCTCTGATCCTCTGCCTTGGCTCTTTCCATGTTTTAGTGAAAAAAATCACACATGCTTGAGTTTTAGAGAGAGCTAAAGGTGGGGACCTCTCCTCCACAAATGTGCTCCTTTCAATGACAGTTATCCACATTCCCTCTTCCAGTTGCCAGCTTTGAAGATTTCTCATAACTTCTGTTATAAAAGTGCTGCTCTGTTCAGTTCCTTTCCCCATTCACTTCAATATGATAAACCCCACCAAAGCCTACCACGCTTCTAGTGCATTCTGTATCCTCCTATTCATCTTCCTAAGTTTTGCTAAGTTTCATTTGCTAAGTTTCCTTAACTAATAAGCGCATTGCTCATTCCTCCTGTGCAGGCACAACAACACAGCTCTCCACGAGGCAGTTCTGCTGGGACTGGAGGGAGAGGAGTGCATCCGAGCCCTGTTACGGTAGGTCCTGTGGCTGGGCCTCCAGCTCAGCTGCAAGCTCCCCCCCAGCCTGCCAGCACAGACCTGCTTGGCATCATTGGAGGGCCAGAGCCTGCCCCACGTCCCAGCGGGAAGGAGCACCCAGAAATTCCAAAGTTACTCTACATCAACATTCACCTACAAGCCACTTCATCACTAAGTGCAGTTACTTGCCATGAATTAAGCAGTTTAAACCAATGTGTTCTGTATTTACAGCTGCAATGCCAACGTGCAAAAGAAGAATGCAGCAGGGCACTCAGCACTGGATTTGGCTGTTGCAGCTGGAGATAATAAGGTTATTTCACTATTACAAGTAAGTCTGGATAGAGAACATTGAACAAACTTATGAGACACAGGAGCATTGTTCTCATCAGTGTGTTATTATGATAAACCTTTTCCCCAAATAAAGCTGAAAGTTCTTTGACTTTGGGAGCACCTGATCACGTGTGTCCAGTTCTGTCTGCAGAATCCACAACCCTGTGTGATCAGCTTGGGCTCTCTTAACAGTCAGATATTTTCTCCACGATTGCCCCATTCCTTTCCAGCAGTTCAGAGCACAATTCCTCTCTGACTGCACACTATTCTGCAAATTTTGTTTTTCTTTCCAAACAAAGGGACAAACCAAACCTTCCCAGGCACAAATAAATTTCAGTGTCTCTGAAATGTCTATAATGCCTGATAAACACTGCTTACTAGAGTTTGACACTTGAGCAACAGCGCTGCAAACTGTAACTGATGGCCTTATTTTCTTTCTTGACTTAAAACTGCATTCAGCGCAGCCCATTGCAGTAAATGTCAGAGTCTTGTCCTCCAGAAAATCGAGTAAAACTATTTTGTTACCTTCAACTTTTATTTATAAATGCATCAACACGAGGCAGCAGCCAACTGCAAACAGAAGTTTACAAGAATACCAGGCACACTAAGGTGTGGTATAACTCAACGTTATTAGCCACAATCCTAAATCCCTGAAATATTTTTAAAACTCCTTCCCCTTTTTATGTCCTAAAGTATCTAAAAGCATTGGTATATTCAGTACAAAAATGGAAATGCATGTCAACTCCTATTAGAAATACAAGTTTTAGCACCAGATCTACCAGTATTTCTCTGAGACAGCAATATCTCTAAACAGATGGATTTAAAAAAAAAAAAAGTAAGAAGAAAACAAGTAAACCCATAACTAATAATCCTTAAAAAAACAGCAGGAAAATCAGGAGAATCCCTGCAGAAAAAGATTATGTATGCAATGCATCAAACCAGGTACTTCCCAGACAGATTCAGAGGAGTGAAGCAGAATTCCCTCAGCTTCTCAGGGACAGCCAGTCTGGAAGCAGCCTCAGGAAACACAGCCATTCAGTCACAGGGGCAGTGTCTGAGGACACAGCATGAGGACAAGGCAGATGTCACCGGCAACTATGAAGCTGCAGCGATCTAGGCCAGATTCTTTATACCACAACGCTGGATCTTGGCTTTATCTTCAACTTTGGTCATCTTCTGAGAAATCTCTTTTTTCTGCGAAGAATAAAAATAATATGTTACCGTCTACTACTAAGTGGAGTATCGTACAGCTTCGAGGGAAAAGCAGGATATATCCTGCATAAAGCATGGCTGAGAACCAGGAAAGGGCACACCAGCCTATCCAGCCCGAGCCTGGATGCAACAAAGCACTCTGCACAAAGCCTTGTGATAAGGAATGAGGCCAGCTGAACAATCCAAACACTAGAAGCCAGTGTACGTACAAGTGACTTCCTCATTCGCATTTTGTCCAGCTTCAGGAACTCCTGCACCGTTAGGTTAGCAGGTTCCTTCTGAAGAGAAAGAAAACCACAGTCCGCAGAGTGCTTTTTGTGTTCCTCCCTGAAAAAAGGACACAAGAAAGAGAAAATAAAAGAAGGCAGCAGCTCGCAACGAGCCGCACGCAGCCTCTCTCCCCTCCGAGCCCCTCAGCTGCCATCAGCGGTTCCCCCGGGCCGGGGCGGCGCCGATCGGAACGGAGGCCGAGGCATAGCCCAGTACTCACAGGGGGTCGTCCTCGGGCTCCCAGCCCTCCAGCTCCTTGAGGCAGAAGAAGCACTGCGCCACGTCGGGGCTGTTCTCGCTGGGGCAGTGCACGAAGCCCGCCGCCGCCATCTGCAGGCACAGGGGAAGCCGTCAGCGCCCGCCCGGCCCCGCTCCCGCTCCCGCCGCCCCGGCCCCGCTCCCGCTCCCGCCGCCCCGGCCCCGCGCTCACCCGCTCGGGCGTGCAGGCGCAGCCCTCGGTGAAGGGCCAGTTGCGGAAGGTGGCGGCGCGGACAGAGGCGAAATAGAGCCGCCACACCTCGGGCAGCGCCGCCAGCTCCTCCATGGCCCCGTTCAAACGGCGGCGCGCGCGCGCGCGGGGCACGGCGGGAGCGGGGCGGGGCCGGACCGCCCCCGCTCACGGCCGCCCGCCAAGCCTGAGCCGGCCCTCCGAAGGACGCGCTTTTCTTGGCCGCAACGAATCCAAGCTCAGGGAAACTCTTGGGCTTTGCTGCCCCTTTGGAAAGGGAAACTTCCACCTTCATTCTCCAGGAAAGGCGAATGTGAAGCTGTGTTTGGCTCCTCCTCTCTCTGTGTTACGGTTGCTGCCCTGCCCAGGGAAGCGTGCAGGAGCTGTGCCGCGGAGCAAGGCGGTGCTGGTTCCTCAAGCACACCTCGGGTGACCCAAGGCCTGGACGGCCGAGGCACAAGAGGGAAGCCGAAGGCTGAGAGCACCGTTTGTCTGCCTTAGAAGAACCTCACCCCTTGCATAGCCATGGCTCCTGCCCCAAGGATCCCTTCATCGCCTTTGAGGATCTGGGGTTTAATGAAGGACCTGGATAGAACAAGCTACAGCACAGCAGGAAGCACAGGGCTGTTATAACACCATCGTCACTTGGCAGTCCCTGAGAGACAAAACCACAGAGCAAGACGGTCCTCAAAATCTTCATGGTTGCCTTTGAGAACACAATGCAGAACTGGTCATCTTCTTCAGACTACTTTGTATCTCCTAATTCTGTCTGGAAAGGAGGAGCCTCTAAGACCTGCATCGTGCCTTCTGCAGGGGTGGCTGTAGGGAAATGGAGTTTCTTGCCTTGGCCAGCTGCCCACACACATCCTCTTAAGGGCCATAGTGGAGTTTGCTAGATTCTAATTAAATAAGATGATGGAGAGACATCTTAACAAACACTATGACTACAGAGAGGCTTTTCCAAGGGAAGGGCTTTAATTCCATTCATAAAGACATGTATTTCTTTTCTTTCAAAGTCCAACTAACTCATAACATTAAGAACACTGAAAATTTTCACATAGTCGTGAAACAGACAGAAATGTGCATGGACATTGGGGCACATAACCCTTGGCGGGACTGCTTTCCCCTCCCCTTGCCACTGGTTTTGTGCTGGGGGTGATGGACATTGGCTACCCAAAAACATTATTTTGTGTCCCTTTCTCTTCTGTTACCAAAATTAAGACTTCACTATGGCAACTACTGCTATAGTCAGGTAGCCAATAGGTACACACATTAGATTAAGGGCAAAAAAGTCACATTTGGTATGTAGCTCTCTGTGGACCCGATGTGAAAGGGCCATCCCAGGGATGTGATCTGTAGTTAAAATGCACAGCCTGGCCTTTGGTCAGTGCAGCTTTCTGTTCATCTGCACTGAAAGGCAGGGAGGGAGAGAAGCTGCTACACTGTGGAAAAGGACAAGAGCCACTACTAGACAATCTGGGTTGTATTTTTTAATTATTGGGTATTTCTATTTATTCTTTGCTCTCCTCTTTACTGATACTTCGAGCCTAGGTGCTTCCAAGAACTGGATCTGGGTCACTTCTGCCCTCTCCTCCCTCCAAGCTGTGAGCAAACTGCTTCTACAAATCAGAGCCTGCATTTCAAACATCCCCACTCACTTTTGCTGAGGGTTTCTTCCAGCCAGAGCCCCTGTAGCAGGGGGAGGTGGGTGCTGGAGCCTGTGAGGCTGCTCTGTGGTTAGAGGTGTGCCCAAAGGGCTGATCTACAGACCACAACCAGCAGAGAGGTGGAAAGATTCCAAAGAGCTGAATTTGGCAGCTGTGGTGCCCTACCCTGCCTAGACATAAACGCACCAGACACCGTTCCTGAACGCAAAACACAGTGCGCTATGAGAACTTCATACTGAGCACGGGGCAAGGAGGGGAAGGGAAGGCAGCAGGGAAGGAGCACAACAAAAGTGTCTCCTCTGAGCCTTGTACTTGGGATAACAGGAATCCACATGCTCCTCAGTATTCCTGAAACGTGGTTCCAGGACTACGGTTCTGGCATGTATAGAACTTTCCTAAAGTTAACATCCAGCTACAGGCATCAATACCTTGTTTCCTTTCACAGACTCAAGACAGTTCCTAACAAAGCAATCAAACCACAGAAACACTGAATGATTTAAGTTTAGGTGTTCATTTTTGCTCATAAACAAAAACAGAGACAAAAAACCTGCAACATTTTTTGACAGATTTCAAAACCTGAAATCCATGGGGCCCCTATGAAGTGAGAAACGCTTTTTTGTTTGGTATTTTTGTTTGTTTGCTAATGAGGCTCTCCCAAGTAACAGTGGCAGGAAAATTCTCCATAATGAATATCAATTTTCCAGCGGTTTCAGTATATCCTAGTTGGCAATTCCAGGCCTCTCCCCTTGGAGCACAGGAATCAATCCTCTTGGATTGCATTTTCCACATACAACATCTCACTGTTGACATCCAAAGTCCTAGAGATAAACACACCAGCATATTCCAGCTCTCCCGTGGCAGCCAACATCCTACACCGAAAGCTGGGGGCGTTTTTTGGATAGATTGAGCTTTTCCCAGCTCTCCAGAGCCCTCCAGCAGCTCAGCGCCGCAGCCTGAGGAAGAAGGCATGCTTGCACTCCTTGCTGTCCAAGGGGTAATACTTGTCATAAAAATCCAAAATGTACTCCTCGGTCTTAAATCCAAACTTCTGGTAGAGCAGCATAGCAGGGTTGCTTGCAGAGACGTGAAGGGTGACGTCCTTGCCCATGCAGGTCTGCCAAGGGAGGGGGAGAGGAAAAAAAGGGAGACATCACTGCAAGAGAACGAGACAGCCTCTGGGGGAATGCGGAGGTGAGGAGATTCATCAGCTCAGGGATCCAAGGTACTGAGGAAATGTGAGAAAAGTCACAGGCCCCAGCACAGGAGTTACCACACATAGCAACAGCAAAGGGAGCGCTGCTGCTGCTCCTCCAAGCCTTTGTTTCTGGGAAACATGGACTCTCTGACAATGAAAGCAGGTTTGGGATTATAATTTGTCATCTTTCCATTGTCAATTACTAAAGTAATTGTTAATTAAAAATAATCTTGCTGTACAGCCCTGATCTCAAATACAATGGCCTGAAGAAAAGACAGAACATGCAGAGGATCAGGCTCTGCACTCCTCCCTGTCAGCAAACAGAGCTGAGCTCTCTGGGACTGCCTGAGCACTTCTGTGCTGTCACACTGGAATTCCTGCCTGATCCACCCAGCTCCTCTCCCATCCTTCAGGGCACAGCACTCGCCTCCTGAGAAGGCAGGAAATTCAGTTCAGACAACAAATAATAGCATGGCTGAAGTTACCTTGAAGATCCTAAATTATTCCAACCAGCTACACTCTGATGAAGATGCTGAAATAATTTATTTTCTGCTTTCATCAAGTTTTTTAATAGCATTCCATGTATATTGAGTGTACTGTAACTCTTAAGTGGGAACAGTAATGCCCGCTAGGAAATCCCCAAGATAGAACATTCACGGGGAAAACTCTCAGGAATTTAAAGAGAAGAATAAAAAAAATAATTTGAAGCTGTTTTGGGGAATAGAAAATTTGAATGAGATCATTTAGAAAATGCAGTTTTCTGGGACAGATGCCTGAGAGGAAAAATTTTGACAGCAAAACCAGCCACCACCATTTGCATCAAAACATCTTCCTGTTAAGTTATGCTGTTCCCAAGAATTCAGCCCCAAAGTCAGCAACCTACTATTAATCCAAACAGAGCATCAAAGTGTCTCAAGCTACAGAGAGGAGACCCCAAGCCCAAGCAGGCTGCAAAGCAGCACCTACAACCTGGAGACTGAGGAACAGAAGGTCACAACCACCACTTATTTTACAGGACTAAACCCCTTCTACCACTGTCAGAAAATCAGCAATAGCAAAATAAACTTAATGTGAGCCAAACATACAGTGCTGAATCTCTCATTGCTAGTGTGCCTAATCAGACTCAAATCTCTCAAATCTGCTTGGCCTTCCTCAACAGGCAATTTCATTTAAGCAGGATTAGGTTAATTGATGTAATACATCCTACAAAAAGGTGTGAGGATTTTCTATGGCTGACTTGCCAACTCTAGCATCCCAGCTCTGCTGGAGAGAGAAGACTCAGAGTCCACCTGCTGGATCCCTGAAAACCTTGGCACCAGTTCCACTGAGTGTTGACATCTCACATCAGCAGACTGAGCTGAGGGCAGTTTCCCTAACACTTCACACAGAACTGCCTGGGAAATGCAAGGGGTGAGTTTAAGGAATATTGATTAGAGGCGTGTATCAGCACTGCAGAGAGCTGTGCAGGTAGCAGTTACCCTCGGGAGGCCCAGGAGTGGAAAGTGCTTTTCCAAAGTACGGATCACTTTCCCCAAGGCTCTGCCAGCACTCCCTACCTTGCTTCAGCCAAACAAAAAAGAGGATAAAACAGTTTCAATGGTGAGGTTTTTTTAGTGCAGCTCATCTTGACTACAACAAATTAAAAAATGTTTCCCATCAGCAGCTCTGCCAAGAGAGTTCAGAAAGTGGTAAAACTGTGGAGTTTGGGCTCTGTCAAGGACATATATCTGCATCCTTACTCACAATTAAGCTGCCTTCCCTGCAATTTAATTCAAGAAAGTCAACGGAATTAAGGCCGCTTGAATTCCAGTATTCATTCAGAGATTTAATGAACTTTAACTCCTTTAATACCACCCATTTAGTTAGCTGAGATTAGTTTTCTCAAGTATTCCTGTGGAACAAGGCCCAGTACAAGCCCGTTTAAACAAACAATGAGGTTGCAACACTTTATCATTAATTCAGCTGTATTTGAATCTGAGTATAAAAGAGAAAGCGAGTGAGACCAGTAAGTGATTTAATGCATGAAATAAACCTCCAGGTGTAGTCAAGAAAGTTGCAATAATTCTAACTGACCCTGCCTACTCTTACCTCATTTTCTCCTTTAAACCCCCTATTTACAGTATCCCTTTTATACAAACTACTGACTGCTGAAGAGCAGAGAGTTAATCCCAAGAGAGCTGAAGTGTGCAGCATCCCTCTAATTCTGAGGACATGACCTGGATGGTTGTGTTCCTAAACACATTTTAACTTCCATAGCAGAAGCAATTCCCTCCCATAAACATTCACAAAAAGGGTTCTTACTCTCTAATATCTGCACATGTGCACAAGGAAGGAAGCAGAGCTGGTTCTTTGGCAGATTCATGGGATGATTTCATTTTATTACCTGGATAAGATGGTAAATCATGAAGGTTGCAATCCCAGCTCTTCTCCACTCAGGGTGCACCAACAGAAAAGAGATGTAAGCTTCGTTGTACTTCACATCTGGCACCATAAAGCCAAAGGCAATGATAACTTTCTTGTAAAGGACAACAACACTAAAGTCTGGATACTGCAGGCACTCTGACAAATCGATTCCTAAGGAGAAAGAAACAGCAATTGGCAGCACTGCAAACCAAAAGAAAAGTGGCATTGAAATCCAGGGGTCTAAGGCTTTTTAGAAACACTCAATCACTTCTTTTTACCTTTATTCCAAATTTTCAATAGCAAGCGATCACAGCATCATAGGCCCCTGCTACAGCAGTCCTCTGTTACTACGAATAATGCAGCCAAATTTCCTGCATTTGGGGAAATCCCAAGAGTCAGGACACCCAGAGTGCAAGGGATGAACCCTGCCTTGGGAAAACCAGCTGCCTGATCCTGGTGTCTCCCCCACCAGGTAAGTATGAAAGGAAATGATACAACAAAACAGACTAAATGAGATCTGCTTAGCAGGGAAGCTTGTGTGGAAAAAGTAACAAACTAACAAAGCCGATTTCCTTTCAAATGACTCAAGGATGAAACACTCTTCAGAAGCAGCACACATGAAACTGGGCTTCAGCTTTGGAGGCACTGCCTGGTTCCTATCTTTTTCCTCCACCTTGCCTGGAGCTCTTACTGCTGTCTCTTGCACACACTCAGCTGGTTGTGGAGCTGCACTGTGGGCCTCACCACAGTTTCCAGTACTATCAAAACACTTGAATTTAGCAGAAAAAGTCTCTAATCTGGGGGATGAAGTAGCCTCTCAGGCAGTGGTGCTTCTGTGAGTCAGAGGCTAAACACAGAAAGACGCTGGGAGTTTGTTACCTTGCCTAATCACCCTGCTGCTGCAGTCCTACAGCATCCACACAGCCTGTCAGCCCCAAGCAGCGCAGCTCAAGACACTGAAGAGTGACTGCTTAGTAATTTGTGTGGACAGACCCTAAATGAGATGCAAGACACAGTGGAAATGTGCCAGAAAAGTTTGCTTCAGCCTCAAGGTGGCAATTGCAATGTATTGGGAACATGGGGTAACAAAATAGCAGAGTATGTTTTCCTGTAATCACTCTTGATGAGATGCAAGTCTTCGTAAGGCATTGGGCACCAAGAAGTGGGTGACTTATTTTCTTGCTGGAGAGTAAGCTGGGTGGAGCAAGACGTGGGAGGGATGGATTTGCAACAGGGAGCTGATTTAATTAAGCTAAGGCTGAGTTGCCTGTGGAGTGCCTTGCAGCACGTCTGGACAGGAACACGCATTGCCCCGGGCACTGGCATCTCTGCAACAGTGCAGTTTTTCCTGTAGGAAGATGCTTAGCTCAGGATGGTTCACCACTGGAGACACTCCCCACTAGGGAGAGGTTTCCCATTAGGGCACCAAGGCACTGTGAGAAACAACACCGGGAAATCTCTCTTCCACCAGCTCGTTTGCAGTCACTACCGGGAAACGTAGCTCTGCCTTGGGAGAGGCAAGAACAGCCCTGAAAGGAAGGCTTTGGAGGGACAGAAGAACTAACTGCTGGTTTAATGATGCTCATCCATTTGCATATCCCTACCTCCCACCCCCAAGCTGTACCAGCTAAACCCTTTGCATCCAGGCTTTCCTCCCAAGCATCACTTCCTCACTTCCCTCTCCTGCTAAAACAGAGCCAAGGTGCAACAATCAAATCCCAGCCCTCTCCTCCCATCCCAGTAAAGTGATGGGAGTGTCAGCTTTCTGATTTAATGATGAACAGTTCACAGTTGGGTGGAACACACCCATGCTCCTTCTGTTAAAAAAGGGGGGTGAGTCCTGAAGAACTTAATGAAGCTGCAACCCAACTTGGCCAGAATTTCAAATGCATTATCAAGGAGAGGAGAGACTATGACAAAGCCGTTCAGCCTCTGCTGAGATTGCAAGTGTCAATCTGAAACAACTTGTGAAAGGAAAGGCATGCCAGGTTATTTTCCCCCACACTGTACAATCTGCATTTAATGAGTAGCAGAAAGAGCTCCCATCCTGACTGCAGCACACGGACACAGATGAACTACAGCCCTGCTGAATCACTATCTGCAAATCAAAACACAAAGCAAACAGCTACTTGGAATAAAGGTGTGTACTGTTTGTACTGGGCTTTTCTAAATTAGTCTGCTGCATTGTTTACTGATCAGAAGCTGAGGCATGCAGCAGATGAACATCCCTATTATTATTTCAGAAGAACTGAAGACTGCAGCCTCATAACCGCCCCCAGAAAGGGCAGGCATTGTCCCCAAAGAACCTGCAGTTCCAGAAATTACACAGAAAAACATAAATCTAATCTTTCCCATACCTTGTAAGTACTGAGGCTTGAAGAAATAAAGGACATCACAGTGGAGCCTACAGTTGTAAAAGCAATTCAGTGAATCACAGAATAAGCTGAGTTGGAAGGGATCCTCAAGGATCATTGAGTCCCACTCCTGGCCCTGCACAGGACAACCGTGAGAATCACACCGTGTGCTTGAGAGTCTTGTCCAAACTCCTCTTGAGCAGGCTTGGTGCTGTGACACTGCCTTGGGAGCCAGTGGCAGTGCCCAACCACCCTCTGGGTGGAAATGTTTCCTTATATCCAACCTAAACCTCCGCTGACACAGATTCAGAGCTGTTCTATTGGGTCCTGTCATCACAGGGAAGAGATGGATGCCTGCCCCTCTGCTTCCCCTCCTGAGGAAGCTGCAGACCATGAGGTCTTCCCTCAGTCTCTTCCTCTCCAGGCTGAACAGACCAAGGGACCTCAGCCACTCACACAACTTCCCAACTTTCACTCTAACATATCCAGCTTATGGCTGCTAGGAAGAAACCTTCTCACAAATGTAAGGAATAGTAATCTCTGGTATAAAACTGTTTATTTCAACCCCTGATTCTGTGAAAGATTTCACTAGATGCTTAAGTTTAGCTAACTACTAAACTACCCTATTGGCATCTATTTTTGTAAGTGTTGTGCTAATTAGGGCCTAATTGCCACTTCTACAGATCTCAAGAGACAAAGACACCAAACCCTCATCTCCACTTAAATGCATTCCTGTGACATCAGATAATGGGTTTCTAAGAATCAGCCAGACTGAACCAACTGAAGAAAAATTTGGCCCAAGAACAATTTTTTTTTCTGAACAATACCACTTCCTTCTTGGAAACTCAAGCACTGGAAGAATCTTACCAGGCCAGAAGAACTCGTGGCACATGGAGTTTATAGTGGGGATGTGATTAGGGCGAACATAGCAGTAATCAATGGGTGCTTCTGGCTCAGCCTTCCAGTTGAGATCATTCTTGTGTGGATTCGCCCGGATTTCTGCCAGCAGCCTGAGTTTTGGGGGCTTTGTCTCATAATCACGTCTGCCAGGAACATGAAAAGGAAACACAAAAAGCAAGTGAGCAACAAGAACTGCCACTGTAGCTAAATGGTACTGCCCATGAAATATCTTCTGACATGCTCAACTTTAGAAAAAAGAACAGTCTTCCATTCACAGAGGGAAATAGCTTCCAGCTCAGCAAAAATACCCTTGTGCCAGAGGCCAGGACACTTTCCAGACCCATGGCATGTCCAGCCAGTCTTTTCTTACAGTATGAGCAAGGAAATCACAGTTCTGACCCAAGAGCAGAACTTGCATGGAATGGCTACAGCAATGCCCTCTCTGCCCTTGCCCCCTCTTGGAAATTCCCCTTCCCAATGCAATCCCTTTCACTACTCAGCTAAATCAAACACTATCCCTTCAGGGTTACCATGGTGCACTGGGTTGTACTTTGAGGAGGAGTGAGGAGCACTGCCCAAGAAAGGTGTCCTCTCCGTGGGCTGGCGGTGCACAAGCCAAGAGCAAGCTCAGACCCTCTGTACCTGATGTAAGGTTTTAGGACACGGGAGGTGTAAGGGCTGACAATACTGTGGTCTGTCAGCAGGTCTTCTGAGCCTACCAGGCGGTACAGAAACTTGGTTGTCTGCTGGCGATATCCTTTCATGGCAGGCAGCATTGTCTGGATGCACAAAAAAATGCACAATTGCAGGAAGGTCAGTCAGTGATTTAACTGATCATAAGGGGATCATATGGAGGAAGAGTAGGTGTAGACATAGATTTCCCACACCTAAGCAAGTGTTTCTATATAAGGGAAAAAGTTTCACTTTACCTAAACATATAAAGAAACCAAACTAGAAAGTTCTGTGCACTTTTCATCTGTATTGGCTCAGTGCCAACACCGGAGACCTCATAGGTTTTTAGGCATGTACTTCAAAGTCTGTTGCCAATTTCATTGGGCAGGGTGCCAAACAGCCCACCTAAAACATTAAGTATTTAAGAAAAGGCACAAAGGAACTCAAGGGCTTTTTGGGGTGTCTTAGCAGGGTGTCAGATGGTTCTCTGACACCTCTGCTCGGCCCTCTCTTTTGTTTCTGCAACGTTTATTATTCTTCATTTATTAAACCTTTTGCTTTTACAAAACACATCTGAAGAGCAGTCTCGCTAATTATTTTAAACCAATCTGAAAGTGCAGGACACCCTCAGAGACTGATACATTTTCACAGGGCATAATACTCTGGCCACGTGTTAAACTGCATCAAGTAGGGTCTTTCAGTGTGACAGTGTGGACTGGACCACAGTGGTCCCACCTCTGGAATCTGCTGGGCAATCCAAAATTTGGTGTCCAAACCTAAAAGTGCTTCAAGTCATCTCCCTCCTACACACATGAAAGAGCACCCTCCTGTTTGGGTACTTCCAGGCCTCCACCACCAGCATCTGGGCAGGGCTGGAGTAAAAATACATCGACATTTGTGGTGCTGACACTGACAGCAGTGCTGAACCAGCATGTCCCAGCAAGAGAGGGACTTAGGAGAGCATTGCTGGGGACCCAGCCTCAAGCCAAAATGAGCTTTGTTCACATAATCCTTTTCACTTTAGGATTCAGATAACCTCAATGTGACACTGCTAGCTGCAGCAAAAGCTTTAAAATAACCAGTGCCAAAAGCTAACTTAAATTTGAGAACAGCCACCTGGTATCTGTCCAAGATCCTGAAGTCCTGGCTAGTAGTTCTGTATGTTGCTTGCCCTACTGGGGACCTGGAGACATCGCCTTCTTTGGCTCCATAAATCCCATCAACCAGGAGCAGTGCAGCATTCACAACCTGGTCCAAGTCAAAGAGTGGGAGTCCTCTTTCCCTCTTGGCCTGCCTGACCAGCAGCTTGCGCCTCAGCCTCCGGGCCTCTGGGGTCATGCTCAAGGCATTGGGACAGGCTTCCAGTCTCTTCAGCAGCAGCTTTTCCTCGTAGATGCTTACTGAGGTGTGCTTGGGAACTCTGGGTTTAGCATCCTTCTCCAGCTGTGACTTCCCCTTGTCTCGTCCTCTCACCTGCAAGGGTGTGTTTGACTCTTCAGGATCTTCACTGTCACCTTCCATCCGTTCTGTTTTTTCTTCTTCACTCTCCACCTCTTGCTTTATCTGCTCAGCTGTCTTCACTTTTTTTCTGCTTGCTATCATGCTGCCAGCACCAGCTGTCCCACTGGGAGGGGGAACATACTCTATTCCTGGGTCTATGACTCCATCTCCTTCCATCTCTTCATCATCTGTGGAACAGATCAAAATAATCCAGGGGGAAAGAAAAAATAATTTAAACATCAAAGTCCCATTTCAAAAATGGTTGTCACAGCATTTTTCTGCTAAGGAACAATAATGTGGGTTTACCCAACACACTTCGTTTTCTGTATACTCCCAGAGCTCCTGATTTTGGACAGGAGATACACTGAAAATAATCCAATTTCAGGACACAGAATCAATCCTGCTCCTCAAGTGTCTTGTAGTTTGGCATCTGGAAACTGTGTCCTTCCTGTGCTGCAAGCACATGTTCTTCCAGGAACATATAAGCTGCTGAAAATTCCCAAAGACTGAGGGTCAAAAAGTCAAGCTGGTGAGCTGTCTCTTCAGTTAGCATACCCTGGAGAGGTTCTGTCCTCTACAGGACCTCACTATTCTTCCTGTCACCCGAAAGACTGGCTCCTTAAGGAACTAAGAGAATTCAGCCTGCATCACTGCTTTGCAATTGCACTGAAATTTCGCATCCCTTAATCAGCACAATCAAACTTATAAAATACTGGGACATTACCATGGGAATAAAATTTCTCTTATGAAAAACATTTGTGACAAAACTAGACTTGCTATGTAGCAGTGCCATCTGTGTTGCAGTGAAATGCTTATGCTGAGTGGTCCAGCAGTTGCTGTGTGAAGTCTACCCACTGTTTATTCAAGATCTCTCAGAAAATGATGATGAGGGTTTCTTCTGGCCTTAAAAGCTGGTGATAAAACTATGGAAAACCAGTCAAATCTCACACTCGACTAAGACAACAGAATGTTGCCAGTTACTTTCCATCTTATCCTGAAAGGATCCTGCAGCTCACTGGGAACTTCTTTTTTTAAAAAACATTCCTAGAAAACTGCACACGGTTCGTCACTAAACGAAACCCACGGTGGCTCTTACCATGGAACAGCGCCTGTGGTGGCATGACATCCGGGATGAGATCTGCTTCTGAGAGCAGGCTGGGAGTGGCCGAGTGCGAGGCAGGAGTGCCAGGAGCAGAGAAGTCCAGGGACGGGGATGGAGAGGGGCTGGTCAGAGGTGTGCGGTCGGATGAGCTCAGGGAGGAGAAGTCAATGACCTCTCCTTTCTCCAGGATGATGTCGGGCCGGCGGCAGCGGCTGCTGAACTTCACAGGAGTGGAGGAAGTGCTGCGGTCCAGGAACCCAGCCGCCTCCTTCTGGGCTCTCCGAATGTCCTTGGCTTCCTGAGTGCGGGATCTCTTCTCCTTCAGCTCCATGGCTGACTCGACTGGATTGCGGCTCACCCGCTTCCGAAGGCCTTCCACAGTAATGATGGGATCCAGCGGGGGCTTGGAAGCTGCTAAGAAGTTTGCCTATTGTGAGCTCCTGCAGTCACTGGATTCACACTACACAGTCAAAATGGGGTTTCAATGTGTACAGGAAATTCACTCTGGGACATGCAGCATTAAGCCAGTGTATGACTAAAGGCCCAAATTTTGTTTCTTCACACAGAGCAGAATTTGCATCTAGTGACAAAAGGTAAAAGACATTCCCCAGGGTAAAGAAAAGTGGGAAAATTGTGTATTTCACCTAAAAAATACCCAACCAAAACCACTCTGCACAAGCCTCAAAACCCTAGAAATCAGCACAATGGGAAAAGGCAATAAACTATTACAGGGTTCTCACACTACAGTATATGCACCATAGGTCTCTTCAGTCAACCATTCCAGCAGAACAAAACTAAGGAGCTATCCATGCACACGAACTGGTTTTAACTCTGCTTTTCTCATGTCTCCCAGCTCTGGCCCAGCGAGGAATCTACACACTGCTAGGGATAGAGTTACCTTTTGCCTTCAGAGCAGATGCTGACAGCTTCTCTCCTTCAGGTTTCAGTGTTGGGGGTTTATTATGAACCAGCTTCCACCATCCCGGTTCTCCAAATTCCTGTGCCCCCGAGCGGAAAAACAAGGGGCTCCCCACAGAAAGACAGCCAGCAACTGTGCTCCACCATGTTGAAGTCTTTTTCCTGTGGTGGGAGAGAGGAAACAAGGGTCAAATCCCCACTCACCAGCTGTGCTTCCATCCTGGATAGTTTTTCTGCCAGTGACACTGGCACACACCCACTGAACTACTCCTGAAGCACTTTTTTGGCCCCTTGGAGGCAGGGATCTGCATTTAAGCCTTTCTCTCTGCTGAGCAGTGCACTCTTACTGGGCATCTGAGCATTTTTTGTTCCTTTAGCAACTGGTCACAGGGCTAACTAAGATGTCACTTAGGGAAGAGGTGAGAAGAAATACTGGAGAATTGCCCTGACTCTGAAGAGTCAGGTTCATGGTGCAGAGTCTAACCTCAGTTGCCCAGAAATCTCAGAATTTCTTCTTGCCTTTGCACACCCTCACATGTAGAAACTTCTGTACTTGCCAAGGCTTGGCTGAGTTGATGTTCACTGCTGCCCAGGTGCTGCCCTTACACACCCTGGGGTACTGAATCTCAAAGGTGGGGGATCAAACCCAGCTGCCACAGCTCAAAGTCTGGAGTGTTACAGTAAATCTGGGTAAGCTGTGCTTCAATATGCTAAGGAAGAAGACCGTTGCATGGCTGGTACTGCTACGCACACAATTCAGCTGTCTCTGTTCCATCAGTGGCTTGTTCAGGCAAGTGGGAATGCTGTGTCTGAGGCCAGGAATCACTCTGAATTTTAATCAGAGCAAGGAGTGCCCCGTTCCCAGGGCAAGTCTCAAAAGGCAGCAGCAAACCCTGAGGCATCGGCTCCCTGAATGAGGGACAATGGGCCACCAGCTGCCCTTCTGTCAGGGTCCCTGTGGCTTCCAGAGAGGACAAATGCTAACATTTCTGAGCAAGCAGGCACAAACAAGCACTGAAAGCAAAGGCAAAGACCAAATCGGGTTAGGAAGAAAGGCCAGATCTTGCAACAGAGTAATCCCTGGGGAAGAAAAGAAGCTGTGAAGCCAATCAAATCTACAACTTCCAAGGATTGCTCAGTCCCTTTCCTGCCTCCAGAGCACACGCATTAACAGTGAGGCTTGGGTTTGACAGCTTCAGCACAGTCAGAAAAAATGTGCTGTTCACCTGGAAAATGAAGGCTGCTCTCTATGACAGGGCTTCCTACTCTGACAGTGTGAAAAACGTTTCAGTTGTTTAACAGCTACTACTTAAGAGCCATCTCATCAAGAATCAAAAAAATCTAAAAGATGAGGCTCAGTTTTTCTTGAGGAACTTGGTCCTTGCAAGCTTTATAGCCAAGGAATGTAGCACTTTGCTGGACCACATTTTTGTCTCTGAAGTTTGGCAATACCAGAATCAGCCCATCCATTGTGACTGTTTAGAAAAACTCAATTCTTTGCAGGTTCATATGCTGCCTAAAGGAAGATAAAAAATAATCCAAAATACATGCATTTCTATTATTTTTGTGTGACTTTCCTGGGGTTGTTTTTCCCCAGTAAGAAATGCTGCTTCTTTCTTAAGTGTACCCCTCATGCCTGCATTCAGATTCTCAGTATTAAATCCTCCCTTTTTATCACTTGTAAGGCTCAACAGAGTTGTCACCAAATTAACCAGGATTCTTGTCCATCTGTAGAACAGGTTTCAACTCCTTTGGCTCACCAACCAGACCCTCAGGGAAATACCATGTCTTTACCTGTTCCCTAATAAGAAAGTCCAGTGTTTCTCAATAAAAGCACAAATGTCTTCCTTCCATCTGAAGTACCCCTGACGGCCTGTTCCTTCCAGAGACAAGTTGTACATTGCTAACATGACAACCTAGAACAGAAAGTGTTGGACATAGGTGAATCCCTTCTGCTTTCTTTGCTGAACAGACCCCCACAGCTGCCACGCACACACACAAATCTTTGCTCCCTCATAAATATCTTGTTTTTGCAATATCTCACAGGCAATTTCTGCAATCCATCTTCTTCCTGGTTTCATGCTGCCCATTCTTGTCTTTCTATTGTTAGATGCACATTCTTCCAGAGGTTTCTCCATCCCAGGGGAATAACAAGCTGCCTAGTTATGCAGGTTTGTGCTGAGATGCAAGAATTGAGCAGCTGTTGTATAAATGAATTACAGTACAGCTGGGCTCTGAATGTAATGTGGAGGTAGGGAAATAGTCTTTCAAATTAAAAAAAAAAAGGTTACGAGTAATCTCGCTATCCAATATACCAAACACATTCTGACAATGGTCTTTCACACACACTTCACAATAAAATTCACTCTGATCTGTTACATAACCAAACTAAAGGGCAGGTTTGAAAAAATCTTACCTCCTTCAAGTGAATTCTAGGTGACCAACTGTTAATTACATTTACTTAATTAATTTTAATTAATTTATTAGAACAAATTAAAGTCAGCTAGGCTGGGATCATCTTTCAACAGTCACACAGCCTCAGTTTGGCACTATTTCCAATAACAACTTGCATTTCACCCTCAGAGAAGTCTGAAATCCGCTTTTCTTCAGGAGATGGGTCTCCTCACAGTGGACCTAGGCTTCCTGGGATACATTGTCAAAGATGTCAAAGTGATAAAATATGGACAGCTTTAACATCCCCTTCACCCTATTTCTACCTCACAACCCCTCTGTTTTATAACTAGAATTTTGGGGGTTTTAAAGTCACGTGGGACAGTGTCTCAGGATGTCAAAAATAATTATCTTTTCAACTGGCTAAAGATATGGATCTGTTGAGGCCACATACTCTGAAAAAAAATCCAGAAATCACTGTTCACATTCTTCCTGCTCCAGGTAAGTTAGTTTGACCACTTCTCTCAATTCCACTTACCCAGAAGCAGCAGCAGCTGTGGCTGCTGGAAGCCCAAGGAGGTGGTCACAGCTTTCTTCCTCACCATTTCCATTTTGTCTGCTCCTCCCTCATGGCACTCTGAAGAAACCTGGGCAATGCCAGCAGCCTTTGCTTTCCCAGTGTGGAACTTCGTGAAACTCTGCCAGTCTGCCAGCACAGACCCCTACCTACACCAACGTTTTTCCCTGCACTGGCCACCATGAGAAAGCAGTACAGGAGTTACAGTTGGTGTTCCAAATTATCTTACATAATGATAAGGCTGAGTGCCAGTGGGTAAGAATGAAGGAAAAGCCAACCAGCCTAATATTTTTAACAATCTGACAGCTTGTCCTCAGGACAAGTGGCCTCCTGAGCTGGTAGGTGGGGACAGGGAGCAGAATAGCCCTCCTGTTATTCAGGAGGAAGCAGCTGATGACCTGCTGAGCCTCTTAGATGCTCACAAGTCTATGGGACCAGATCACCCTAGGGTGCAGAGGGATCTGGTGGAAGAGCTCACCAAGATGCTCTCCATCATTTACCATCAGTTCTGGCTCACCAGGGAGGTACCTGATGGCTGAAGGTTGGCCAATGTGACACCCATCTGTAAGAAGGGCTGCAAGAATGATCCAGGGAGCTCCAAACCTGTCAGCCTGACCTTGGTGCCTGGCAAGGTTATGGAACAGATCATCTTGAGTGCCATCACTTGGCACCCACAGCATGGGTTTAGGAGGGGTAGGTCCTGCCTGACCAACCTGATCTCTTTTTACGACCAGGTGATCTGCCTGGTGGATCCAGGGAAGGCTGTGGATTTTGTCTATATGGACTTCAGCAAAGCATTTGACACCATCTAGAGGGGCCTGGACAGGCTGGATCCATGGGCCAAATCCAACAATAGGAGGTTTAACAAGACCAGGTGCTGAATCCCACACTTTGGGCACAACAACCCCCTGCAGCACTATAGGCTGAGGACAGAGCAGCTGGAGAGAGGCCAGGCAGAAAGGGACCTGGGGTACTGATTGATGGCAGACAGAACACAAGCCAGCAGTGTGCCCAGGTGGCCAAGAAGACCAATGGCATCCTGGCTTGGATCAGAAATAGAGGCCAGCAGGACCAGGGCAGTGATTCTTCCCCTGTACTTGGCACTGGTGAGGCCACACCTCAAGCCTTGTGCCCAGTTCCAGGCCCTTCAATTTAGGAAGGATGTTGAGGTGCTGGGGCACATCCAGAGAAGGGCAACAAGGCTGGTGAAGGGTCTGGAGCACAGATTCTATGAGGAACAGCTGAGGGGGCTGGGAGTGTTTAGGCTGGAGAGGAGGAGGCTCAGAGGAGACATTATCACTATCTACAACTCCCTGACAGGAGGGTGCAGCCAGGTCGGGGCTCAGCCTCTTCCTCCAGGCAACAAGTGATAGAAGAGTACACATCTTACGCTGCACCAGGGTAGGTTTAGGCTGGACATTAGGAAAAATTTCTTCACAGAGTGATTGGGCATTGAAATGGGCTGCCCAGGGAGGTGGTGGAGTCACCATCCCTGAAGGTGTTTAAGGAAAGCCTGGATGGGGCACTCAGTGTTAGGTCACAGGTTGGACTTGATGATCTCAAAGGCCTCTTCCATCCTAGCTGGATGATCCTGTGATATTCTATGACACAACACAACATTACAGGCCCACAGGATGCAAACAGATGTTATTTTGATTGCTCAGGTGTGCAAATGATTGGAACAGTGAATTCCAGCAAGGACTGATGCTAGTGCATAAGCAGACAGGTTGGAGTTTTGTACCACGGGAGCTGGCAAGCTTTCTGTTTCTATGTTTCCGCCTCACCAGTTCTACATTTTCTTAGATACAAAAAGCTGTTCATGCCTAGAAGCCAAATTGCATTTATTTTGCTTTACAAAACCTGCTTGAAGCCATGAATTCATGGGCAACTTAAGGGGAAGGAAAAAAAAATTGTTTGTATGATTATCTTTTCATTTCCCTGCCAAATGCTGAAGTTCTCATGTGCAAACAATCCTCAGCTAATTAATTTCTGAAGTTCATGCAAATGCTCCTTTGTTACCAATATCTGATCCTCCTTTTCCAGGTAGCATATACACAACAAGCAACAATTTCAGAAAGTCCCATGGTTGTTCTGCTGGCACAAACATTTCACTTACTTGTTGCCATGTTAATCTCAGACGCTCAAATTGCTCCTTCCCATCTTCTGAGCAATCAGAGCAAGTAAATCTGAAAAAGTTATCTCCTTTGAGGTAGCTGAGCTGTTCTCTCAGTTGACCTAAAATGAAAAGGTAAAAATCAATCTTTTTGTCCTTTTATAGGAAAAAGTGTGGCAAAGGAAATTTGGATTTCTTCTAAGATCAGGTTTGTCTGAACAAAAATGACAGAACCACCTGTAAACCCCCATGCACCCAAAGTTACAGGCTCTAATTCCATGTTTCTACAGCAGAGGAGAAAAGATCATATGAATCAGGGCTTCTAAACTCACCAGGAGTTAATTTACAAAAACATGAACAACTGAAAAATGACATTGGAGGAGAGAAAAACTTAAGACTAGAGTGTTTCTGGAAAGTCACACTCAAAAGATATTTCTCTACAAGGATGTCATCTCTTTTACTGTATAACAACACCAGATCAAGCATTTTTAATATATGGATAGCCTGCTTCTATACTGAATTGCAGAATTCAAGTTCCAACTGTGTCTGATGCAGGGAAACCCATCCCCCTACCACTTAGTAGATTAAGAGATTTTCTAAATGGCTGTTCAATGTAAAAAAAGTGATTATTTGCCATTTCCACAAGTGATAACTGAACTCTCTAGAACTGAATGATTAGGAAAAAGCACAGTATCTCCCTTTGACAACTCCTTTACTCTGCACATTGTTATGTGGCTACTATTGCTTTGCAACAGGCCTTCTCTGCTCCTTGGATTTGTTCCACAGCAACTGCAGAGAGGAACATATTTGTAAAATAAAACAAGCTGAGTGTTAAATCAAGTGCTCCAGCATGAGATAGTTCATGCTACCTTAAACTCTGGTTCATTTTTTTATTAATATATTTCAACCTACATTTCCCTTTACTGCATAGTAATTTAATAGTCTGGTGCTGGTTTCATTACATTAACACCTAAACATTCACTAACATGCCTTGAGAGGAGAATTTTATACTACAAATTACAGCAAATTCTAAGAGGGCAAAAAGGGCAGCTCTGACATATCTGCAAGGCAGGTGCCACCTAAACAGTTCATTATTTCTAACCACAAACAAAAAATCCACAAAACCCTCAAATCAAACCAAACAAAAATCCCCTCACCAAAACCAAAGCCAACCAGTGTTTAGCAATGTCTGGCTTTTGGATGTAATAACAGATCAGATAATCCAGAATTTAGAAAGTAAAGTTGTCTATTACACTGCTAACAGCATATACCTTACATCAAGTGCCAGAGGAGAGGCATCAAATTCTGCAGTTTGCTCCCCCGCCAGAGCTGGCTGCTGAAGTCTGAGCATGTTTCCAAGCAAACTCAAATTCACATTATTGGGAAAACATTAAGGTTGAGATTTAGCCATATGCTCCACAGATGTGACGAATCAACAGGGAGGGAAAAAAAGGTAACACACAAAGTCCTTTTCCTCCCCAGAGCTTTACAGCAAGGGTCATTATCTGAGCGAGCAGAGACGTCAGGTCACTTGGCCCAAGCCCTCAAACAGCTGCAAGAATTGTGAGGGTGGGTACAGTTCTGAACTTTAACATCCTCTACAAATTGAAGAAGACAGTTTCACTTCGTTAGAGAGAGCACCAGCTCTGGACATACACAGCTTCTGGACTGAAGTGTCTAACACAGGCCCAGCCAGCAGGCACCACCTGCATCACCCACAGGACAGGATACAGCCCAACAGGCTGTGAAACAGGGACACAGGACAGCACAACCGCCTCACAAACACCCATTACAGCCAGGCACAACACAATGGGCAGCCTTACTTGCTGGGATCCACTTCTGGCACTTCTCACAGTAATAGGACATCTCCTCCATCCAGGACACCTCCCCCTCATCGCTGTTCAGGGAGTCCCCGCTCTGGTCGTGTGATAAATCCACGGAAGCCTGGTCCTCAGACTCTACGATCAGGAGAGTCTCCCCTTCCACCTCGCCCTCCTCCAGGCCCTCAGAGGTGGAGGTCCTGGTGGCCTCATCGTCATGGCGGCTGAGCAGCCCACTCATGTTGGCCATCCTAGAGGGAGCCTGCACGACAAGGAGCTGTTCCTCCCCACCTTCAGTCTATCCACACGTGATGTGTGGCAGCCGAGTCTCCACAGTCCAGGTACCAATCACAGAGGAAATGGGTTTTTATCTGCCCTAAAGCTTTAGAAGATGGATTATAATTTATACAAAATAAGCAGTCTTTCACAGATTACCTCTGTTTGTTAAAACACCTGCAAGAAGTGAGATACAAATGACCTTCAAACGTCTTTAATCAAACCTCTAAGGAGCCAGGCCTGTGCCTAGGACTGCTGGGAACGTTTTTCCATTAGTGCCTTGTCTCTCTCTTCCATGAGCTGCTTTGTCAGAGCAATCTGTTCTTCTAACAGGCGAATATTCTCCTTTTTCTGATTCTGACGCTCAAGATCTCTGACAACGCCACTTCGCAGCCTCTGAAAACACAAGGGACAGGGTTTAATCACAGCCCGGGAGATGCTGATCAGGATCAACCCCACCCAGGCTCCACCCCTCCTGCAAGCCTGTTCCCTCTGTTGCCTTTACAGGGTCTTTGCCACAGCAACTTAACACAGCTGGAATCTTCAGGAGGCAACAACCAGTATCACTAGACCAAAAAGTGTTTTATTTGCACTCACTTCAGATAGTTGGGTTTACTAAGTGACAAAGCTATTGAGCAAATAAATGCTAGGAGCCTGTAATTCCCATGCCATGCAGGATGGATGTGAGGTAAAAAATCATGTTATCTCTGACCTAAATCTATACTAAATCAGAATTAAGTTCCTCAAAACTTCTCCGCTTGGAGGTAATTTTGTGACAATTTGGAAACTATTTTAAGAAAAACCAGCATGTGTCTTCATTTGCTTCTTTCTACTCACATCTAAATCTTAAAAAAATACCCACAACCTGCTTATGCCAAACTCTTGAAAAAGCAAGGCACTTGCTTCAAAAATATCTCCTCTACCTAAAATGTTCATTATAAGCCATGTAAATATATAACACATATATAAATAAATACATAATGTGCAACACGACATCAGCAGTTTCAACTTGAGGTGCAACCCCTCAACGGGTGTAAAAAGCCCTAAGAAAACCCCAGCTGCTCTTGGCTTCCTCCATATGCTTCTCTCTCTCCTAGACATTCTTATTCACATTGCTACTTTGATAATTAGGTGAAAGATCAATAATTTGTGACCCATTTGAACGATGCCAAAATGCACCTGCAAATAATTTATTTGAAAGCTGACCCTGAAGTCACTTGAGAGGATGTTTGTGACAATTATTCAACAAGTTATCACATGGCTTTATTCCTCACCTAGCATGCTAATGACTGCACACTTCAAACGCAATCATTTCTCCTGTCAGGATCAAAACAGAAAGGTTTTATTTAAGGAATAATTTTATCTTGTTAAGAAAATGCACAGGCACATATGTCAGCCAATAATCAAAACTCTCTCCAGAAATAAATCTAATAAAACCAGTTCCTTCCCACCAGCTTCCATCAACTGAACTCAGGCTACAAACCAGTAATTTGAAACTAAACACAAAGTTCATAAACTTATTATTACATTACTATTAGTTAATAACAATAAAGATGTGGGGAGATACAAGGTAACTGATGAATTGCATCAAGAATTCTTTTTCCTTCACAAAACACTGCAATTTTCCAGATGGTGAATGCACTTACTTTGAAAATGCACACTTTGCAAAAGACACCTTTATAATCTGTCACAAGTGACAAAAATCTATTAAAAAGTTAATCTTCTCATCTTCCTCTATTCTAAGAAGTTAGCCCTGCTTGTCTTCTGCAGGCATGAAAAGCATGTGCAAACTCAAATCACCCTGGGCCTGGCACATCAATTTATAAAAGTCAAAAATTTATTAATCTGCATAAAGATAAACCTGAAATAATCTCTATGCCAGGACTGTAAAACACCACATTATTTATTTCCATTATGTTATCTAAGTAACTGGTTTTGTTGAACATCAAGCCACTACTGTTTTGACTTGACCATGAAGAATTATAAAATCTCAGATTTCATTTATAAAACATAAGCTTTGAGCCTTGGCCCTTCTGGATAGGTATTAGACAAAGATTTCCATCAAAAAGATCCATGAAGTTTAGGTGTCCCATGGAAACACCCAAGGGTGATGTTTATTCTGCAGCACGTGTTCAAAGTACAGCTGCCATTAATTGCAGCTGCAGTGCAGTTCAGGAGCATTTAGCAGATATTCCCGCCACATCCTCAGTGGCTCAAGGTAGGCACCCTGGATTAGAGGGCAGCCAGCTACAAACATGTGATGTGATCTACTGAAAATGCGTTAGGTGATCTACACAGCACATCCATCAGCTCTGGCAAGTACAAAGCCATTGCTGGTTGCCACTCCAGGATCCCAACTTTCCTCTCCCTGCCTGTATCATTCAGAGTGTTCTCCAACTCTTGCTCACACAAACCTGCCTCTTTCCTTACCCAGACCAGTCTCATCCTCCAAATTCTATCACTCTCAAGCACTGACAATCTCTTGAGGGGGAGAAAACATAATCCTCTAATTGCAAAATGTATCATAAAGGCCAAGCAACAGCCAGCTGAGCTGAGCTATGGATTGGGAACTTGAACTCTGGTGTCCCTAACTTCTGGTTGCTGCAGTGTCATTTAACACAGACTTTCTGTGTGCATTTTCTAGATTTTTTTGTATGTAAGCGGAGAAGGATCAGATGTGCGCCCTCATATAACCTTTGGCTCATCAGCAGGGTGCAAACCAGCACATTCACTGCCCACACAGCACACCTTTACACAACCACACAGCTTTTAGTCCCAGGCAGGACTGTTCTGCATTAGGATTCACCATGGTCAAACCTGACAGCTTTTGGCTGTGGACTCTCTGGCAGGAATTCCCTTATTTCTGTAAATGTAGCACAGAGAACCACCCTGCTCAATTACCACACAGTGTTTCTGACAGCTTGCACTGTGCCTGGTCTGGCAGAACGAGAAGAGAGCAGGGGCAGGGGCATGGCACAGCGCAGTGCTGTCTGTCCTTCAGCACACAGTGCATTTGTGGGGCTGAGCAAAAACAGGGCACACCAGTGGGACAGCACAGCCAGCCAGGGAGAGCCTTGGGAACACTGCCAGGGGGTTGGCCTTGGCCTAGAGGCTGCAGGATCACATCCTCCCTGTATGCGGGCTGCTGGAGAGGGAAGGAAGCACCTCCACCGAGCCCCACCTGGAGCTCCTGGCTGCTATTTGCCCCTGAAGGGAAACACACAGGACAGCATTAGGGAGCTAGTGCAGCTAAAAGAACATGGAAAGCACAGGCGCCAAGGCAACAAAACGCATGGAAGGGATAGCTTGTGGAGAGAGCACCATCGGGGACAGTGCTGGCCTCTGGAAGCTGGGCCCGCAGACCCCAGTGCTGGGGCATCGGCTTAGGTGCGGGCAGGGACAAGGAACTACGGGGATGGATGGATGGATGGATGGATGGATGGATGGATGGA